>OZ053312.1:24625282-25227893 GCA_964056655.1 Arabis hirsuta | reverse complement strand
GAAACACAAACACCAATAACATTAACCAAAGCTCGAGCCAACAACAATGGCAGATTCCACCAGAGCAGCAGATGCTCATGCATCATCATCATCCACAACAACAAAGCTTAGATCTTTATCCAAATCATCAGATCGACGTCTCTGATTTAGCCACATCATCAAGATCCAGCACCATAAGCTGTCGGGACTGTGGGAACCAAGCCAAGAAAGATTGCACTCACATGCGTTGCAGGACTTGTTGTAAGAGCCGTGGTTTCGATTGTTCCACTCACGTGAGGAGCACGTGGATCCCCGTTGCTAGACGCCGTGAGAGACAACAACAGCTTCATATGTCCACATCTGGAGGAGGCGGTGGTGGCGGAAGTGGCGGTGGAGGCAGTGGTTCGAGTATCCCTAAACGCCATAGGGATACTACTCTTCGGGGAACATCCTCCTCTCTCTTACCATCAGACTCCGCAGGTAGCTTGTTTCAGATTTGTTTATAAAATCATACAGTAATAGATTCGGACAGCTTCAGATTCAGACCATATACTAGGTCTCTTTCAAGTGTTTTGTCTAATCAAACTAGGATTGTTTTAAACTATACAAAATCTTTCGTTTACATTTAAAAATACAACATTCTGAGTTTTATTTATTTATCAAACATCATTTTGTTTGCAATTTTCAAAAGATGTTAATTTGGTAACTACATTAAAGTGTTCTGTTTTGAAGGTAAAACACAATTTAACATGAAAACAAAAACACAAAAACTTACCTAAGTGTTTTTGTTTTCAGTGATTGATAACTTAACGTGTATGTGTATAAATGTGTGTTTTAGGGTTAGAAATGGGGGAGGGAAGTTTTCCACCGGAAGTTAGCTCAGATGCGTTATTCCGGTGTGTTAAAATGAGTGGCGTAGACGACGGAGGAGATGGTCAATACGCTTATCAAACGACGGTGAATATCGGAGGTCATCTCTTTAAAGGAATTCTATATGACCAAGGCCCTGATAGCAGCTACATGAGTGGTGGTAGTGGCGGAAGTGATCATCAAAGCTCCTCCGCAGGAGGCGGGGGAGGAGGAGGAAATCTGTTTAACACTCCGACAGTGCCCGAAGGTGAAGGAGGAGGAGGAGGATCATCGGCGATGTTTGTTGATCCAAATTCTGGTGGTTACTATTCGAGTAACATGACTACTATGTTCATGCCTCCAGGTACGCAGTTTTATCAAAACCCACCAAGATCTTGATTAAGTCAAGAACTCGAGTTTTTTCTTTTATAATGATGATTCTATATATGTAATGCGTGTGTTTTTTTTTCATCAATGATCATATGTAATACTTAGACGACATTGCAAATCGGATCAACATTTGCATGCCTGGTTGTTCTTATGAATACTGTATGTGTGTAATTTTTTTTTTTATATAAATTGTAATGAATCTTTAATATAAATATTTATCATTTGTTGTGTGGCTATAAACATGTATTTTTTTTTTTGGTTCTCGATACGTTTTATTTTTCCATGTTTATGCCGATGTTGCCGGTTGCTTCTCCCATTGGATAAAGTCGAGAAATTCTTGTGTTATAATATTGAATAAACTGTAGTATTTTCATTAGGTCTAGTGAAGTCTAGATGATTTATAATATACTCAGAACTATATCTTCTTCATAAAGCATTAACTATTTTATATTGTTATAATGTTACTGTAAAATTAGTCTATCTAGATTTGAAGGTAAATTAATTAAAGTGAATTAAATAGTGAAAACGACAGGAAAGCAAATGAGGGTAAAGTTTTTCAAAATGTAAGTTAAGATTATATATAGTACTGGCCGGTCCTATATATTGTCAATTCTATACTCATAGTGTTCTACTTCGCAATGAATTGGTGTTTGAATAATTTAAGAAGCTCTAAAACTAGTTGGTTTTATCTACCAATGCTCTAACCACAGCTAGGCATGATGCAAGAACAATTTATATAATTAATCCACGAGTTTCTTCATACATTTAGAACTTAATTACCATCATGTCAATGTATAATTATTTATTCGTAAGATCTAGTGAAAAAGTCTCCTAATAGAACGTTTCTTAGTGTTAAATCAGTTTTAAGATCATACAAAACACTAAAATAAAATGGTCCATAACTAACAAAGTATATATAAAACATCACTTTCCTTCTCTTTATTGAAGCCAATAATCTATAGCACAATACCAAAAATTAGCTTCTTCTTATATTAATTCCAGTATTGTCTTCTTCTAAAAAACATTAGCCACAAGATGTGCATCAATATCATGAAATCATAACAAATGAAAGGTTTGGTAATAGAAAACAAGCCATCATTTAAATATTTCAATATATAAAAAGGCTCATTCATAGAATTTGTAAGCCTTTCTTGCTAATCTAATTGCACACACGTTCACCTGAAGTTAGGAAACCATATAAAAACAATGCTTATATAGCTTACTTAATCCTAGTTTGGCAAATTAGACACGTGTGAACTATGTATAACACGTTCACTTTGGTGACAAAAAATTCAAGAGGAAATAAAAAAACGATGATCACCTGATCGTTCACATAGTTTTAGTCTCATGAACGTGCCTTGAATCGCAAGTCACCCATCCCCTTTGATTTTGAACTCTCCAAGAGTGAAGGAACACAAACTATAAGAGATATGGTTTCTGGTTGGATTTGAGTTCAAGAAGACAACATAAGACATAACCAGAGACAGGCAAAGAGAGAGAGAGAAGTAAAGATGAAATTAATAATGAGGAATGTTGCAGAGATTGGATATAAAGAGGGGCAAGTAAGGACGACGTACCAACAAAAAAAAAAGGCTAAAAAGAAAAAAAAAAAAGAGAAGCTAGCTAGGGTTTTGGGTAGAGCTTTAAATAGAGTGGGGATGAAAGAAACTGGCTCAGTAATGCAGTAACCTATTATTGTGATGTGTGTGCCCATACTTTTATTCAGCTTTTTTTTTCTTTAGACAAGACACGTATACACACCTTTACGTACATACATATACGATCCAATGTAGGTTTATACTACTGTGTATGTGTGTGTATACTGACGTATAACTGTATAAGGTGAGTGTGGTCCTTAAAGAACAATACTGCTAGATGAATATACGACTACACTTAAGACGCTTGTTGCCCAAACTGTGATCTTTCACATATGGAAGGAGAGAAAAAATAGGCTTCACAGCTCCTTTTCGACTCTTCAGGCGATCATCTTCAAGCAAGTAGACCGCAACATTAGCGACTCTATCCTTGCTCGGATTCACCGGAAATTTTTCTGAAACTTGCTCTCTCTTTGGTTCACATATGAGTAGTCGCATTCATAGTTAGATTATATAATCTTTCACCCGGGTTTTCTTAGGCTTTTTTATTTTTTTTTGGGCTTTTTTGAACTTATTGTTTTGCCGAGCATATTGTAACAAACATTTTCCACCTTTTGGTATATAAAATTCACATTTTATCAAAAAAAAAATGAATTTCGAGGTATCACATTCATTCATTATATAGTCCAATGGTTCATCTAAGTATCAATGGACCAAATGGTTCATTAATTCGCATAAGACCTTTTTCGCAATTTTGAGTCGAATTTTAGACTATTCCTCATATCTATCTTTGAAAATACTCAAGTGGTTATCTTGCAATCCATTTGGTCCAAATTTTATATTGATCTTAAAGTTTTTGCTAAAGATATATCGCGGTCATTTAGAAAGTATCCAGTAAAATTCGAGACCAAAAATGACTTAATATAGAATATCTCAAGCTTGAATGATTTGCAAAACATTGGAATCTAACTTATTAGGTGAACGATATGAAAATCAAACATAAAGTGATATGAATCAATCACATGTATTGTATGTGTCTCTCTCTCACTCTCACTTTATTTTTTGATGAGACCAAGCATAAGGAGGACAAGCTTGAAGTAATCTTCACGAAACGCGAGTCTAATGAAGTTGAGCTTGAAGTTGTTCCATGGAGGATATCGAGCTTCAAGATCCATTGCTAAGCTTCCTTCCATTATTGCCTTGTCGTGACTGAAACACTCGAATGAGTATTTACCATGATACCTTCCTATTCCACTCTCTCCCACTCCTCCAAAGGGCAACGCATCACACATATACTACAATTTCATTCAACATTCACCAATATGAGAAGATTTTCACAGTTACAATCAACTATATTAATGCTGGATATGTACTCTTGCCATTAAAAACGTTTAACCATGATTGAAATTGCAATTGGAAAAAAGTCAAACCATATATAGTAGTCTCTCAACGTTGGGATGAATAATTTCAATCACTAGACTACAATGAGTTGGTTATCGAAATCTTAAAATTCTTATCTTTGATAAATGAATAATTCTTCAAATTTTTTGAATCTAACAATGGACTCTGTTTTATATATATACCTGGATCATGACGTCGTTGAAGGTAACACTTCCTGAGGATGTTTCTGACAAGATTCTAGTTTTAAGGTTTTCGTCATTGGTGAATGCATAAATGGCAAGGGGCTTTGGTTTTGACTTGATGAATCCTATGCTTTCTTGGATGTCACGTAACTTCATTACATCAGAGGAAATACACAAAATTAACAACGATTAGTCAATCCTCTAGTAAGTAATCGTGGATGATTGTAGAAATTGAATATGCGTACCGTGATAATCGGGAGAATTGGACCAAATATTTCTTCATTCATGATCTCAGAATCAAGTGGAGGATCCAACAAGATCGTTGGTTCGATATACCTGTCAAACAAATTTAGGTTAAAGAACTTGTCGAACTGATTTCTTGCAATCCAAGAAACATAAATTAAACCAAAACATACAGTTTCTCTTCATCCATGGAACCTCCATAGACGATGGAAGCTTTGACACCAGGATCATTAAGAAGACGAGACAATCTCTCAAAGTGTTTCTTGGAGACAATCCTAGAGAGACATCCAGATTCTTTAGGGTTGTCCCCAAAGAAAGTCTTTATCACCGGCTTCAACATATCAACCTACAAAAAAACCACCAAACTTTTAGAGATTCTATAGAAACCGCGTTTGCGTTTGTGTTTGCGTTGTGTATGCACACTTACCAGAGAAGACGCAAAACTCTGTTCGACAAGAATGTAATCTACGGCAATACAAGCTTGTCCACTGCAAGATCCCCATTTTCCTCCAGAGATCCTCTTCACTACCGACTTTATGTTCATCACACCAATAATTACAATTCAGAGTCTTTTTACGACAAAGATCTTCTGTTTCAATAAAATTTGGAGCTTAGAAAAACAGAGCAAATCGCAAACCTTCATGTCCTTTGAAACTGAGTGATGATCAACAATGGTTGGACATTTTCCACCAAGCTCCAATGTCACAGGAGTCAAATGCTCTGCAGCTGCAGCCAGTATGATCTTTCCAATCCTCGGACTCCCTAAAAACAACAACAATTACTCGATTTCCGCTACATGAAAATCACTCCGTGTTTCGAAATGTGAATTGACTGATACATACCGGTAAAGAAGATCTTGTCCCATTGCTGTTTCAAGAGGATGGTTGCGACATCAGGACCTCCTTCGATAACTTTGATGGCTTTATTGTCGAGATAAGACGGGATTATCTTGGCGAGGAAGGCAGATGCGTTAGGGCTTAGTTCAGATGACTTGAGCAACACGGTATTTCCTGCTGATATTGCCCCAATCAATGGGTCCAGAGACAAAGCTGACCACAAACAGTAAAAACCAAAAAAAAAAGCACAATTTTAACTCTTTCTTTCTGTTAGAAAACATTAAAAACTAGTTCAAGATCCGAATCTTACATATAGGAAAGTTCCAACTAGACAGAACAAGAACTGTTCCATAGGGTTCCGAGATCACTTTCCCTTTTGCTGGGTAGAACAACAGAGGAAGGCTGGTCTGTTTTATTGTCAGCACAAAGAAAACAATCATCCAAACAAACAACAAAATGATTAATATATCTTGCAATTTTTCTCGATAATCGGGTTCTCTTAAACCTAAATCCAGACTAATCTTTCTAAACACAGTGAAAGCTCTATAAATTGATATTATGCCAACGATATTTTATTAATTTATAGAGTTATTAATTTACACCGAAAAATCAATTTAGGACCGAAGAAAGTTATTGATTTATCAAAGTATTAGTTTCTCGAATATTAATACATCGAGTTTCTAATGTGCTTAGTGTATGGTTCTTACCTTTTTGGGAACGACCCATTTATCAAGACAGTTTAAAGCAGTAGTAGCTGATCGAATGACAAAACCAAGCTCATCTCTAAAAGCTTCAGTACTATGTTTGCCCAAATCTTGAAACAGAACATCACACATCTTGTCTTCGTTGTCTTTAACCATCTCGATTATAGCTCCAAGCTGTGTCTTCCTCCACTTCACACTCCTTGTCCTCCCGCTCGCAAACGTCTCTCTCATCTCTCTCAAACTCTCCTCCACAGTCTCCTTCATAGCTTCCATGGCTCTCTCTATCAAACTCCCTCTATCAAACTCTCTCTACTATGTTCAGAAGCAGAGTTTGGTTGGTTTATTAAAGATATTTGCTTGTAGATGTTTGGTTGCCTCTTTTAGAGCTAGAGTGTTACAAGTTCAAGTTTCAACAGCTTATAGGTGGTGGTTAAAAGTCGGAAAGAAAACTAGTTGGGGAATTATAAGGTTAAATACTAAATAGGTTTGCTGCTATCTTAGGTTTCAAAAGTCTTTATTATGAAGATGGAAGTCCATATCGTTATATTAAATGTTATAGTTGACAGATTTATTAAAATTTCACATGTTAGATATTTTCTATAAATACTTTATATTATATGGATGTATGTGAATCGGTGACATTTATTGATGTGTCGATTGTTTCAACTAAAAAAGTCCCAATGGTCTGGTTAGTGGCACCTACCATTTAATGCGTTCACCGTTCGTATAAACATATTCATTTTTGTTTTTCATCTTGTCAACTAGTATCAAATTCATATCTATAAACTATAATGTAAAAATGAATGAAAATCGATCAGAGATTCAGAGTTGATACGATTTATATTGTAAATGTGGTTGGGAACTTCAATAAGGTTGCGTTTTAAAACGTCAATAGTAGTACTATTTTAATTAATTTTACAGGTTGTATAGTGAATCGTATTTGGACCAGTAGTAGATCTGTGATTATGTTTATGTAGGTGGTTGGCAAAATAGACATAATTACTTATCCAATCTGAATAAAAAACTAAGATATATGATATGTATGGAGAAAATGATACTATATTGTCTATACCATAGTTTCAATTTTTTTGTTTTCATTCTTATCTAATGATTCATTACTAAAATGAAGCTCAAACTAATTTTCGAATATATTTGAGATAAGGGATTGAATATACACAAACACATGTATAATGTATCAGTGTCGTGCCTATAGTTTACGAGAAAATAGTGTAGAAAAATACTACAAAAAGAAAGTGAAAACGACATGTATACAAATGAGGTTACATATTATGGTATAGAAGAATAATTTTACTAGACCAAAAAAAAAAAAAAAAGAGGAGTAATTTTATAAAATTTAAACTGTAAATAAAAGTTTTTCATTTATCTTTTGCTTCACACTTTCTTTTTGTCGCAACTTATTGTATAAGTTTGAATTTGAATAATGACATAATAACGACATATATACAAATGAGGTTACATATGATGGTATAGAAGAGTAATTTTATAAAATTTAAACTGTAAATGAAAGAGTTTCATTTATCTTGCTTCAAAATAAAACTAAAACATGATTTCACATAAAATAATTGTCATTTCTTTGGTGGATGAACCGTTTACCTGAATGCTCTTTGAAGCATGTTAATCGTGAAAAGAATAATGTTAATCGTGAAAAGAATAGTGTGGCAGATTTTTTATCGAAAAAGGTTTATGAATTTGATTCTTATTTTGTATCTTATAGGAATCCACCAAGTTGGATTATAAATCTTTTGTATTATCTTTTCACAGTTTGAAGTAAAGAAATCAGATTTAAAAAAAAAAAATTGTCATTTCTTAACGGTTGCTTCTCTGTCAATAGTGTGTACATGGCAATCGTATTCAAGAACACTAGGCCATATCCGCGTTTATATTTTGTATCTTATAGAAATCCACCAAGTTGGATTATAAATCTTTTGTATTATCTTTTCACAGTTTGAAGTAAAGAAATCAGATTTTAAAAAAAAAAAATTGTCATTTCTTAATGGTTGCTTCTCTGTCAATAGTGTGTACATGGCAATCGTATTCAAAAACACTAGACCGATATCCACGTTTATATTTTGTATCTTATAGGAATCCACCAAGTTGGATTATAAATCTTTTGTATTATCTTTTCACAATTTGAAGTAAAGAAATCAGATTTTAAAAAAAAAATTGTCATTTCTTAACGGTTGCTTCTCTGTCAATAGTGTGTACATGGCAATCGTATTCAAGAACACTAGGCCGATATTCGCGTATACACGCGGGTTTTTATATACAAATGTTATCATTTTTTTTTACTTTATTGTCATATACAGTATAACAATTTATTTGATTTTTGTTTGAGTTATGTTTTTAGAGATTAAGAAAATGATTTTAATTTTATTTTTATTTTGTTTTTCCCCTATTTCCTCTTTGAGATATTTGTTTGAGCAAAAACGATTACATTTTTCTTCGAATCTATCATGCAAAACTATGAACCTATGACACTATGTATATTTGTTTTGTAAACGATATTTTCAATCTGTTCTCGCATATTTTCTCATTTGGTCTTCTAACCCGTAAGTGAAAACACCACGCTTGTTATAAATCTGATTTCGTGTAAAAATTTTGAAAAACGACGAAGCTGAAAGGATTATATTATTCTTTCTCCTTCCATATATATGATTCCACTTTTCACTGCTTGCATTAAGCCATTCGGCCCATTGGGGCTAATTTGACTACAAGGTTAGTGACTCACTCATACGTTACGCTTTTTATTGCATTAAATTAATAATTAAATTCGAGAAGAAAAAAACTGATAATGCAGTGAAGTACGGGGGGTGTTCCGAGAATCGAACTCGGGACCTCTCGCACCCGAAGCGAGAATCATACCAGACCAAACACCAAATTGCTTGATTTTTCGTATATTATATTTATAATCAAAATGTACGTTTTTGTAATTATTTTAGGTATGTGTATATGCTTTATGCTGTTGGTACTAGCCATTTGACTGATATGATTTCGAAATTCTATTAAAATGTATATGTTTCTACTCTCGAGTAAAATGGTTCGATTTTGGATATTATCTTTTTGCTTTTGTAGGATATATATTAAGAGGTTTCTTATAACAAACTCACACAAATCATGAAAAGGAATTGTCGCCGGCATGGAGAAGCTCCGTCCATTTTCACTCAAATCATCAACCTTCTTGATAAAACTATAAAAAAACAGGTTTAACATATCACAAAGAGACATGCAATATTAAGAAGGGATGTGTGGAACTATAAAGTGTGGCACCATTTCGACTGACCAAATAGAGGTGAAAGTGTTCTAGGGAGAATCGAACTCAAGTTGAAAGAGTTTATCTTTTTTTTTTAGCCATTTTACCACTAGACCACCACTACTCGGTAGTGAACGATTTTATTTCATTTTTATGAATTTTAGTTTTATGGTTTGTTATGTTAAATGTATGATGTATCTACTCGTAAATGGTTTTTGTTTTTGTAAGTGATTATTTCTAATGGAAATTAATATATATGTAAAATAAACCAAATGAGAGATTTGACAATTAACAAATGTTGATGGTAACTCTTTTCATTCTTGAATGACTATTTTTAGTATATTTATTTGATTTAATTATTTTCTTATGAATGATAATCGATCTAATTCAATTAGCCGTGACCAAAATTCTACGAATAACTATCCTATGATGAAATTTTCTCTGCAACAAATGAATCTGTAACATATGTCATGTGATTTTATATGCATTCACGACGAACAATTATCTTTACAATACACAAAACCACAACGAACAATTTTAACATCTATAATATTTTGGAACTTCTGATAGTCTTTACCTCCATTGATATGTAGAAATTATTTTATGTAAGAATTGAAACCTATATCTAGTGTAAAAACCTTTCATGATCAATATCTTTGAAAATCCATTTCTGAATTTAAAAAAACTAAACAAATTATGACGTACTTGTTTGTTTCGGTCTCATTTTCAGATTCTTCACATTGGGCCTTCCACCGACAGTCGAGTGGGCCCACGAAGCTTGACTTTATAGTCCATATTTTTCAATCATTATTTGTCGACGTACGAAAAATTATTATCTTTTTCTTGTATTTTTCTCCAAAAACAACAAAATACGGCTTAGAAATATGGGTTGCTATTTACCACTTTAAAATTTGATGTTTCATATTGACAAACAAAACTTTTTGGGTGTGACGGGTAAAATTTGGAAGAAAATGGCTAAAAAATTATAGAGCAAAAGAGAGGTAAGATAAATTAGGAGAAATTGCAAAAATATTATGTGCATATTTGCAAAAAAATGTTATTTAAGGGTGTTTATTTGGAAAAATACCACTAATTATAAAATTTTAAACCCTATATCTTAAAATTCTAAACACTAAAAAATGTTTTGACCCCTAAACTCTCATAACTAAACTCTTATAACTAAAGTCTAATAGAACGTAATTAACCCAAACATAAATAATAGAAAGAAAAAATAATTTTGAAAAAGTGATATTTTTGTAAATATTTCAAAAATATGGTATTTTTGTAAAGTGACATTTGAAAAATTGTATTTTTTGAAATTTCTCGATAAATAAACAGTAATCAGACAAAGGAATTTTGTTTTTTTTTTTGGTCGCAAAAAATAATTACTCTTGATTTACTCTATTTTTTAACCAGTCAAATTAAAAAGAATAATAACGGGATTCGGCTGGTTTACATTAAGAATGGCTAAGCAGAGAAGAATTCTTTACACTACTTATCACACACATAAGGGAATAAATATACTAGTTTTAATTGTTCTATCCTTCATTTACTTTTATTTTTTATTTTTCCATTTGACTGTATAAGCTGAATTCAGAGCAAAAAAGGTTTCAGCCTATTTTATTACTTTGACAATGCAATATAGGGTCTAATGGTAACATTAATTTTGTGGAATCATGAAGAATTTTGTGGAAAGTACACCATTTGTCTTTGTGGAATGGAATTGGTAAAATTGTGGAATTATTGAGTACTGTACATGTGGAATCATAAAGTATATATTCTCATTTTCGTAATTCGTAATGTTTTTAGAGTGTTTGTAATATTTTGTTTTAATAGTTAATGTTATTTATGTTATAAATAATGCTAATAATTATTATTCTAAACTTTTGTGAATATATCTTTTTTGTAAAGGATTATAAATCTATGATAAATATATAATAAATTAATAAATTATAACTGTACACTAAATTTATAACAAACTAATAAATTATAAATATACAGTAAATTTATAATTAACTAAAATATTATAGATCTACATTTAATTAATAATTGTATTGTTTTTTATTAATTGTATCAGTTAATCGATTTGATTAAATTTGAGTTATTCCGTTCCTCAAATAAACAAATGTCAATAAATTTTTTTAATAAATTACTAAGATTATAAATGAATAAAATTTAAAAATTATTTACTAATATTACTAGTTAATAAAAAAAAATGTTTATAAAATTTGCTAAAAAATATAAAACGAAAAATTTGATGGAAATAGAAATTATTATTTTTGTAAAATTTAATATACATTTGTAATCATAAATATTTAATTTCGTTAAACAAAATTTTATCAAAAGTTTCATAAGTTTAATTAATTAATTTATTTTAAAAAATTCCGCTAGATTCCACAAAATTTCGCTGTTACCATTTAAATTTAATGTTATTCTGCAAGATTCTACAAAAAATCACCAATAATTCTACAACATTTTGCAATTCCGCAAAATTCCTCTGTTACCATTTACACCCATAGTCAGAAACTTTCTATTTTACAAGAAAATAGCTTTGTCTTCTTGATATTATAAACTTAAAACTTGGGATTAAGGACTCTGAAACTACTACAATTTGTTTGTTATCTTTTTGTAAGTCTAAAGATAATTTTCGATAACTTTTTGGTTGTGTATCTACTTTACTCACTGAGTTATATATGGTGGGAGTATTTTGTTTGTTTCCTTGGTTTGCAATTGGAAATGCTGACATGGCAATGTTTGATTTGTTGATTAGTAACGAGACATTAGAGCATCACCATCCTTGATACAAAGAGAGTATCAGTTGAATAAACAAATATTAAAAACACACTCTCTCTTCCTTTTATTTAACTTTATACCTTATTTTTCATCTTTTTATTCAACTTTTATTAATTTTATTCTCTCTTTAAATATAAAATTATTAAAAACATTTGATACACTCTTTATTTCTCTCTTCAAAAATATCAAAAGTATCAACTATTTGATACCTTCTCTCCAAAAATATCAACTATCTCTTCTCTTTACTCAAATTTTATTAATTTTATATTTCAATACACCCCACTATTTCAACCAAAAATACTCTCTTTCTTCTTTTAACTCAAATTTTAATAATTTTATATTTAATGATATCCTCGTTGCATCACCAATACTTATGCTCTTACCAAACAAAAGTCTCTCAAATTCACAAAAACCTAAACCCACTCTTCGTTTTTTTACAAACCCCAATCAGTTCGGTCCAGTCTCCACAATCTTCTTCTCCTCTCTCTCTACACGTAATGAATTTTAAAATTTGAAAAAAAAGAAGAAATAAATTTGTTTATTGGAACACGAACAAACTTTTTTTTGAAATGTGGATTCGCTCTTCCTATCTTTAAAAATAATGATAGTCATTGGTTTGGCTAGTGCTTAGTAAAAAAACTAAAAAGAAAAAATGGAGTGTGTAGAAGCATTTCTCGGTGATTTCGCCGTCGACGATCTTCTTGACTTCTCTAACACCGACGCTTTTGTAAGAGAAGCGTCGTCTTCTTCACAAAGAGAAGAAGAAGAAGAACACAAACAAGAACGTGACAAAGCTAAGTGCTTTTCCGACCAAAGTACCCGTCTTTCACCGCTCCAAGATCCCTTCTCCTTCCCAAGCTCAGAGCTCGATGTTCCAGTGAGCCCACTTGCTCACTCTGTTTCTTTTTCTCCCCTGTTTTTTGCTCTGTTTTTAATTTCTCTCTCTTTTTTGGTTTGTTCTGTTTTGTTTGTTAAGGTTGGTAATTTGGAGGACTTAGAGTGGTTATCAAACTTCGTGGAGGATTCTTTCTCGGAATCATATCTTTCCGGTGACTTCCCGTCGAATTCAGTCGCCTCGGTGGAGACTCGAAGGCAGTGCGTTCCGGTCAAACCCCGGAGCAAACGCCGTCGCACCAACAGCCGTATTTGGTCTCTGAAACCGCCGTATTCTTCTCTATCCACCGCCGTCGCCGACGCCGGAAAGAAGAAGAGAGGTAAACAGAAGGTGGAGACATTGACCGGTGGCGAAAACCAGCAGCCGAGGCGGTGTTGCAGCCATTGTGGAGTACAGAAAACGCCTCAATGGAGAATGGGTCCATTAGGTGCGAAGACACTGTGTAATGCTTGTGGGGTCCGGTTTAAGTCGGGTCGGCTTTTACCCGAATATAGACCCGCTTGTAGCCCGACTTTCTCCACTGAGATTCACTCCAACTCTCATCGGAAAGTGTTGGAGCTCCGGCTTATGAAAACGGCGGATCCGGGTCGGGTTTAACCCGCTTTAAAAACCAAGGTTTTAAATTTTATCAGTTTCGTTATCATATTGTGTTTATATGCAAATATAATGTTGTTAGAAAGTAGGAAGTTATGGGAAGAGAATCAGAGAGATGCTAGATTGTATTATGATTAGAGATATTTCATTTTATAGAATGGTGTGATTTAGAAATCATGATCGTTAAAAGTTTTATTAAGCATTGTAATGCTGTTGCCTTAAACAGGTAAATCCCACTTTGTGTTTTTTCGTTTTAAAACTACGCTTATTTATTACTAGTATAATTTTTCGCATCTCCAATGAAAGTATTTTATTGAGATATCCATATTAAGATAATAATAATAATAATAAAACTACGGTATAAATGAGATACCCATTGTCTTCATCTATTGGTTCAATCGAAGTAGAATCTCCAAAGATACAAAATAGAAAAACAATCGTTGTGTGCAAAACAGTGGACTTATTTTGTGTATGTAGTAGACTGGGAGTGGTGACAAAACATAGGTTTAAGACATAGCATTTCTCTTAGGCAATCACTAATTTTAACTATGACTTTCCGTTGACTTTTTTAGCACAACCGGGATACCAACAGAAGTTTCCGCCGGATCCACCACTTCCCCATCCAAATCCAAATCCCCATCCTCCACCATTCCCATCACTTCCTCCTCCTCCACCGCCACCACGTCCTCCTCCTCCTCCTCCTCCTCCTCCTCCGCCTCCTCCCCCACCACCACCTCCACCACCACCACCACCGCCTCCTCCTCCACCACCCTGACCACGGCCTGAGCCATTTCCGTTTCCTCCGTCGCCTCCCCCACCACTTCTTTTTTTCTTGTTATGGGGATTGTCATTCCCACCATTTCCACCACCACCTCCACCTCCACCTCCACCACCACCACCTCCTCCTCCTCCACCTTGACCACGGCCTGAGCCATTCCCGTTTCCTCCGCTGCCTCCACCGCCGCCTCCCCCACCACTTCTTTTCTTCTTTTTGTGGGGATTGTCATTCCCACCATCTCCACCACCACCACCACCACCACCACCTCCTCCACCACCACTACCTCCACCACCTCCACCTCCGCCTCCACCTATGCCTCCGCCTCGTGGTTCACAAGTTTCACTCTTATTAACATTACTATTCTCATCAACTACCGCATTTTCAAACCCAACGGTCGAAACATTGGCATTATTCTTCTTAGAGTTCAAAACGCTTGAAGAAGTAGTACCATTCATAAACCTACTCTCACTTCTATCTCTCTCCTTTAGGTCTCGTAACCCATTAACAGAGTTTGAGCTCAGCAACAACACAACAAAAGAAAGAACGAACAAGAAAAGCACTTGCAAGCTTGATGATGATCTCTCGCTTATTTTACTCTCCATTTTTATTTATCAATATCGAACATAGAACTATATGCACTTCTCGAGAATATGCTTCGACACTCTCTCCTTTCTCCCCTTTTTATAGTATTTCTCTCCACTCTTAAGAAACTATTAACTCTAAGCATAAATTTAATTAAGCTCATGCACATGCATTTCCCATACGGAACCTACCTAACAACTTTTTATTTCACTTTAATCTACAATAAAAAGCTGCAAAGAAGAAATGAAGTTGAGACTTGAGGGTATATAAGTGTAGGCTCCTCAATTATTAAACTTTGTTCGCATTTTATCTATCTATCATAGAGTGACCAAACTATAGAAATTGCTTCACGCGCAAGACGGTCCACGATCTACATATACCGATTTCAAGGCTAAATTAAAGAAATTCTTTTCTTTTCCTGCTAAAAATATTAATTTTTATGTTTAGATGTATAAGAAAACGCAGTAATAATCGTGTTTTAATGTTGTATGTCGATCCTTCTGCATTAATATAGTTGTATAACTATGTACGTAGGAGTTCATTGCAAATCCATGTGTTCTTAAAGTAAATTGTAACATTATATTTTTTTTTTTTTATCAACAACATAAGACATTAAAAAAATGGAAATAAAGAATATATGATAAAATAGTAGGTAATGTGGGCACCAAAAGGGTATTGTCTAACGTACCTACGAAACAATTTTTTTCTTTATAGGGATCGATCGCTTCCCTTTTGGTTTACGCTATTTCCAATTTTGATAATGCCTTCACACGAAGACGCTTCATTGTGATGTTGGTTGGATTTAAATAGCCAAAATGTTACATTACTAACTGCCAAGTCATTTTATAATTAAAAGTAAAGATCGAATCAAATGACTAATTTCATAATATTCAACAAAAATGAGTGATTTCACCCTCTTCCGATCTTTGTTTTCTTTTAAAAAATTAGAAATACAATATTCTTTTTGTAGACGTATTACTGATTTTTTTTTCATTTATAACAAGAATTTGTGTGAGGTGGTTGTTGGGTTCTACAAGCCAACGACTTCTCCCATATTTGTACGCTTAGAGTCGACGGCAAACCTGTACGGATTTGTTTTTGGATTAATTTTTAAATATCTCTTGCTAATCAGATTGAGACTTATATATTTGATCATCTTTATCTAATTATGATGTAGGATTTGAATTGATATTCTAACTATGAGATCTTCTATATATCACAGATAAGTTCTATGAAATTACACTTGTCATTTAAATCCTATATGAGAATTATAATAACTTATTTGAGAAAAGTATCAAGATTCACTTACATTTGCTCCCCAAAACACCAAAACGCTTGATAAGCCCTAAATAACAGAGCATCATCATAGACAAGGATTTCTGACCCTTGGATTACATAAGTCGAGATCTGAAGATGATTCAAGAACTGTCATTTTGTCCGAGTCATTTCTATTTTGGACCAAAATTGTAAGGCCCAATAGTCCTCAGTACTGGGGTTATTAATTTACGGACATTGTAGAATTTAGGTCAAAATCCTCGAAACGTTACACGTTTGATAATTTAACAAATGCATTAAAGACTCATAATTAAGAAGATCTTGTTTTATTCAATTTTAACTTGAAAGTGTGAGATTATGACCTTCTTATCCAAAATCAATTGACAACAACAAATAGATTGATTATGTTTCTTATATATATCTATACTTCCTCCGTATCACAATAGTTAAGGTAATGACACAACAATTAAGAAACTCAATAGATAATCTAATACTTGTTTTTTTTGTCCAGCGTGAAACACGGGATTAGAATATTCAAAAAGAAAATTCATAATTTTTTATCATATACAAGATAAATTAGAAATAACAAATATCAAACAGTTTATCTCCTATATTGATAAATATATTAGATTTTACAAATTTTAATTTGCATGACACTTATATTATATGTAAGTATTTTTCTAATGCAAATCGAATACATAAAAGATTATCAGTTCTTTCAAATTTATTTGAATTTACAAAAACAAAAACAAATATCGCGTTAGTATCTAAAATCTTTTCAAATAAAAAATCAAAAAAATAATTAAAAAGTGAAAATAATAATTTTTTAAACATTTATAACAAAAACGCAACTTTAATTAGAGTAATATGAATACAATTAAGCGATATAAAAAATAATTATATGATCAATTTTATATGGTATCAAAATGGACATTAACACGATTTTTATAAAGTAATTGATATCTGTAAATGATTCATCGTTAAAATATTATGTAGATAACATTTTAATTATAGTTGGATTTATATTTGTAACACATGTATTTGTGAGTTTATATTAAAATATTAATGTAAATATGTAGAGATTTTCAACATGGCATATATACTTAATTGAAATATTTTGATTGGTTAATTTAATTGATATGTTTCTCAAAAACCTACATAAAAGATTTTTTCACCAAATGTCTCCTCAATTTACAGTAAACCTTCTATAAATTAATAACGTTGGGACCACGATATTTTATTAATTTAGCGAAATATTAATTTATCGAGAGATTAATTGGGTCGAAAACTTAATTTGGAACTTGAAAATTGTATTAATTTAGCGAGGTATTAATTTATAGAGGTTCTACTGTATATATAGAGAATTTGTATATTCTTTTACATTAAACAATAATTTCTTATTTAAAAGTATTAATTCAATTAGTGACGTAAAATACTTTAGAATTCAAATAGTCACAAAAGCTAAAAAATATTAAATTTATGCCAAATGAAAACATTAACTAATTTGATACAAGTTTTTTTCTTTAAAACATCAATTAATATGACAAGAGGGAGTAATTCATGATAGAAAGATGAAAAAAACCGAAAGGGTGTCTCGATGTTTAGTTGGACTTGATCATAGAGATATTTAACGAGGTGTAGTTTCTTAATTACTGATTTTTATTTTGGCTGCGTTTATCAACTATCCGAAGAGTTTTGGATAAAATATTAATAGGGAAAAACAAATAAGGGTCAAACTCTATATCACAAAATTCCGACTATTAAGAAAAATAAGGAGACTGTAATGACATAAATGTGAAAACTATACACGAGAATTCTCTGATTGATGAATTGACAAGAAAAAACGATGGCGACGCGTGAAGTGACGGAAACCACAAACGCACCGAGGCATGAATGCTAGGCCCAAATTCACATTCCATTTAAAAAAAAAAAATTTACTTATTTGGATGATATATATGGGTAAGTGTAATGGTAATTATGTAAAGATGACGATATGACAACGTAAAGAACGAATTCGAGTAAAACTGCAAGTTCTACATATAAACTAAACAATTGGTGTATTTTACATTTACACACCCACATGGTGGAAGATTGGCTGTAAATTTTAGAAGCGATGCTCCAATTTGAGACTACTATATGGAAAGGAACAAACTCCTCTTTGTTTTTGTAGAAAGACTTCACAACAAACATGAAACCAATCCATTGTCTAGCAAAATTTCCATCTTCGTTGTTATTATATAAGCCACTGTAACCAGCAAAGATTTATGAAAATGTCGTGTGCTTGCAACCGAAATCATCTTCTATAAAACACAAAAGGCTCTGATATATTAAAACTCAATGTTCTTAAGAAAAACAAATATTAACTTTAATAAGAAGAGAAATTAGCATGAATAACCCAAAAAAACTAGAGTTAAAATTCTAACAAATTAACCTAGATCTAAAGGTTCATGTTTTGTCACAGATGCTAATTTTGTTTATTTTTTAATTATAATTTTTTTTTGGTTAGTTAGCCAATTGTCCCTAATAAGAAATTTTTACAAGTTACAACGCTTATATACTTTTTTTTTAATCAAAACGAAACCGGTATTAATATCTCTAACAGAATCCTAACAATCACCAATGGAATGCCTTTTTCTCATTTTTCTAAAAAAGAGAAAAAATCCTAACAACCACCAGATTTAGGCAGTGAATGTTTGGGCACGGTTTGGTGCGGTTATTAGTGAGGGACTAAATAATGTTATTCCTTTAGTTCCACAAAGATAAACTTTTTTCAAAAAAAATTGTTTCACAAAATTTTTGTTTTTAGTGTTTTCAATGCATTTTTTTTCATTTAATGATAAGAAAATATAGATTTCAAAAATAAAAATAAAATATTATTGATTAAATTTTCTTAAAAATTATTTATTATGAAAATTGATGCTAGATTAAATATTATTCTTAATATGTATGAAAAACTAAGAAAACTGATTTCTATGGAACTACATGCAAATAGTTTGTGCGTTTTGGTATAATTAAAAAAATTAAAAAATTAAAAAGTTACACTTTTGGACAAACCACACCATGCGTTCCAATATGTTCAAGTACATGCGGTTAACAAGGTGGATTAAGTACGTTCCTTTATTAATTTTTTTTGTTTAATTTCAAAAAATCAAAAAATTGTATACATATAAGTATTATCAATTTACACATTTTAACTATAAAAAAGGTTATTTATGAATTTTATAATATTAAAAATATTTAGTCAAAGTTTAATAACTATTTGTAATTGTCGCCATTAAAACATTGTTCCGCACCGTTTGTCCCGCACCAACCACTTTCATTCTGCAACATACGTTTCACCGAAACGCACCGTAGTTGAATCGCACTGCATGCTTGTCTCGCATCGTCCAATCCACAGTCACTATTCAAAACCTTAGTAGTCATAACATTGTTAAAGAAAATTAAAGAAGAAAAGTTAAGAAAGAAAAACATCTCTAAATCAAATAGTATTTTGTAAAAGAAAACATCAGTATTCTTTTCTTTTTTTTTGTAAAATGAAATATTTTAAGGAATATTTGCAAAAATACCACTTTTTGTTTTCACATTTGCAAAAATACTATTTTTGGTATCTATTTGCAAAATACCACTAATTATGATTGTTTAGAGTCTAAATCTTAAAATTCGAAACCCTAAAAAAATATTTTAACCCCTAAAACTTTTTAAACTCTCAAAACTAACCATAATACAACATAATTAACCCAAACATAAATGATATAATGAATAAATAATTTTTTAAAAATAATATTTTGTAAAAATTATAAAAATATAGCATTTTTGTAAGATAAAATTTGAAAAATGATATTTTTTTAAAGTTCTCATATTTATTTATTTTTAATACATTATTTGGTGCATCATTTTTCGCTTTCTCGGGATCTTGAAGTTTTTGACTACAGAAAGGTAGATATAGTCGGATTAATAATTACTGCTTACGAGTGTATATCATGGTCAAGCCCAAATTATAGACTTACTAACTAACAATAACGACAAATGAACAAAGTAATTCACATTACTGTGTCAACACCATTTAATTTTCATACGTAAACTTTCTATTTAATAAAAATTTGCATACGTAAACTTGTAGTCATGCAATTTTTTCTTTTGTATGTGGTTTGTGTATTTCTGTTATATCACTTGGTGAAGTCATCGAATCTACTATACGTATTTAAATGATACTTTTAAACAATCAATATTTAGTTAAAACTGTTAAAAATATTACTACTCAAACACATTTTAAATTTATTACCTCTTACAAGTTACAATTGCCATCAATTTTGTTTAACAGTTCCCAGTCATACCATCTTTTACATATATAATTGTTAAAAAATCTGAAATATTGTCTACTAGAACAATCTTATAGATTCCATTTTCAATTGGAAACGTTTTTTTTATGTAAAATTGAAACTAAGAAAATCTCGTCAAAAAGTCATTTTTTAATTCTATTTTAGTTACATAATATATATGTTTGTTATCTGATATGAGCAAAAAAAATTCTATTGCGTTAAATTTAATCACTAATATATATTACCCGTTTCACGATCATGTGGACAAATCTACACGGACTTGTTTTTGGACTCATTAATTCCCAAAAAGTTCATACTAATTGGAGTTAAATTTGATTTTATATATTAGATAGTTATTATCAAAACTTTCGGTATAGAACTTCGATTGACATCCCGAAAAGTCTATGATGATGAAAATTAATGTTAATCAATTCAATAAAATAAATATAAATAAGGGCTTAATTAAAGAGAAGAAGTTTTTGATATAAATGAAGGTGAAAAGAAAATCTCTGTCTTTTTGCTAATAGAGGATGGTTTCCGAAACTGGTCCCAAACCGTGGTTGGGGGTCCATGACCATTTAAGAGGGAGCGAGAGAAAAAAATGATAGATACATAGTGAAATGGGTCACTTTTCAATATATATGTTTGTACCGAAGAACTTGGATTTTCAGTTAACTAAGGTGAAAACCAAATAGTTATAGATGATACTGAGTAAAAAACAAAAAAAAAGTGTTAGTGTGTTACGTACTATTCAAAACATTCGAAAGTAATCCACAATTCCAACTTAACCTGACACTTGGATTCACTATAAACTCGTTATAGAATAAAAAGTCAGCTACGTTAAGCTAATATCGTTGTCCAAAGTAACCACTTAAGGTGCTACGGTACCTACCAATTATTTTCTTCTGCTTAATTAGTTTAACTGAGATAATAGTTTAACACTTAGCGTGTTTGAGTGGTAATGTCAAAAGTGTTAAAACTTCAATGCCAAAACAAATAAAAAACGGACTCAGAACATTTCCAATCCAAAACTTCATTTTTTACTCTAAAATAGAGTGATTCTAAAATAGAGTTATGTTTTACTCCAACCCTACTCCATTTTGGAGTAAAAAATAGAGTGAAGAACAAAAAAAATGGAGTGATAAATGAGATTACTCCATATTTGGAATAAACATATATTTTACTCCATTTTGGAATAAACATACATTTTGGGATTTTGATTGAGGTTGAAGCTAATTTTACTCCAAAACTTATTTTGGAATTTGGAGTGGGGTTGGAAATGCTCTGAAATGAATGTATAATACCGTATAAGAGAGTAGTCAAGAAAGGTTAATAAAATTGCTTTACAAAGAGAATTGGCTAATTTTTCATAGTTTACAAGAAAGGAAACTTACTAAGGCGTATCTAAAAATGTTATTCTTTGAGATCTGACCAACTGAAAAAACTTGTGTAATATGTGGTTAAGCAATTCATTCACACAACTTATTTTGTAGATTAGGTCTTCTTTTCTCTTCCCGAGACCATGGGAAATGTTTCTATTTGGGATGAATGCTGGTTGATAAGGGCAACTTCATTGGCTAAAAAATTTCATTTATTAATTGTAAAATAATTGACTTATTTAGTTAAATTCTAATTTATTAAAAACATATTCAACCAATCAAATAAAAATATGAGTAATAGGCATGTATATTATGATTGGTAGACATAATTAATTATTTAACATGATCTAAATTATAATTAAGTGTTTAACAATTTGTGTACATGAAATTCCAGAATTACCCTATTTTTATTTAACCATGTTTTACTTAAAAAAAAAAGAAGATAAAACAAAGAAAGTTACCTTAGTCTCGCCAATTTCACAAATCTCCGCCGTACTCTTTTTTTCTCCTCTCCCTACGCCTCCTTATCTTCTTCTCTCCGTACGCTTCCTTCTATTCTACTCCTCCTCCTCCCTAGGCCTCCTTCTATCCACCTCCTCCTCCGTCTTCTTAATATTCAAATTCACAGTTTGATTTTTTTTCTTTCTTAATTACTTTGTGTTAATTCGATGTTATGGATCAAAATTTTATATTGTAGATTAAGATGGTGTTTTTCTTCTCCTCCATTAATTTCTCCACCGCCATTCATCTCCTGGTCAAATTGAGTTGTCATCGAAGATCGACATAGTTAACTAGGTACAGAAGGTAATTATGTTTTTCATAATAGTTTACTATGTATGTTATTTTTCATTATAATAGGTAACTATGTTTCTGATAATTGTCAACTATGTATGTTAATAACTACGTTTTGAACTAGTTAATTATGTTTGTTTAAATAACTAACTATTACAATAACATTTTTCATGTAGTCAAATTTGTCTTGAAATCAGTAATGCAGTTAACTATGCTATGAAAATAGTTAACTATATTTCAAATTGGTAACTATTTTCAAAAAATAGTTAACTATATTTTAGATAATTAACTATGTTCTGAGACGTTTCACAAATAGTCAAGTATGTTAATAAATAGTTAATTGTTATGACATATTTATTTTTTGTATCTTCTAATCCAATTTTTTTTTCTATGGCAGTTGTGAAAACACACATCTACTTTTGGCAGAGATACCATTGCAGGAGCAATTTTCTAGGGATTAAATCAAGAGAATATATTTAGGGATTTTTATGTATATTTATCTTAATTATAGTTGTAAGGGCAATTTTGTTATAATTTAATTTTCTTTGCTACTTACCTAATTATATTTTTGGATACGTTAATTTCCTAATTATAAATCGTAATATACAGCTAATTAATCCAAAAATATTTGGTAAATGAGTTTTTAAAAACTATGAGAACCGATCATCGTTTGAGAATTTTTACATTTTTTCTCTTACTTTTCTTTTATTCGAGAGTTTTATTGGAATTTTTGCCGGAGAAAGATTCACTCAGTGGAGAACTAGTGATGTATCATTACCGCGGCTTGAGATGGGTTCAAGGATCTGAGGTTAGATATGCGGTTTCCAACCAATCGATCCATGTCCCTGATGATTGTCGAAGTTGACTTGAATGAATTCTGAAGCAGGCGATTGTTGCGTTCAGTCCTAATCAGTTACATAGTGGCTTGCCAAACAATAAGCAGGAGTTTCTGAAGAGATTTGGAGGGAGACATCTTCTTGTAGATCTCTTTAATTGTTCGAGAAGTAGATCTCTGTTAGAAACAAAAAAACATCTTCTTGTAGTTTCCGACCAAAATTTCCAGCTGTAAGAGCAATCGAAGAATAAGTGGTTGCGCGATTCCAATCGTAGAACATATTTTTAACTTCAGATCATATGAAATGCAATTGATAGAAAAGTTTTTAACTTTAATGTAGCTCAATAAGTTATTATTCTGAAAAAATAAACATTTAGGTAAATATATTGCAGTCAGTAAACAATTTAAAAAGACATGCGAAGTTGGTAAGAAGTAAGGACAGATATAAATAATTTTAAAACGCAAAATAGATTCGATTTAATTAGGTATAACTCAACTAGAACGAAGGTAAAATTACAAAAATACCATTTTTATATTTATATTTGCAAAAATACCACTTAAAGATATTTATTTGCAAAAATGTCACTAATTATAGATTTTTAAACCTTATATATTAAAATTTTAAACACAAAAAAAATATTTTAACCCTAATATTTTTGTAAAATATGGCATTTTTATAAAATAACACTGGAAAAATAATATTTTTTGAAATTTCTCCACAAACAAAACAAACGTCACAAAAAGGGAATTATACAAATGCTCTTATTCGATCCAGATAAATTAGAGACGACGATAGACAAATCATTATCAGTATGAGCTTATATAGGGCCCCACATTTGATCATATTTTTCAACTGAGAAATAAACGAATACTTTAGGAACAAAAAAATAAAAATAAAAATAAACGAATAATGTAGTTAAATAAGAAAATGTCAAAACTGTGTTAACACAGATACTTGCACAAATAAAAAAGTGTTAACACAGATACTATATAGAACACAAACAAACCACATGAAGTTAGTAATTGGTAGGTTTTCTAAAATCTGTAACTGAAAAAAGAAATCTAAAGGAAATATTCTTAATAAAAGATGTATGATTAAAATTAAGGGAAACTGTAATCATACTAAGAAAAAATGCTTGCTTGTTTCTAGGAAAAAAATTACAACGGACAGTTTAAATAGCAATGCTTGCTTAAGTATATTAAAAAATGTATGATTAAAATTAAGGGAAATTAACAGCAATAGCTCAAAAAAATTATAACTCACAAAATAACCAATTTTTACCTTTTTCTCTATCCATCTATTTGTTTTGGTTATTATTCAAAGTGACCTTAAAATTAAATTCTAAAACTAATTCGTTTTAACTACAAAATTATGAATGTTCTAATAAAATGATACTTCCTCCATTCCTCCATTTCATATCAAAGGATATTGTAGAGAAAAAGAATTATTCACTTTGTTTGACGTTTTAATTTTCAATATTCTTTTTCGTGTGACCGTTTGTATTATGCGATTTGTTATATTAGTAGTTGAATAGTTTTCAGGACGATAATAAATTTTGAAAGATTGTTTTTTTTAATGAAACATAGTAAATACTCTATATGTATGTGATATTTTGGCCAAAAAGTTGTTTCATCACTTGAGTGCTGTTTTCAATTTTCAATTTTTTTTTTGTTTTTTTTTTAAGTTTTGATGAATATTTAAATTATGTAGTTTATTATTTTATTGATTGAATGATTTTCTATAATAAAAGAGGTTTTAGTTTAGAAACCATTTTTAATAATTTCTTTTTTTTTTCAAAAATCAATATTAGTTACCAATCGAATTAACTGAGAGCGGCATATTACATACTACAAGTACATATAAAACCTTATGATATGTTAAACATGGTCGTTACTGATAGTAATGACAAAAACAAAATCAAAACTTTTTAGCCTTTCGTGACAAAAGAAAAAAACATCGATACATCCTACTTTTATCAATAATCCACAATTTCTGTATCCAAAAAGAATAGCATGATGCTACATATGATTAGCGTCGATCTTCTTTAGTGATGCTTAATTGCTTAATGCTACATATGATTACCGTTGATCCTTTCTACTGACACTTTTCGCAATAAGCGATGCTCCTCAGTTTGCTGCAGCCTTTTATTAAAATTAGAAGTGACAGTTACACTATTTGGAGCTTTTAGTGACAAACTTCTGAGTCTAATGTCTAAGATTTAGAGCTATTAGTTAATATTAGTTCTAACTAGAAATGACAGTTACACTAGTGGATATCTTTAAATATGTAGGTTTAATCGATTAAAACGTTCCAATTTTGTTTTTGAAAAAGTAGAGGACTCCTCCATTAATTTATGTGTAGTAAGTGTTATGGCAACATTCACTATATAATTTAATTATCTTTGTGTTGAAATATTGTTTAAAAAAAGGATTCTTGAAACATTCTTGAAACTAAAAAAAAGTTTCACTCCATTCTGAGTGGCAACCAAATATAAACTATCTCAATATTGGGGGTTACAGATTGACCAGAGTTGTGAGTTATGTGAACTAGAGCGTGAATATTTTGTGTGTGTGTCAACACCAGTTCAATAATTTAAACGAAAAATTTGCCATTAATATAACAAAAATATTATAATTTACAAAATAACCAAAAAACCTAAATCCAAAGACTTAGATTGTGCCACATAACCCATTTTCCCAATTTTTTTAATTTTTTGGTTATTTATTAAAAAGATCCTAATTTAAAACCCCCATGACTTTTTCTGACAAAGATACTATTTTTTAGTTTTATTTTCAAAAGAATTTTTGCATTTGTATACATTGAAAACCGAACTGAAGAGTCGTTTTAAGAAAATATCGATGACATTTGTTTTTATAATTTGTTTTTCTTTTATAAAAACAAATAATTTGTACTTTTATAATTTGTTTTTCTTTTTTTCTTCGTTGGTAACGTTTTGTTTAGAAATGGCGAGTTTCTTTAATTTGTTAAGAATTTAGTAATTTAGCATTGACAAAAAAAATACCGATTTTATTGTCAATTTTCAACAGCGTTATTCTATACTTTCACAAGTTCAACACCTGTTCAATAATTTAAAACCCTCTAAATTCCAATAATAATACATCATATATTGTAGACTCCATCAAGAAAATCGGTATGGTATAATATTTGTTTCCATATATATATTGTAAATTAAATAATAAAATGTATATATACCCATATGAAACGACGAAAATTAAGTCCCACTAGAAAAATATATGTCAATAAGTGGGACCACACTTTGATTATAAAACCTACCTCCCTAATCACATCCCAAAATGGCGAACTTAGAAACCTTTCCACAACCAAAGGAAAATTAAGCTAGCACAAAAAAGAAACGGAGTATGGAGTTTTCTATATCACAAACACTTAGCCAAATATCAGATCCCACGACGGCTCTTCTCATCGTCGTCTCACTTTTCATCTTCATTGGTCTCATTTCACGACGGCGAAGGCCTCCGTACCCACCCGGTCCACGGGGTTGGCCCATCATAGGCAATATGTTGATGATGGACCAACTCACACACCGTGGGTTAGCCAACTTAGCTAAAAAATATGGTGGCTTGTGCCATCTCCGCATGGGATTCCTCCACATGTTCGCGATCTCATCACCGGAAGTGGCTCGACAAGTCCTCCAAGTTCAAGACAGCATCTTCTCGAACCGTCCCGCAACGATAGCTATAAGCTATTTGACATACGACCGAGCCGACATGGCGTTCGCTCACTACGGACCGTTTTGGAGACAGATGAGGAAAGTGTGTGTCATGAAGGTGTTTAGCCGTAAAAGAGCCGAGTCCTGGGCTTCGGTTAGAGATGAAGTGGACAAAATGGTCCGGTCGGTTTCTAGTAACGTTGGTAAATACTTAGCTAGCTCGAATATTCTTCACTCTTATTTATTCGGTTAAATATGTAAAGAGAAAAAAATTCATTCTTTTTTCCTTTGATATAATATTTTTAAACATTCAACAAATTTTTTTGACTATGTATAGGTAAGCCTATAAACGTCGGGGAGCAAATTTTCGCACTGACCCGCAATATAACTTACCGAGCAGCGTTCGGGTCAACTTGCGTAAAGGGACAAGACGAGTTCATAGGAATCCTACAAGAGTTCTCTAAGCTTTTTGGAGCCTTCAACGTAGCTGATTTCATACCATATTTCGGGTGGATTGATCCACAAGGGATAAACAAGAGGCTCGTGAAGGCCCGTAATGATCTAGACGGATTTATCGACGATATCATCGATGACCATATGAAGAAGAGAGATAAGCAAAACGTTGTGGATGATGGAGATGTTGTTGATACCGATATGGTTGATGATCTTCTTACTTTCTATAGTGAAGAGGCAAAATTAGTGAGCGAGGCAACGGATCTTCAAAATTCCATCAAACTTACCCGTGACAACATCAAAGCTATCATCATGGTAAATTAGATTTCAAATAACACACTAGTCATAGTCATGATTCTTTATGCGTTACGAAATAGAACTTATCCATTAACCAGTTTTTTTCTTTCTCTCAAGTTTTTTTTTTTTTTTTTTTGCCTAAATTAGGAAGGTAACTTTATGTTTTTACAACTAGTCTTGGAGAACTTACGTAAGCATTAGGGAAAAATGAAGTCATTTATTGATAGTAGGAAAAAAAAAATCATAAAAATAAAAAAATCAGACACCAACTAATACTTTTACATGTTATATATATATATATTTTTTTTTTCTTTGAGCAAATTAAATATAACATCTAATCATAACTTCTAGTTCTTTAATGTCAATTTTATTTTTATTTGATTTTGATAGGACGTTATGTTTGGAGGAACGGAAACGGTAGCGTCGGCGATAGAGTGGGCCCTAACGGAGTTATTACGGAGCCCGGAGGATCTAAAACGGGTCCAACAAGAGCTAGCCGATGTTGTCGGACTTGACCGGCGCGTGGAAGAATCAGACATCGAGAAGTTGACTTTTCTCAAATGCACACTCAAAGAAACCCTAAGGCTACACCCACCGATCCCACTCCTCCTCCACGAAACTGCGGAGGACGCTGAAATCGACGGTTTCTATGTCCCCAAGAAATCGCGTATTATGATCAACGCGTTTGCGATCGGGCGCGACCCAAAGTCTTGGGACGACCCCGATACGTTTAGACCGTCTAGGTTTCTTGAACCGGGCGTACCGGATTTTAAAGGGAGTAATTTCGAGTTCATACCCTTCGGTTCGGGTCGTAGATCGTGTCCGGGTATGCAACTCGGGTTATACGCCCTTGACCTAGCCGTGGCTCATATATTACATTGCTTCACGTGGAAATTGCCTGATGGGATGAAACCAAGCGACCTTGATATGCGTGATGTGTTTGGTCTCACGGCTCCTAAAGCCACGCGCCTTTTCGCCGTCCCTAGCACGCGACTTATTTGTGAGGTTTAAGTTATGGCTGGAGACACGTAGGTGGTGTTTGGTATGGATCGTGGATGTTATGTGTGGTGTATGAGACACGTGTGTTCTGGTTGAAATATAAATGGCTGTCTTTTAATTTTCTTTTTCTTTCCGTGGGATTTTTACCTTGATGAAATGTAACCGGTAAAAAATAAAGTTTTTTGTTTTTGTTACAACTACTTCTTCATATTACAAAATTACTACAGTAATGACGTATCCAGTGATCTTGAATGTGTTGGGAGTTTTAAACACATACTCCCTCCGTAAAAAAATTTATTTATAAAAAAATTGATGTTTTACAATTTTTATATAATTTTTATTAAGTAATGATGGTGAATTATGAATTTCAAGACATATTAATTGATTTTGTTGAATTATTATTGGTTAAAAGTTATTAAAAATTGTTTAACCCAAAAACAAAACATTTATTGTTAATAATTAATATATATTTTTTAATATGCGTAAAAACTCTAGAAAATCAATTATTTAGAAACAGAGAGAGTATATTTGTACACTGTGTAGAAATAGTTTGACAACCGGTGAAACTTAGTTAAAACTCAAATTTTACATTTGAAAAATCTTAACATAAAAGGAGTAATTACAAAAATACCATTTTTTGTGTGCACATTTGCAAGAATGTCATTTAGGGGTGTCTATTTATAAAAATGCCACTAATTATAGATTTATAAAGTCTATATATTAAAATTCTAAACCCTAAAAAATATTTTGACATCTAAAACCCCCTAAATACTCAAAACTAAACCCTAATATAGCATAATTAACCCAAACATAAATAATATAAAAATTTTTTTTTTTTAAAAAGTGGTATTTTTGTAAAGATTTCAAAAATGTGGCATTTTTGTAAAGTGACATTTTTTTGAAATTTCTCTAACATAAATCCTTACGGACAATATTGAGATGAGTACTTGTGTTCAATTTTTCTACAATTATTTTTGGTTGTGAATTCATTTTCTGTTTTTGTTAAAGATATGGTTGTGAATTCAATAAATTCTCTTTTTAAATCGTGAATTTAAATTTCTGCGGTAAAGAATAGATTTATTAACGTATTATAGTATTCAAATCAAGAAATTATGGGTCATATGTGTGAAACCCTAGAAGTTTTGATAATTATTTAAGGAAAATAGATTTCTAAACGAAAATAAAAATTAATCTATGAGATTATTTTCATTTCTTTTATTTAAATTATTTTTGCAAAAAGTTAGGTATCTCTTAATTTGTATAGAAAACAAAGGATAGAGTTCGATAGAAGTGCACCTATCACTTATGAATTTGTTGATTACTTAATTGTAAGATTGTAGCACCATCGATGATCATATTTTCTTAACTGATAAGCAAAACTTAGAGATCGGTGGTTCGGTTCGAATGGCTCTTGGGACGAGACCATATAACATGTTTTGTTTCCGGATTTGAAAGGATGTACGAGTTTAGATCCACATGATCATATTTTCTAGATGAATGTAAACATTGATATCAAAACTATACTCTTGCTATGATAATAACCCGAATGCATCAAGTAGTAGTCAATCACTAGCTACTTCAACTACCGTGAAGAAGAATAAATGTACCATTGCTAATTCTTTAGATTTTGGTAGCTACACAAGTAGCGCACGTGGACCACGGAATATCACAAATAATTTCATTTGATTATTCTAAATGCTAAATATACATCACGAGCATAATACCTAGCGGTATATATATAGAAAATGTCCAAAAAGATAAATTAAATAATTTAACTAACTAGCGGTGCTTCCTTTTCCTTTTTCCTGGCGGAAGCGTAAGAAAATGACAGATTTATAGACGGGCAATGAGTTGTGAAGAATGAAGCAATCATCGCTAAAATTAGCTCTAAGCCAAACGTAACATTAAAAGCTTCTGAAAGACTGCAATGTAACTATCTAATTTAGCCACACATCTTTGTAAAGAGGTTTGGTTCGAGTAGGGTTTGTCTTGTCTTCTACACAAGACAGCTTCTTGACCCAGCAAATTATAGCAATCTTATCACACCACATGACTGACATTGCGCTTAATACTATTTTTGTTTTTTTGTTTCCAATTATTTGTGGGGAAAGATTTGTACTTGTGATTGTGGGGACATTGAGTCATATACATATTAAAAGATTGTTTGGTATGTATATGCTTTAGATTTTATGAAATAAATGTAGTAATTGATAGAGATTTTATGAAACAATTGAGTTGGTGCATGGTTATAATTGTTTGTAGTAATAATAGTTACTGGGTTTTTATTTATTTATGATTGAATTTGTACTTGTGTTTGGATGGACCACCAGCGGTGAAGACATTACATTACGGTGAAGAACATCACACTGAGATCCGCTAAATGAGTTAAGATAAATGTGATGTAGAATGGTAATAGCGCAGTGCGAAACGGAACAAACACCGAAAAGTGTGAGAGATTACAGTGAATACGAGATGAAATAGTGCATAACGGTCCGAATAATAACCAAAACATATTCATACATATATAATTATTGCTTTTATAGACTTTTTTTTCAAAAAAAATTATTGCTTTTGTAGATACGTGTATAAATAAGTATAGAACAAATTAAATTTGATGATACATGATTTCAGGATCTAAATGGTATAGCTGATTTTGGCGGAATCTGGCTGAATTGCAGAATCTAACGGAATTTTTTATAATTTTTTTGTAGAAACTGGCGGAATAACTTATAATCTAAATGGTAACAGCTGAATCTGGCGGAGTTTTGCAGATTTGAACTAATTAAATTTAGGAACAATTGCAAACATGACATTTTTTCAAAAATTTTACAAAAATGCTACTAATTAAAGATTTTAAGCCCCTAACAAACTCTAAATCATCAAAAATAAATTGTAATACAACATAGTTAACACATAAATAAATGATATATTGAATAAATAAATTTGAAAAGTGGCATTTTTGCAAAAAATTTAAAAATGACATTTTTGAAAAGTGGCATCCCAAAAGTGGCATTTCTGACATTTGTCGAAATTAAAATTTAGTACATTTATAAAATTTTACTAAAATAATATTTTTATTGAATTATCTCCTAAACTCAACTTATTTCATTAATATTTTTGTTTTATGTTTGTTAAGCTTAATTACAAGTATTTGTTTATTATTAATACTAAGAGCTTTTAAATTTTTTGCATCTATAATAAAAAATGTTAACTAAATTAATTAAACTTATGAAAATATTAATTAAAAATATTTGTTAAAAATTAAATATTTTTTATATAAATATACTAAATTTTACACATATAATAATCTTCTATGAAATTCTCTCCTAAACCTAATTTTATTTTATCAAATTTTTATTTAAATTTCACACAATATTTATAAGTATTTATTATTATTATTTACCATTCAGATCTATCAATAAGAACAAAAAATCAAAGAAGTGGTGGCCTAGTGGTAACACAAGGAGTTGGTTCTCTTGTGCCACAGATTCAAGGGGCAATTACAAAAATGCCATTTTTTGTGTGCACATTTGCAAGAATGCCACTTAGGGGTGTTCATTTACAAAAATACCACTAATTATAGATTTATAAAGCCTATATCTTAAAATTTTAAACCCTAAAAAATGTTTTGACACCTAAAACCCCCTAAACACTCAAAACTAAATCCTAATAGAACTTAATTAACCCAAACATAAATAATATAAAGAAAAAATAATTTTGAAAAAGTGGCATTTTTGTAAAGATTTCAAAAGTGTGGCATTTTTGTAAAGTGGCACTTGAAAAGTGGCATTTTTTGAAATTTCTCCAGATTCAAACCCCTTTTGGGACGGAGAGTTATTTTTTCAATCGGAATTTCCAAAGACTATCTTTGGTCATGAGGAGATTATGAGCCAAACATTTGGAATTCTCATGGTTTGTTAAAAAAAAACAAAAACAATAAAATGTTTAATTTTTATTTATTTATAATATTAAAAATTTATTAAACAGAACAAAAAAATTATAAATTATTATTTTATATCTATATTTATAATTTTTGTTTCATATATAATTTATAAAGAAAAACAAAAATTGCATATAGACCTATGTTCACAAACAAAACAACTCAATTAAAAAAGAAAATTCCTTACTTTCTCCCATTTCTTCGATTCCTCCAATTCCTCTATAGTTATATATACAAGAGAAATTTTTAAAAATGTCACTTTTCAAGTGCCACTTTACAAAGCTTTACAAAATGCCACTTTTCAAATTTTTTTTTTTTTTTATATTATTTATATTTGAGTTAATTATGTTCTATTAGGGTTTAGTTTTGAGTGTTTAGGGGGTTTTAGGTGTCAAAACAGTTTTTAGGATTTAGAATTTTAAGATATAAATTTTATAAATTTATAATTAGTAACATTTTTGTAAATAGACATCTCTAAATGACATTTTTGCAAATATCCACACAAAAAATGATATTTTTATAATTACCCCTAGTTATAAATGGTACTAGAGGAATTGTCTTTTCCCCCACTCTTCACGATTCCACAAATCCTCTAGCACCAGTTAGGGCCTGAATACAAATTTAAAGTGGCTTCGAGGTCACTTATTTAGATTTTATATACTTAAATTACAAATATCATACAGAATCAACAATTTCAATGTTGACTATTTCTTTAATATAATATTTTTTTCGTTTTTAAAAGATAAATATTTTACAAAAAAAACTTGCTTTACAAATATAGATATATTTGTGTTTTCTATGCATTTTATCATTAAATGATAAGAAATTGTAAATTTTAATAAAAATATTAAAATATTATTTGTTGAAAATTTTTGAAAAACATTTACAAAAATCAATATCTTTATCATGAATTATTAATTGTTCAAACTTCCAAAACATTTTTATTTTTGGAACAGAGGAAGTATGTAACGTAACAAGCTGGGTAGCTAGCTACCATGGTCAGAGAAAACGGAAACATGTGGTGGTGGACTCAACACGACGACGTTTCACTTTAATACAACACCAGAAGTTGTCGTCTTTCTCCGGCGTTGAAGAACGTTCAAACAAAGGCGATGATAACAAACAAAACAAAATTAACCCTTAATGTGTACGTTACAATTAATGACTTACTTTGTCTCTAATGTAATTAAGAACATGTGAAAGCCTGGTGAAAAATTTGAACTAACACTTGGGTTTCGATGATAGCTAGACTTTAATATAAAAGCATTTCAAGCTTAGATTCAGAGATGCATATTATGTTTGAATCATCAAACTGAAAAACAAACAAAGATGAAGATAATTAACAAAACAAAAAATGTCTACCTTCAATTAATGCAATTCAGAACACGTAAAAAATGTCTACCTTCAATTAATGCAATTCAGAACACGTGAACTAACAATTGGGCTTTATCTGATAGACTTTGAGTATAGAAGGATTTAATGTTTAGCTTCAGATTCACCACATATTATGCTTGAATACAAAATAAATAGAAGAAGATCATTATAGCTTTATTACCATGTAGAGAGATTGATGAGTGTTTGTGATGGTAATGATTTTATATTCATCTCATGATTAACTAAGGTACATGTAAACATATATATATAAGAAAACTATTTAACCTATTTTCCTAACTAATACAATCACAATAAAATATATACAACAAGTCTCACAAATTGTAAATACATTACAAAACCTAAAGAGTTGTTACTTATAACTTCTTGTCAAGACAATCTTTCTTGAACAATAACTCAAATCCTTTGTGGTCATGCCATTAGTGTGTTTCAACTTTCAATAGACTATTCTTCAACATATATACTATACAATTATCGTTTTAGCCACACAAAAAAAAAAAAAAAACTACAATTATCCTCCCTCAAATATTTATGATATCTTCAATATATCGTTTAAATTCTTCTATATATGAATATTTTAATATCTCAGATCGCTAATTTTCTTTTTTTTGGTCACGCTCTCACATCGCTAATTTATGAAGGGAGATTGAATATGAAATACAGAACAATATAATATCATTCTATTAATTGCTAATTGATTTTAATTATTTTTGTCAACTAAACATTTCATTAATATAATTTTCGTATTTTGGTATATGTTTCACTTATAAAAGAAAATTCAATCAATTTCAAACCAAACAGTCGGCTTTACCATTTAAAGAGTGTGATCAATAATAATAAAAAAAATTGGGAACCTAACACGGAACCACTGAAAGTATCCAAGATTTTTAATAGGATTGGAGAATGAATAAGAGAGGAGATCTAACGATTTTCAAATTTAGAGCCTGAGTCGCTTACATAAAATCAAATGTCTACAATTTTGATTTGCTACGTTGTCTATAGCTTCGTGGAGTGACCTTCCACCGTATTGTTCACGCACCTGTAATGGTGAGAACGAGATGTGAAGATTGTATATATGATTAGCTCTCTCACGTTTTTTTCTATATGCATGATCATTAAACCTTCTTACCCTAATCTGAAAACCATTGTCGACCTTTCAATTATTCTTTGTTTCAAAGCGATCAGACACCTTTTTAAACCCTACAATGTACTATTTCAGACAAGAAAATGTTAGTAGTTTGTGTCATTGCTATTGAATTGACAAAATTCTTTTACTATTTAAAAAAACTAATAATTGACTAAATAGAGAGACCTCTATATATATATTGTTTTGTTTTTTAGAGTTTGGGACCGTCTCAAGCATTGTCTTAACACGTAAACCCGATTTAAAACTAAAGTTAATATGGCTTAAGATCAATTCCCTATTCCGACATATAATCATCAGAGAATAAACATTTTCAGTTACGACTTTTCTATTAAAAGAAACAAGAAAACATTCAAGCAAGTTGGTTCCATCATTTTCATGTAGTGCCGGTCGATTCCATACGACGACGTTACATACAAAACGACACAAAGCTCTCGTCTTTAACCGTCGTCGGCAAATGTGACCACTAGTAACAAACAAACAAAAAAACAAGAAAACACAACCCTTAATTAGTGTATAACGTATAACGACTTTTATTTCTTTGTGTATATGATTCAAAACATGTTAAAGTTTGGTGAAAATGTGTTATACATACGTATCTAATTTTGATTTGGTTACGGTTAGAGAGTGTCTCGAAAAACAGGATAATAAGTGTCGATTTCGAGCCTCTCTAGAATCTGCTGAGTTTTCCATAGATATGAAGAGTGACCTTCTACCATGTCTGTTACATCCACCTGTAAAACGTTGAAATCGAGAGGTGGAATAAGAGGCTTATGATTGATACTTCTATAATTATTGAAAACGATCTTATATCTCTCTTTTGATAACATCATCAGCAAATATTCACTCCATGTAACTAAATTCTATTTGTTTTCATTTATGGATAAAGAGAAAAGATATGGCTTACATTTTCGATCCCGGGGATACAAATCGGTTGGATTCCTGCTAATCCTTGGGATAGTAAACTGTGGAAAAACAAAATTAGGATTCAAAAACAAGGTAGGTAGTTTGTAAACTAGAATTGAAATAATGGAAGTTACGTAAATGTATGTACCTAGCGCGAAATGCAACACCGAGGGTCCAATCGTTTGTGGCATAAACATTGATGAATCTTCCAGCTACCATCTACCAAATAGGACCAGAGAAATAAAGGTAAAAAAGACACTCATTTAAGATTTGATTCTACGGATGTGACATATGTTTTGGTAATGTAATATTTTGGCAATGTAATGTTTTGGTAATGTAATGAACTCAAAAGAAAGTTGATTACCTTCCTTACGTCTCGCCAGTTTTCGCTGTTGATTGAAATAGGTGCTCCAAGAAGAACAACTCTTTCCACAAGTTCAGCTGCCAAGACAGACATGTTGAAACCTCCATAAGAAAGGTTCAAACTTTTTTTTTTTTCTCTCACATTAAACCAAAAAAGATTTTCTAAGTAACACATGGGAAAATACCGTTTTTTTCTGTCTCGGCAAGAGTTTGGAGGCACTTGAAGATGACACGCGCACCAAGCGAAAATCCCACGAGAGTGATGGGTCTGAATTACAATAATTTGAGGAAATATAAGCAACACAAGACGTAAATTCATGTTTGTGTCAACTTTCTAATACAGAAATCATATTCATTTCCTTGAAGCAATCATAAAATACCTATTTCCTTGCAAGCCTTTTTGTAGCACTTCAGCTAGAAGCCTTCCTGCTTTATCCGACCTAAAGGAATAAGATTATAACAGCCACGGATTTAGTTAGAATGCAAAAACCAAAAGAAAATGTTTCCATGGACACTAGGTGGAGATGCGATGGGTAAATGATGCATCATCTTCGTTCATAGATTGACTACTTTGCTAGGGAAAAGGTATTACCTATCAATAGCAATGCTCCATTTGCTATCTATGAAATCAGCAGCTACTAAGATTGTCGCTGGCCATGCCAATGCTAATAAAAGAGAGCTCAACACAGTGTGCATTGCTCCTTGTTTCATCAATTCCATGGCAAGTCCTGGGGGAAATATTATCGATATCACAATTTATCTTTGGAAAATTGACATTGTTACATCAACATGGTTATTTAGTAGGATGAAAACCAATTACTTGATGTAAGCCAATCCTGAATTGCAGTGCTCACTAAGATAAGATTCTTGGACTCCCATTGCAGCGTGTACCTGAATAGTAAAGACCAGACTGTAAGAAGCAAATATAGCCCAATTTTTGAGAATCAAACTCAAACGTGAATGAGAACAGGTAATACAAGGAGCAGCTCCAGATGTTAAATCCTATTTCTTTTTTAAGATACAAAAATTCTCACTCGACATACCTCTCCAAACTGCTAGTTAACCCTTCCCATGGTTTCACAAAATCTTCTTCTTCAAAAACAACACCAGCAACCAAGACTTCCACAGCTAACCGCTGTAACATTGATTTCCACATCAGGGAAAAACGTGGCCCTCAAAAATAGAAATACTCAGAGCAAGGAGATTTCCAAATGGAGGAGGGAGAGGAGAAGCAACCAATATGTCATGCTCCAAAATGCAAAACTATGTTACAATGACCTAGCAGAAGAGGGAAATAGGTACTCACTCCTTGATTATGATTTTCGCCAATAGCTTTAAATTCAAACTCATCAAGGTCCCCAATTCTCCTTGCCATCTTAGTCCCTGTGAGACCAGCTCCAGCAGCTGGATACAAAAACGTTTTAAAAACCAAGCGTATGTGACATTGTAGACGCTGCTTTATAAGGAATTTATATATTGGTGAGGATGAAAGAGAAGCCAAAACACCTAGCGGCTAATTGTAAGCGTACTGATTAATCCATAAACTGCAAAAAGTGAACTCATCTACTCTTATTCACCTCCAAACGATGCTGCAACTGCAACGGAGCCAGCAACAGTTCCGGCAGCACTAGCCGCAGCAGCAAACCCACTAGCTCCAATCACTGGGATAAGTGTGCCCAGTGTTGGTGCCAATGCACCAAACCCTGCAGCAATAGCTGGAGCAGCCAATCCTGTCGAATATAACCCATGTAAATGGAAATCGAATACCAATTCAAAATGCACTCTTATATAGAAGGTTCAAACTATTTGAATCCGCCCTACCACCAGTGATGGCCATCAAAGCACCGCCTGTTAAAGCAGCAGCACCAATGATGCCTCCACGCTTCCACTTAGCCCATGTACTCGTAGGAGACAGAGCATCATCATCCTTCATTTCACCAGACTTCTGAAGGGCCATGGCTGAGCATGCAATCATTGTCTCAATTGCTTCCTAGAAATTGAAAATCCCTAAATGTGAATACATTACAATGAAGAAAAAAATGAAAATAGAGGGTAGCAGGTGTAAAATTACTGGTGCGCCAATTCCATATCCTAACTCAGAGCAAGCTAGCTAATTATTAAAAACAATGATAGCCTGATATTTCACAATGAGCTTGTTATGGGAAGAAATAACTATACGAACCACTTTAATCCACTCAATGTTAAACCAGGTCGCAAGTAAACGCAGAGCAACACGGTGCCGAGCATCATAGCCTTTTCTATGCCGAGCACATTTCTTATCCCCTTGATGTTTATCTGACAAGCAAGCAGAAAGAAGCTCATAAATAACATTTATCTTTCTCTGATGGCTAAGCAATGTTACTTCCTCAACAGATTTGTCTTCTTCAACAACTTCAGGCTTGTGACTTCCATCTCTAATAACTACACCCGCCTCAAGACTCACTGTTTCACCACTATCAGCCGTTTCCTTCTTATCCTTCTCCGCATCTCCATCTTTCGATTTTACCTCAGGGACCGCATATTTCTCACGGCATTCGTTTTCGTATTCTTGATGCTTCTCCTTCTTAGCATCTATAGATACAGAGCTTTGAATGCTTTGCACCATAGCATCAGCAGCTTTAGCTAAAGCCATTTCTAACTCCACCATCTCTGTAGAAGCATCACTCGCTTCTTCTGATAGTAACCTCGTGAACTACAATAAAATCAAACATTGAAAATGAATGAACAATTATAGTATCAAAATCCGAAACACCAAAAGACACATACCGCACCGATGTGGTGCTTAGCCGGAGAAGAATTAGCTGTTTCCTCAAGACCTAGCCAAGCCGATGACTCGATATCAAGACATCTGTGGATAGAAGACGAATTACAAACACATCGAAACCGAGAAACTAATCATAATCGATGAAGGCGATATCGGATTTCCGGAGATCACCTGAAAACTGGTCGAAGAAGACCCGACGTCTCGTGTACCCAAAGGCCAGGGTCATCGGAGACAGAATCTCCGCTACTGCAATTACTTCTCCGGTCATCGGAACGACGATTATTATCACCCTCTTCGTCGTCGTTTTCCGACGCCGGGATCCCTAACGGCTGAGTCTGGTTGATTTGCGCTTGGTTTAGCGCGATTGCAAACAACGCTCCGGCTGCATATCTCTGCGTCGACGTCAAATTCGACGTAGATTCCACCATCGAATCGGAATTTATTCACCGATCAGCCCGAAAAAACAAAGACGAAAGCGAAGAAATCGTTGGAAAGTCAGATCACCGTCAAATTATTTTTGAAATCTCCGAGAAAGATGAATCCGTGACTATGAATGAGTGCTCTGTTTTGATTTTCTTTTCCGGTCAAATAGCGAAGATACATCTGTCTTCACTCTGTTGACTCATCATTACATAAAACAACGCCGTCAATTGTAAAAAAAAAATTAAATCGCAATTATCAAAAAAGGCTCCGTTGCCGGGACGCGAACCCGGGTCTCTCGGGTGAGAGCCGAGTATCCTAACCAGCTAGACTACAACGGATTTGTGATCTACATTACATTTTGATATTTATATAGCAAAGAGTCTATTTTTGAACATTGCTTATTTCTGCTAAAACATAGAATCTGCATCCTTCTAAATCTGAATTGAGCTCGTGCGTTTAACTACTGCAGAAGTTTCATAGATGAAAGTTTGGAACATACATCACAGTTTACACAGATACAGGATACAAGTTTGCAACATACATCTGATGTTTTATTCTTCTGCTCCACTGAGGGAGAACGTGTGTGGTATGACTATGCGTGTGAGGTGAGACTCTACATGGAACTTCTAAGCACTCCACGGCACTCGGAAAGCCACAAGTCGATGTGTTCTACAATATGTTGCCTTACTTTGTTCACTGCGTCTGGTGAACTGCAATTCTTGGAATCACCTGAGAAAAGAGGACATCATAAATTTTTAACAGTTGTTTCTATACTTGTCTTTTGAGTTCACGAATCGGAAATAAAGAGACAAGTGGTGTGTAATATATACCTTCAATGACCATTGGAGATTGAGGGCATCCTCGAAGATCGCTTCCATGGCCACAGTTGTGACAAGTGATGATGTAAGAGGGCACTGTGTCGTCAAGTATTAACTTGTTAGTAAACCCACAGATTAAGCCTGGGTTAATGTTATGTGGTTCTGATCACAGTAAATGGACTTACGGTCAGGAGATGAGGTCTGTTTGGATGCATGACGCCATGGATCTTGTGACCCATTTGTGAAGATGATCTTGGTTGCTGCAAAATTGAGAATAACAAGACCGGAAGAAACTGTTGGAATGTGCGAAAGAGTAAGAGGACTATCAAGCAGTTTTTTCGGTGTTACATACCAGCAATTCTATCACCTCCATAGTACAAGTTTGTTGCATCGACTTCAGGGTACACACCTTTTCCAAAAAGAGTCTTGCATAGGTCTAAATGATACCTATGAAAGTATGAGAAAACAACATTTGTAAGGAGGATGGTGAAGAGAAATGATATTTGAATGTTTCATGATTGCAATGAAGCATGTACTCTGTATTGATTAGCTGAGACCGGATGCTATCGTTTGCAGGCGCCACCTGGAAATACGCAACTTCAGTGCAAACTTGGAACCACCAAAGCCGATCTGAACTCTCTGTGGTGACCGCAGTGTCTAGCAGATGATTCCGGTTATATGTTTTAGCACTTAGGCCAAAAACTCCCACGCAAAACTCTCTATAAAATTTAGCATATGCTTCCTGTATTTACACACCCAATATATAAGTGTCAGCAAAAACAAAAATCATATACATACACACCAGCTTAAGCAAAACAGGGAGAAAAATCAAAGTTACCACTAAATCACCACTGTTCTTCTTAGCTTCCACGAGTGGAGCACATAGTTTATCTGGATTTCCGTATTGGAACTGCCAAATTTTGAAGATAAATATCTAAAACTAGAAAGAAGATGAGAATCATATTAATATTAGTATAACACATATGCATATCCTTACCGCCATAACTTCTGCATCCGCTACCAAGTATAAGAAATCAGCATCGACATTGAGCTGCAGATTTCAGAGACTTAATTAGACTGGAGACACACATTTTACTTCCATAGTTGTTTGGATTCAAAGAAGAGAAGAGACAAACAACAAAGCTAGACCTCGGTGGCATTGAAAAGAGCTTTCACAGCCTTGTTATTTACTTTAAGCCCTAGTTCCAAGAGTTTATTAGTCTCTTTTAGTGCAGCTTTACATTCCGGTCCAGCCGACTCACCTATCTGCTCAATAAAAGCTTGATTCTATCAGCAACTAAACACTATATGAAAAGACACAACATGTCTTCACTTGAGTTTAATCTCATAACAAAGGTTTTACTTTTACCTGTTGATCAAATTCAGTGAATTCATAAACAGCACGAACAACAGCGGAACTAGCAAGGCTTCCACAGGTCAAATGAGGGAACTTAAGCCGGAACCAAGCACTCAAAGCTCCAGAATAAGATGCTCCGAAGAAGAACCACGGATTATCAACCTTGCCAGTTTTATTAAACTTAACATTCAACGATTCCTGCATCCAACAACAAAATCCCAAACACATGCTCATTGAATTATACACGCAGCTTCTAGAGCATAGAAACCACAAGACTGCTTGCCTGATAATATTGACGGAAAGCAGCTAAATCGAAAAGGGCTTGTTTAGATGAAAGATACTTGAGATTCTCAGTGGCTAATGAGTTAAAAGGTGAACTCTTTCCGTAGTAACGATGCTCGAGTGAAACAATTCCAGCTTCAAACTTCTTTGCTAACACCTGAAGAACATGTTTATGAGGAAATCAAGTCAATTTCGAGAAATTATCGATGCTAATCAATCAAACCAATAAGTTATTATGAAAATTCTTACACTTATATAGTCATTAGGGATTCCATTACAAGGGCCTTCACCGCAGATCATCAGAAAGATAGGTCCGTCTGGAACTCGTAAATGGTCAAGATATTCATAGTATCGTTGTCCGAATTTGCGATGATCCTGAGAAAGAAAGAAACAATTTCAATTCAACAATCTAAACATAAACCCAGACAAGTTACTATTTATGGATTTTGCAGCGAAATCCGAAATCGAAAACACAGAATCTAAGATTTCTCTTTGACCCTTTGAATCGGATCCCGATTTCAATAACGCAAGATTGAACTAGAAACGAAATCGGGAAGATTGATTACATGTGGAGAGTAGTGGTCTAGGGTTTGATTGAACCAGAGCTCATCCCTCGTCAAGTACTTGCCGCTTTCTGACAAACCATGAGAAATCCTTCGAGGTTGCAGTAATCCATGAGACAAGCTCGCATAAGACAAGAGCACCGTGAAGGTGATGAGTAAAGCAAAGCAAATCTCCGACGACATTTCTCGCCGTCAAAGTTCGATCTCCGGGAAGTAAAAAAAAAAAAAAAAAAAAGGACAACAAAATAATGATTTTTCTCTGTTTTATTTTCCTTTAACTTACCAAGGACGACAATATAATGATTAGAAAAATGCTTCCCGAATTTGTAACAAAAATCATTTTAAAAAAAATACGCATAGACTATAGTGCGGATTTCAAATTTATCTAAAGAAACATTATTTTATATATTTGTTTCGGCTTCTTCGTCTTCTTTAAAAACTTTAACTTTACTCATTTTGCTTTGACTGTTTTCATTCTCTCTCTCTCTCCAAAAAACCACACTCATGGCTACACTTCTCTCACCTTCTTCGAGCTAGTTTCATTTTCGTTCAGATCTATGACCATGGAGAAATCTCTGTTCTTCCTTTTCCTGGTGATCTACGCGCCGTTATTCTCACGCGCCGATGATTCTCATTCCGAGATTGACTCTCTCACGGCGTTTAAACTCAACCTCCATGACCCTCTCGGTGCGTTAACTTCTTGGGATCCTTCAACTCCATCGGCTCCATGTGACTGGCGAGGCGTTGGCTGCACTAACCACCGTGTTACAGAGATCCGTCTCCCTCGTCTCCAACTCTCCGGACGAATCTCCGATCGTATCTCCGGTCTCAGCATGCTACGGAAGCTTAGTCTCCGGTCAAACTCCTTCAACGGTACTATCCCTCCTTCACTCGCGTACTGCACGCGCCTACTCGCCGTCTTCCTTCAGTATAACTCACTCTCCGGGAAACTACCACCGGCGATGAAGAATCTCACTTCCCTTGAGGTCTTTAACGTCGCCGGAAACAATCTCTCCGGTGAGATCTCCGTTGGTTTACCGTCAAGCATCAAGTTTCTTGACATTTCGTCGAACACTTTCTCTGGTTCAATACCGAGTGGACTCGCTAACTTGACTCAGCTTCAGCTTCTAAATCTCTCGTATAATCAGTTAACCGGTGAGATTCCGGCGAGTTTAGGTAACCTCCAGAGCTTAGAGTATCTTTGGCTCGATTTCAATCTCTTGCAAGGGACATTACCTTCTGCGATCTCGAACTGTTCCTATATTGTTCACTTGAGTGCGGCGGGGAACGAAATCGGCGGTGTGATTCCCGCCGCGTACGGTGGTCTTCCTAATCTTGAAGTTCTTTCTCTCTCTAACAACAATCTCTCCGGTACTGTCCCGTTTTCTCTCTTCTGCAACACTTCGCTTAGGATTGTTCAGCTAGGGTTTAATGATTTCTCCGACATTGTAAGGCCTGAGATGGTTAACTGTCGGACTGAGTTACAAGTCTTGGAACTCCGGGAAAATCGAATCTTTGGTCGGTTTCCGATGTGGTTGACGAACATTTCGTCGTTAACGAATCTTGATGTTTCTGGTAACTTGTTTTCCGGTGAGACTCCTCCGGAGATTGGTAACTTGAAGAGATTAGAAGAATTGAAGTTGGCTAATAACTCTTTTACTGGTGATATTCCTGTTGAGATTAAGCAATGTGGTTCTTTAGGGGTTCTTGATTTCGAAGGGAACCGATTCACAGGGCAGATTCCAGAGTTCTTAGGGTACATGAAGGGATTAAAGGTTTTATCTTTAGGTAGAAACAGCTTCTCAGGTTATGTTCCTTCATCTATGGTGAATCTGCAGCAGCTTGATAAGCTAAACTTAGGTAGAAACAACTTGAATGGGAGTTTTCCGGTGGAGTTAATGGCGTTGACGAATCTTTCTGAGTTGGATCTTAGCGGAAACCGGTTTTCCGGGGAAGTTCCTGTGAGTATCAGTAACTTAAGTAACCTCAGTTTTCTGAATTTGAGTGGGAATGGATTCTCTGGTGAGATACCAGATACTGTTGGCAATTTGTTTAAGCTAATATCTCTTGATTTGAGCAAGCAGAATATGTCCGGTGAGATTCCGGTTGAGCTCTCTGGTTTGCCCAACTTGCAAGTGATTGCATTGCAGGGAAACAACTTCACTGGTGTTGTACCTGAAGGGTTTAGTAGCTTGGTGAGTTTAAGATATGTGAACCTTAGCTCTAACTCGTTCTCCGGTCAGATACCGCAGACTTTCGGGTTTCTCCGGTTGTTGGTTTCTCTGTCGTTGTCAGATAATCACATCTCTGGGTCTATTCCACCTGAAGTTGGAAACTGCTCTGCTCTTGAAGTTCTCGAGTTAAGATCAAACCGGCTAATGGGTCATATTCCAGCTGATCTCTCTCGTCTTTCGCGTCTTAAGGTTCTTGACTTGGGTCGGAACAACTTGTCTGGCGAAATCCCATCAGAAATCTCGCGGACCTCGGCTCTTAACTCGTTGTCACTTGACCACAATCATATTTCCGGAGTCATACCTGGATCTTTGTCGCGGTTATCAAACTTGACTAAACTTGATCTCTCTGTTAATAACGTAACCGGAGAGATTCCAGCTAGCCTCGCCCTTATTTCCAGTAACTTGGTGTACTTCAACGTCTCGAGCAACAACCTTAAAGGAGAGATTCCAGCTTCTCTAGGCTCAAGAATCAACAACCCATCAGAGTTTTCTGGAAACACAGAGCTTTGTGGGAAGCCATTAAACAGAAAATGCGAAAGCCACACAGCAGAAGAGAAGAAGAAGAAAAGAAAAATGATTCTGATGATCGTTATGGCTGCAATAGGTGCTTTCCTTTTATCACTCTTCTGCTGCTTCTACATTTACACTCTCTTGAAATGGAGAAAGAAGCTTAAACAACAGTCTGCAACGGGAGAGAAGAAACGCAGTCCTGGTAGAACAAGCGCGGGAAGTAGAGTTCGTAGCAGCACGAGCCGGTCAAGCACAGAAAATGGAGAACCAAAGCTAGTGATGTTTAACAACAAGATCACTCTAGCTGAAACAATTGAAGCAACACGACAGTTCGATGAAGAAAACGTTCTTAGCAGAACCAGATATGGATTGCTATTCAAAGCCAATTACAGCGACGGAATGGTTCTCTCTATTCGCCGCTTACCCAATGGCTCACTCTTAAACGAGAACCTGTTCAAAAAAGAAGCTGAAGTTCTCGGTAAAGTCAAGCACCGAAACATCACGGTCCTTAGAGGTTATTACGCCGGTCCACCAGATTTAAGGCTTTTGGTATATGACTACATGCCCAACGGAAACTTATCTACTCTGCTCCAAGAAGCTTCTCACCAAGATGGTCATGTCCTAAACTGGCCAATGCGCCACCTCATAGCTCTCGGAATCGCTCGTGGACTAGGTTTCCTCCATCAATCCAACATGGTAACAGTTTTGTCATTTAAATCACATTCTACATTATTTACATAGCTTCCGCTTTTTAACATCTCCTATCACAAATAGGTTCATGGTGATATCAAGCCACAGAATGTACTATTTGACGCGGACTTCGAAGCCCATTTATCCGATTTCGGGCTTGACCGTCTCACAGTCCGATCCCCATCAAGAACAGCGGTCACATCAGCCACCGTGGGGACACTAGGATACATTTCACCAGAAGCCACATTATCCGGAGAAACCACAAGAGAATCCGACATCTACAGCTTCGGCATTGTCTTACTCGAAATCCTAACCGGTAAAAGACCAGTAATGTTCACACAGGACGAAGATATAGTGAAATGGGTAAAGAAACAGCTTCAGAGAGGTCAAGTCACTGAGCTACTAGAACCCGGTTTACTCGAACTCGATCCTGAATCATCTGAATGGGAAGAGTTCTTATTAGGAATCAAAGTCGGACTTCTTTGTACTGCGACTGATCCTCATGACCGACCAACAATGTCCGACATTGTTTTCATGCTCGAAGGTTGTCGTGTTGGTCCTGATGTTCCTTCTTCCGCTGATCCAACCTCTCAACCTTCACCGGTCTAACCGTTTTTTTCCTAGTTTTTGTCATTCTTGATTTTTAAATTTTTAGTCATCAAAAAAAAAAAAAAAAAAAAGAACAAGAAAACAAGAAGCCGGTAGTATTTATGATCTAAGGCCATTATTGATCTTTGGAGCTTCTTTAATGTCTTTTTTTTGTTTGTCACAGCTTATTTAATGTTTTTATTGTTGGTTACGAAGTCTTTTGTTTGGACCCATAACTCGAATTAAATTGTTGTTTTGACTCGCATGGCCCCACTAGAGATTTTGGAAAATTGCTAGTCAACGTAATTTACGCGACCGGATTTTATTCATGTGGGACCCACTTTTACAAGTTTTCGCGCCAAAAATGAAGTGATTAGTACACTTTTTCAAGTATAAAAATGGAAAGATTAAAAAAACATCATTAAAACTAGTAATTATATCTTGCTAAAGCTTACATCAAGGAATCCCTCTTTTGGGCTTAGAAAACTCCCTCTCAGCAAGAGGGTTTCATTTCAATTCAAACAGAGAAAGTTAATTCCACGAACACTTTTTTGAAGATATTTTTGTGAGAGTTGTTAGCTTTTGAGGTTTTTGGGAAACTCTTTTCCCATTTTTCTTCTTAGTTGGTGTTTTTTCAAGACTTTTTCTTCCAGCTACAGAAGACATGAAGAACATCTAAAACCAACGTTCATTTGTCTTGTTCTTTTGTTGGTGAACGGTTATGGGTTTACACAATATCATGCAAAGTATGACGCTAGAAGATGATGATGCTCCGATTCTTATGCCAAACTTGCCGGAGTTTAGGTCAACTGAGAGGAATGGTCTTAGTATTATAGGACGAATCCTCAACCCGTTTTGTCAGAAGATTTCGAGCTTAGTGTTGGATATGCCACGGATGTGGGGGATGAACAAACGTGTTCGTGGAGTGGTCTTGTCAAAGGATCGCTTCCAGTTTATTTTCAAATATGAAGAAGACATGATCGATGTTCTTAACCGTGTTGTTCACACATACAACGACTGGTCAGTGGTATTGGAGAGATGGGTGGATCCTTTTCCGGAAGATTACTTGAAGTTTATGATGGTTTGGATTCAGATTCGTAATATTCCGGTTAATTATCATACGGAAGAAACCATCAAATATCTTGGAAGCTTGATCGGTGAGGTTGTTGGTACTGATTTTGACCCATCAAAGACGCGGAACAGAGATTTCTATAGAGCTCGTGTTTTGTTTGATGTTTCAAAACCTGCTCGCCGTGCTAAGATGTTTCTCTTTCCATGTGGTGCTTCCGTGAATATCTTCTTTGATTTCGAAGGGCTAAGGAAGCGTTGTTTTTCTTGTAAACGATTGAATCATGACAATAACAACTGTCCTTTCAACATCTCTTCCCCTGTTTTGCTTGAGCATGGGTTGCTTGTGACACATGTTTCAGGCCTCCCTGCGGATACGCAATCTTTGGATTTGGGCAATGACCCTCTCTCTGGTATTTTATCTGAAAGGAACCTGGGGATTGATCCTGATACGGGTAAAAGCAGAATCCATCCAGAAGTCTTGCATGAGATGCGTCAATCTCTTATGGTGCAGGACATAGCGGAGCGTAAAGGCCGAGAGCTTCGAATTCAAAAACAGGTTCGTGACTTGGAGCATGATCCGGCTGGTTGGAGGAAGTATCTTCTTTTAGAAACACCCTCCGGTGATGATTTGATCAAGGCTAAAGGAAAGGGAGTGGATACAGATAATGATGACAGAAAACAGAGTTACGAACAAGGTGACAGAGTTGTTCGAGTTTCGTCTGTTGGGTATGGCAAAATATTGGGAGATTCTTTCAGAGCTGCTGGGACTTGTGCTGGTGCTGGGGCTTTGGATTTGCCTGCAAGTGCTGGGTTTGAAGATGGAATTTTGAATGGCTTGGTCACACCCGTGGCCTCTGTGGTTTCTCGAGTCAAGGGTGCGAGTCACCTTGATTATCAGCCGGTTATTGTTTCGCCTGCGCAGGAGCGTTTCGAGCTTCTGAGCTCTCCAGTGAAGAATGTTAATTGTTCAGAATTCTCTCATCGCCCGGGCGACGATTCGAGCAGTTTTGTTCAGGCTTCGAGTAATTTGATTTTTAAGAAAGGACTTCCTGGGTTAACATCCTCTATGACTAGTGCTCAGAGACGTCTCTCTCGGTCTATTACTCCCTTTGTTCGTAAGACAAGGCGTAGCTTTGGCAAGACTAAGGGTATTGTTGTTTTGGAATTAACATCCGAGCATATAGAAACAGAGAACTCTCGGGTGGTTAAGAGGAAGGGGGCAGATGATTGCGAGGTTTCATCCAAGGTTTCAAAGAGTAACGCGGGTCTGATGGTTTACCAGAAGCCATCCAATCATGATATATGACGACACTCAGTTGGAATTGTCAGGGTTTGGGGAACCGCCTGACAATTCGACGCCTTAAGGAAATGTGTCGTGAGCATTTCCCGGACTTTGTGTTCCTCCTAGAGACGAAAAACTCTAGTGATCACGTTTTGAGTGTTTGGAGAACATTGGGGTATGATCATCATTTCTTGGTGAACCCGGTGGGGCTTAGTGGAGGATTAGCTCTTTTTTGGAAAAATACTTATGTTGTCCAAGTCTTGTACTCGGATAACAGGATGATTGATACAAAGGTGAGAGTGGGAGATAAAACTTTCTTTATGACGTTTGTGTATGGGGATCCTATACGTCAACGACGCGGTTTGGTGTGGGATCGCATCATAAGCATTGGTGTGCAAAGAGATGAAGCTTGGTTTTTGATTGGGGATTTCAACGAAATCACTAATAACTCGGAGAAGCTTGGAGGTCCAGCAAGAAATTATTCATCTTTTCGTCCTTTTCGTTCGTTTATTCGGGGTTGCAGAATCAAGGAGCTTACAAGTTTGGGTAATCATTTCTCATGGGCTGGCAAAAGAGAGATTATTCAGCCGGATGGACGCAAAGACCAAGTATGGATTCAATGTCGTCTAGACAGAGCCTTTGGTAATGTTGAGTGGTTTCATTTGTTTCCAAGAAGTCAAGTAGAGTATTTGGAGAGGAATGAATCGGACCATAGACCGTTGATTACAAGATTTCAGGCCAAAGGTAAAGTCAGCAAGGGTCGTTTTTGGTTTGATAAAAGATGTTGTAAGAGACCCGAGGTTGTTGATGTTGTGAACCGAGGATGGAACCGGGACTCTCAACTGGTTTCAAAATCGGTAACAGAGAGGATTGCAAGTTGTCGTAAGGAGTTAGCTTTGTGGAAACGCAGCTCTAATTTGAACTCCAAGAAAAACATTATGAAGTTACGTGGGGAGTTGGATCATCAGACTTCTCGTCTTCATCCAGATTTCCAAAAAATAGAAACTCTCAAGATTGAGTTGGAACAAGCGTCTCTTGAAGAGGAAGAGTATTGGAGTTCAAAAAGCAAAGAAAATTGGTTGAAGTTTGGTGACAAAAACACAAAGTTTTTTCATGGGAGTGTTCAATCTAGGAACCTAAAGAATACGATAGTCTCTTTGATTGATGAACAAGGGGTGGAGCACTTTGGAGAAGATGAAAAAGGTGCTACTGCGGTGGATTATTTCAAGATCCTTTTCCGAACATCAAACCCACGGGATGCGTCGGAAGTTCTAGATGGATTGTCTCCCAAGGTTTCTCATAGTATGAACCGCGAATTGATAAAGGATGTTACTGAGACTGAAATTTACAGAGCGGTGAAAGCGATTAAAGGGGCGAGTGCTCCAGGAGCTGATGGCATGTCGGGACATTTCTTTCAAGGTTTTTGGAAAACAATAGGTCCGCAAGTGATTAGCGAAGTGAAGCATTTCTTTGTTTCTACTTGGTTTCCTCCAGATTGGAATCATACTCAACTCTTTTTGCTACCAAAGGTGGTGAATCCGACTGCAATGATCGATTTAAGACCGATAAGTCTTTGTTCGGTGTCTTACAAGATAATTTCCAAGATTTTGTGTGCGCGTCTCAAGCGTATTTTACCGCAGATTGTCTCTCCATCTCAAGGCGCTTTTGTCGCAGGCCGGTTAATCTCGGACAATTTGCTTGTGGCTCATGAGATGATACATGCCCTTCGGACCAACCCTTTATGCAAAGAAGACTTTGTCGCCATCAAAACAGATATGTCAAAAGCGTATGACCGAGTAGAATGGTCTTTTTTGGAAGAATTGTTTAAAAAGCTCGGTTTTGATCAAAAATGGATTGGGTGGATCATGTTCTGCATTCGGTCAGTGTCATATACAGTTTTAATAAACGGTGAACAGTTTGGTCATATCATACCGGAGAGGGGACTTTGTCAGGGTGATCCCTTGTCTCCTTTTTTGTTCATCTTGTGCGCGGAGGCACTAGTGCATGTCATGCGCAAGGCTGAGGGGGAAGGAAGGATTACAGGGATGAGCCTATCTAAGAAGAGTATTTCAGTTCAACAATTGCTTTTCGCTGATGATAGCCTTTTCTTATGTCGGGCTACGTTTGCGGAGTGCGTTGAGTTCCTTCGGTGCTTAAAGTTGTATGGTATAGCCTCGGGACAGGAAATCAATTTCCAGAAATCGGCTCTCACTTTTGGATCTGATATAGATCCCTTTATGCGACGGTTTTTGTCACTTTTACTGGGAATAGACAAGGAAGGTGGCGATGGAAAATATTTAGGCTTACCGGAATGTTTCAGCGGTTCGAAACAAAAGTTACTTGCGTTTATTGGTGAAAAGCTTACTAAAAGACTTGGTGGATGGTTTGCCAAAACGCTTTCCCTTGGGGGAAAGGAGGTCCTCCTCAAGTCTATTGCAATGGCTTTACCCGTTTACGCGATGACATGCTTTCGTCTCTCTAAACAACAATGTCAAAGGATCACAAGTGCCATGAGTAGATTCTGGTGGAATGCTTGCGGGGAGAAACAGAAAATACACTGGGTGTCTTGGAAAAATTTGTGTAAGTCCAAAGAAAATGGTGGTATAGGTTTCCGTGATTTGGAAGCCTTTAATCAAGCTTTGCTTGCCAAACAAGCTTGGAAGTTGTTGAATGAGCCAGATTCTTTGTTGGCTCAGATTTATAAAGGACGATATTATGCTACAACGGGCTTTCTTGAATGTGGTAATGGGTATAGACCTTCTTATGCATGGCGTAGCATATTACATGGAAAGGAACTTCTGGTAAGAGGTCTTTTGAAATCGATTGGGAATGGAAATACGACAAAGGTTTGGATCGACAAATGGATTATGGAGACACATCCAAGACGTGCAGTTAGTAAGAAAAGTTTATATGACATTAATCTTGCGGTCTCGGCGTTGATATATCCTAATGGTACGTGGAAATCATCAATGCTCAATATTTTGTTTCCCCCAAATGAGGTTTCACGCATTGAAGCTTTATCAGTTGGTTGTGTGGAGGATCGGTTTATATGGGCTTATACTCAAAATGGTGCGTACTCAGTGAAAAGTGGGTATTGGTTTGTGTCGAATCATCCCCTAATTGCTACTGTTCCTCTCTCGGCTTCCCAACAACAACAACTTGATCTCAAGAAACGTATTTGGAAATTGGATACACAACCGAAGATAAAAATGTTTCTTTGGCGGGCGGTTAGTGGAGCTTTAGCCGTGGCTGATCGGTTGAACTCAAGAGGATTGGGTTTGAATGTTGATTGTAAGTTGTGTCAAAGTCATCCCGAAACCATTAACCATGTCCTTTTCGGCTGTCGTGCGGCGCAAGATATGTTTAGGGAGGCTACTATATCGGTTTCAATCACAGGTTTTGCGAGAGTTTTTGAAGACAATCTTGCCTTCGTTCTTGATTTGATGGAGAAGCAAGATATATTGGAGGATGTAAGGAAGGTTATTCCTTGGCTCTTATGGAATATTTGGAAAAATCGCAACTCTATCCTTTATGCTCAATCGCAGGAACCGGTGGGGATTTGGGTTACAAGAGCTTTTGAGGAAGCAAGATTATGGAGGGAAGTTCATTCTCCTTCGGAAACTGAGACTTGTCGACCGTTGCCTCATCATTCATGTCCTCAACAATGGTTTCCTCCTATTTGTGGCGTTCTAAAATGCAATGTTAATTTCACTTGGCATAATACGAATTCTCATGGTGGTGGAGCTTGGATATTAAGAGATCATAAAGGTAATGTACGGTTTCATGCAAGAGATGCTTTTTCCTCCTCTCCTAATCGTATGGTGGCGGAAATGCGTGGCATTATTTGGGTGATGAGGAGCCTTCTGGATCTGCACGTGCTCGAGGTCACCATTGCCTTGGACTCATGTACAGTTTTTCGTTCTTTGTCTAAACCGGATGACTGGCCAAGATATCGAGTCTTCTTGAGCTACATTAGGTACCTCCAATCTCAGTTTGTTTCATGCTCTTTTGAGCTAGAGTCTTTTTTGGCCAATTTCGTAGCTCGGGAGATTGCAAAGAGTGTAACTCGGGATGGGAGATTCCAATCGTATCTGGCACTTGGTGGTCCTTCTTGGCTTCATGATTGGCTTCTTCGAGATGTTTCGTTTTAACGCATCCTTTAGTCCTTTTGCTTTGGGAGTCGATGGCGTTATATTCTGCTTGTATCATACTATCATGTTTTGTGTGTTTTGTAAAACAATCCAGCTGTGTTTTCATATATTACAGACGTTTAAAAAAAAAAAAAACTAGTAATTATATTAATGCGCGGCTGGTTATTTAAATTTGCTTTTTTTTTTTAATCTTTAGGCTAATTGATTTGAGAAGGAGACAAGAGAGCAAGATGATTGGTGTGGTGGGTCCCGTTCAGTGTCACGTGTTAATGGGTTTTGCTTGTTCGGAATATGACCGTTGAGCCACTGATGAGGTCACGTGCCTAAAGTTTCGAACACCCTGGCATTGTTTTTGACTCTGCTTCATGTCGTTTTCTCCGGTCAGGTTTTTGCACGTGGAAAGTCCACCATGTGGATCTTTTTTAAACCATATTGGTTTAATACTACTAATCACAAGAACCAGACTGGTTTGAAATGCTGTCTTAATTCTCAAAATTCGATTTTCCTCTCATTTACACTGAATACGTTATACAATATTACAACCACTTGTTTTCAAGTTGACAAGACTTAGTGTATATAGGCTTAATTCTGACAATAATAAAAAAAAAATTACTATAATTTGGATTCAGAAAAGCCCATTAATTAATCCTGTATAAACCTATGGGGAAACGTTTGTAAATTGTAACTAATGTGGATAACCCCAATCCACGAAGCCCTTATTGCGTTTATATAGGCTTAATGGGCCCAATGTTGGGTCGAATCTCAGGCCTCCATTCGAAATTCAATAGACCATCATATTTAGTGATCCAAGATACATTAGCCATCAGTCAATCGAAAACACAACAATGACACTGATTCATGAATTGTAGGATAATGGAATAGTTAGAATGATCTAATAGCGGAAACATTTGATCTAGATAGAGTTTTGGGAAAATTAGAAAAAAAATACTTTTTAACCATACTTTTGTCAATATAAACTTTTATGTTAAAAGTTTGAGAGACTAAACCTTTGATTGATATTTATCCTATTCTACTTTTAATATAATAAATATGCTAAACAAACCTTTTTTTTATTTCTAATTTTCCGTATACCATCAATATAAATATTGCATCGATTCATGTTACGTCTTTTAGAATATGTAAATTTCATAGAAAGTAAAGAAGAAGACGTCTTCTAAATTTCGTAGAATAAGTAGGAAATGCAGAATACGTATTCTTAATTTCGTAGAACATGCATGAAAATTAAAACACAGATTCTAAACTTCGTAGAACGAATAAAAAACGCAGAAAACGTATTCAAAATTTCGTAGAACATGTAAGAAAATTAGAAGACAAATTTTAAACTTCATAGAACGAATAAAAAATCCAGAAGAAATATTCTAAATTTCGTTGAACATGTAAAAAAATTAGAAAACAGATTCTAAACCAAAAAAAGATGGGCAAGAGGACTAAGCTTAGCTAGTCTCCTCCACAGCCAACTTCCCGTGTTACCAAAGTCAATATCCCAAAACAATCTTCCTCTAATCAGATGGTGAGAAACCCACGAAACCCATCGTGAGCCACTTTTGGTGAAGAGAAGCCAGATAAGTTTTAGGCCAAACACTTTATTCCAACCCACTAGCCTTTTCAGACCTAATCCTCCTTCACTTTTAGGAGTACAAACTGTAGATCAAGCCAACTTAGCACCCCTAGCAGAATTTGGGGCTCCGTTCCATAAGAAAGCATTGCAAATACGCTCCAACGCATCTAGGCACTTGTTCGGGAGTAGAAACACAGAACACTAGAAACTAAGCCAAATGCTGTTTTGTGATGATTACAAAAGTATCCTGATTTTGCATTTTGTTTGGAAGATGTAAGAGTTTAAAAGACTATTCACCCACAAGTTCAAGTTTCAGCCAATGAAATATATTTTCTTGACCAATGTATATATCCAATCTATAATTTGAAAACCTACCGTATTATTATTAAATAATTTTTATCATGTACTTGGACTATCCGCAATCACCTGTAATTATACTCATTTCCTTGCTTTCTAGCTTTTATCATTTGTAATTTTCAAAGTCCATGCCACAGAATCTATTAACATTTGGTGTATTTTCCACCAATTTTTTTTTGTAGAAAGTGCAGACAAGAAAATTAATAATGGTACTTTCATTACATTTTTCATCAGTTATATAAATCTTTTTTAAAAATTATATATATTTTATCAATTATATAAAATCTATTATAAATCTAGTTAATCTAATTAATGTTGTTGAGATGGATTCTGAACCAAAATTTGTTTTTAATGACTTAACACAGTTCAAAGCGATACTGACTCACAAAATTCGAAGTAGAGCATGTATAAACCAATTTTGGTCATTTTGATATAAAATTTGAAAAAAATCATTAATTTTGATATGTTTTTGGTCATCTGTACAAATGTACAATAATAAATATCGATCGCGGTTCACATTCAAAACATGAATTCGTCGTTTTCTCAACAATTCGATGTGCAATACAATCTTCTACTTTGATCTTTGCATGCTAGGTAGCGTGGTCATAATTCGAAACCGTTTCTTTACTCAGTTTTCCATTACTTGTTAGTTTTTGACCAAATGATGTGGTCTTAAACACTGACTTGTGCATTGTTGAATATCCTGAAAATACTATACGGATATTCTAAAGATAAATCGTCTTTCCCGTGAACAAACTATAAACTTTCCTTAACAGTTTCCAATTAGAGAGGAAAAGAAATAAAGCTGACAAAAAAAAGTGTAGAAACGATGAAATGAATGATTTCCTCTCTTTTTTCATGAATTTATGAAATTGCAAAATAACTAAACAGTGCTTAAATAAAATGATGTTAGATAAGACTAATAATAACCTTTCTCTTCAACCTCATATCATCTAAAATTTATATATTGATTAAAATATTCTTCTTTTTTTATTTGCTTAATCATTCTAATATCAAAACACATCTGGTTCATATGACTTCCAAAATTAAGAAAACCAAAGTGCTTGCTGTTGTCAGATCCATCAATTACATTTTTACTTTTACTATCTTCTCATATATTATTATTACTCACATTCATACTACACAGTACATAAATGCATACTCTTTCTTGTCATATATAATGATCAATCATCGTCTCTTTTTCTTCACGGTTTCAAAATTTACTCTAATGGGACTTTCCAATCTTAAAAGCACATGACCTTATTATGTATTGGTGTCAGCCATTGTTTATCAATGCTATACTCGCATCAAACCCTAAAATCGATACAGCCACAAAAAGAAATTAACATAACAATTTATCAGACATTTTGTGTTGTTATAAAGTGTGATTTAATAAATTGATAGAAGCTACATAAATTATTATTGATAATAAATAAATAAAATAAAAATTATTATTTTTCTACTTGTTGTATCGATTTTGATAATGAAATAATAATTTCTATATTTTAGGGAAAATATTTAATATCCCAATATGTATTAATAGAGATTTTAATAAGTTATGAAATTAAAAAACGAGAAATGTTGCAAAGGAGCTTGTGGATTACACTTCTAGTATAAGCATAATGAGAGTACTATACATAGATATATTATGTGTGTGCCCATTTTGTGTATGCCGCATTATGTTAGTGGGAAGAGACAAGAAGGAATGAGTGAATCTCAAGATTGTTGTGAGATTAGAAAGATCTATTTACAAGTTAAAAATTCACATGTGACTTCTACAAAATAGTTCTATGATAATATTTCTGTGTCTAAGAGGTGTGTAAAATCACTTCTAAGCACGTATATAACACCATATTACTAAGCAAAAAAACTTATTTAAAAAAAAAAATCCTTCTATTTCTCATTTTCATATAATCAATCTAGTCTAGCTAGCAGTTTTGGCAAAATGCTTTTAGGGACATTAATCTCGTTAAATATAAATAACTAGTGTTTATGCCCGTGCCCTGCACGGGGAAGTTGCACTTAATTTAATTTTTGGTTAACAATTAATTTAAATTATAAATATATAAATATTAAGGATCATATCCACTAAATTTTAACATTTTCAGAAGAAGAAAGAAGAAGCAGTTTTATATTTTTCTGGCATTGTTTTTATTTTTATATTTTTAGAAAGTTATATAAAAATCATAATCCCTAAAACATAAGGTGAATGATTTAGTTGCACCCCAAGCCCAAATAAAAAGTCTCAAACAGATAATTTGCCGTTCTCTCATGAAGTTTTTTGAGATGTGGTCTATTCGTTTTACAATTTCTTGTAACTATAAATATAAATATTAAATAAATTTAGGGGAAATATTTTTAAGTAAGAAAAGTAAGACGCAAATATTTTTAAATAAACTTATGGCCCTTCATAAGTAAGACGCAAGTTTTTTTTGTTTTGTTATCAAAGTCTTAAAAAGCCCAAAATTCATTTTAGCTAACAACTCATGTCTAGAGATGGTTGTGATGGCATTTCCTGGCCCGTTTTTCATCTGGCCCATTTAAACCTATTTTCACCTCAATTTCTAAATTGTGAAAAAACAAATAATTGTCTGGTTAAAAAACCACAATTTTACCCTAATTTTAATTTTCCAAACCCCTTATTTCCATAATAGCCGTAAATAGCAAACAAAAACCCAGAAAATTCCAAAATCTCTCAAAATCCATCGCTCTCAATCTCTATTCTTCAACAAGATTTCAATCATTCTTCAATTTCAATTACAATTTCGTTTATAATTTCCGATAAATATCCATACCTATACATACAAAAATTGATGGTGAGGATGAAGGTGAAGGTTGGCGTTAATTTTGAAGAGTTAAAGAAGATGATGACTAACGGTGGAGCTTGATGGAAATCAATCGGAAACTAAGCTATGAGAAATAAGAACTAAACTTTGAGAGCAGATGGACATGATTGTTCTTCTTTGGTTTCGGTGAAGAAATCGAGTTCGAGATATCAGAATATGGTGAGTCAAATTGTAGATCTTGGACTCCGGTGGTTCTTACCGTTTATGGCGCTTTGTTATCTTCGTTACATGAGCGCTACTTCTAATATCGTTCATGACTGCGATGAAGTGTTCAATTACTGGGAGCCTCTTCATTATCTTCTCTACAAGTCCGGATTTCAGACCTGGGAATACAGGTTTGTTTGTATAATGCGTAGTAGTGATGTTCGTAGTGAGTAATAGCCACGATGTTAGGTCAAAGCAGTATAAGTGATAGAAGTAGAGTGTATAGATTGTGTTTGAGTGAAAAGTTGTTTAAAATTTGAAATCAGAAATGGAAGTTTGAGTGTGGTTTTAGCGGAAATTTCTTAGACGAATTGCTTTTGTTTGTTTTGCAGTTCCAACTTTGCTCTTCGATCGTACTTATACATTCTTTTCCATGAATTGGCGGCGAGGCCTGCTGTTTGGTGGTTTGGTGACGACAAGGTAAACATTGCTGATTTCCTGATGTGTTATTCTTATTGGTATGTCACTGCTTATCTCTTATCTACTTGTGTATTTCTTGTGGATAGGTTAAAGTTTTGTACGCGGTGAGACTCTTTCTCGGACTGGTTTCTGCAGTTTCAGACACTGTCCTGGTTGTTGCACTCTCCAGAAAGTACGGGAAACGTCTTGCTACATACGCAGTTGCAATGCTCTGCTTAACCAGTGGCTGCTTCTTTGCTAGCACCAGTGAGTATTCTGTTTAGTGTATCTTTGTAGTACTTGTTTAAGCTTTTCTTCATATTTCCTTAACAGGCATATAGTATTATATAAGCTTTCCAATCTTTCATGATTTATAGTTTTACTTTCAAATGCTGGTAGTATTATAGTATTATAGTATTATGGTTTATATGGTACGCATTTCTTCTTTTTCCTTACAATAATGACATATTTTTAACTTGAAACAATATATACTTACGTTTTCCATGTTGGTTAAACATATACATAGATAAGTTTTCATACTTGCTTGATTGAAGATATAACAAAATATTTCAAAATAGTAGATAGCAGGAATTGCAACTGAACTTTTAAAGTTCAAACAATTCTTCTTGATCACCTTGAACAAAAAAAATGAGAACAAAACTTAGTACCAAGTAATTTTGATAATAATTACAGAAATATATATAACTATTGAATGGTTGAGTAATTACCTTCCACTGCCTAGGATGAGATACAGATATCTCATAGGTTTTGGAATATTTCTTTGTAGACAACGTTAGTTGTTGTGTTCACCCTCTCACCATTTTCATCAATGATGAGAATCTTCAAGCCCTTTCTACTTTTGACTCTTGATACCGCAACGTATAATTGCCCATGAGCAAAGACTGGTCTTGGTAAGTATATCCCGACATGGGATAAACTTTGTCCTTGACTCTTATTAATAGTCATTCCGAAGCAAGGTGCTATTGGAAATTGTCTTCGCTGAAATCGGAAAGGCAATTGGATATCCGTAGGTATTATAGCAATTCTTGGAATAAAGACTTGTTCGCCAATGTTACTCCCAGTGAGAACTTTTGCTTCAATGATGTCCTTTCCAAGTTTTGTTATCTGCAGCCTTGTTCCATTACATAATCCGTATTTCTGGTCAATGTTCCGTAGTAACATCACAGGAACACCCTTTTTAAGTTTCAAAATATGGTTTGGCAATCCAGAGGACTTAACTGCATTAAGAAATTCGGTGGAGATGTCATTGTCTCTTCTAGTGGAAGAATCTGAACCGCAAATTTTATCAGAACTCAAGTACTCATGTGATTCTCCTGGTAGAAGGTCCATGATGTAATTGTTCACCTCATCAACAACGCCATTGGTAGGACAAAGTATTGCACGTTCCTTGAAATAATCCATGCTTTCCAAACTTTGAAGCAACGACGGATATGTGCTAGCTGCGATTGAATTGATTGGATCCAAAGTGTCTTTAAGAATCATATCTTCAGGTATATCTATGACCGCTTCACCATCGTTCGGCTCTGAAAGTTTTCCATCTCCAAGTTTTAGTATCCATTCAGAAAACTCTGCGATGAGATCGGCTTCCAATGGATCCGACTCCACAGTTAGTCGCATATTCTGTGTCAATTGAAGAACTTCGGAAGCATTCCACAAATATGAAGAAGATAAAGAAGCGTTAACAATCTGTTCCCGACTTCCTTTAGTTATCACTGGTAGAATCTGTCGGAAATCTCCTCCGAAGACAACAGTTTTCCCACCGAAAGGTTTGGTGCTGTTAATAATATCTTTTAAAGATCGATCTACAGCTTCGAAACAGTGTTTATGCATCATTGGAGCCTCATCCCATATAATCAGTTTAGCTTCTTGTAGTAGCTCAGCAATTTCGCTGTCTAAAGTAATGTTGCAAGTCGAAGTCTCATTTACCTGTATAATATAATCAATTTAGCTTCTTATAGTAACTCAGCAATTTTGCTGTAGGAGTAATGTTGAAAGTTGAAATCTCGTTTACCTGTATAGGGATTGAAAATCGAGAATGTGCTGTTCGACCACCTTGTAATAACAATGCAGCCATTGCACTGGATGCTACAGTTATGACAATTTCTCCTTTTGAACGAATGTAGGTAGATAATGTTTTCCACAGAAACGTCTTTCCTGTACCTCCGAAACCGTAGACAAAGAAAACACCTCCTTCTTTTGAATCCACTCCAGCCATTATACGATCAAAGATTTTTCTCTGCTCAGTAGTTAACATAGGCAGCAGATGGTGATATTCCTTTTCACATGAATGCCTATCGTAACATAATTCATCAGTTATCAACCTGTTGATATTAGCCGGGAAGTTATTATTTTCTGGAAATGGCATTGTAGTGAAATTCCGTAAGGAGCTTCCACTATATTGCAGAATCTTCTCAATTTCCAACAAAGTTTGATTCTTAAGTTGGTCATCTGACATCATGTAATCTGCAAATTAAAGTACAAATATTAATTTTGGTCAAGTCTGTAGTTATTTGAGTAATCTTACTTTTTGATATGTACCTGGTGATTGGCGGATTCTTTGCTGCATATATAAAATATCCTCAGAGAGCAAATGCCAAGTTTCTGACCAAACGCGATAAGGTGTTGACATACTTTCTGAAATAAGAAGCGTAACAAATATTCTTCGCATATAGTGTGCTGATCCCCATTGACTTGCTTCAGTTATTGCATCAATATACTGTTTGTCATCATCAAGAAGACCTCGAGCGTTACATGCTTCTTTGTAGGTTGGATATATAACTCCTTCAACAGTCCGTATATCTTCAAAACATGTAGGTCCTCTTACGTGGTTTAAAAGCATCCTGAAGTAGAACCTTTCACCAGCAGCTGGGGAAGCATGATGTATTCTCCCGAATGATACATTTCTTTTACGTGGCGTCCATTCCTTTCCTGTCTTTTTCCATACAAAGTGTGAAGGAAAATCAGCGTATAAGTGTTTCTTTGCATCATCGTTACAGCTGCAGATTTTCATCCACTCTAACAATTGCGAGGTTTGATTTCCTTCTTTAGTTAGGATATCATCTATGTCATCATCATCAGCATAAGTGATAGTATGTTCTCCCTCTAGATGATAATTCAATCTTTGAATAGGAACACTACTATAATGGGTTTCAAATCCGAAAATCCTCCACGCAGCTTCACATGGTGAAATGTACCTGTAAAGAAAATAGATAATAGTAAATAAATATTCAATTAAGAGGGAAAAGTTAATGCAATATAATCTTAAAATTAAATTTACCTGAAATCATAGAAATGCTTTATTTCATCTACAACGTTCTCTGTTGAGGATGCATCATTTCCTAACGGATTGTGCGACATTGTAGCTGAGACACGGTCACTATACTTGTTCATGTATTTGAATAAATACTTGATTGCCTTTGTTTTGCTGCACCATTCCACATTTATGTGAGCTTCATACTTTAGAAGAAGATATGGGTTGTAAGGTATGACATAACGATTGTCTAGAGAAACTCCATTTTTCTCAACTGAGCGAAGATCGTTTCTTCTTCTGTAAACTGGGAAGCCATCTTTGTTTAGGCAAGTGCTGGTGCTAAAATCTTTAGGAAACTTCTTTGTGCACCTTCCTTTTTCCATACATGGTGAATTACGATTTGCAAGTCCACATGGTCCATGCATCATGGTTTCTTTGACAACATTGTAGAGGGTCGGATTTGTTGCTTCGTCTGGAATTTCAGCACAAATGAAACTGTCAACGATAGTTGGATCGATCAATTTTGATCCCTTCTGCAAAAATAGAAGGATATGGGCATGCGGAAGTCCTCTTTTCTGAAATTCTATTGTGTATATAACTGCAAACAAATAATCGATTTGAGTTTAATAAAATAAGCTTAAGGCTATTGTTCTAACAATTAGAGAATTAAGTGTTACAAAGATTTTCACCTGCTGCTGCAGGACCAAACACATTATTTTGCTTGATGTCAACAATCAGATTGTCTAGCTTGATCTTAAAGATCCTAGCCACAATATCTGCCCTGTCTACCGCTTGGTGGCCTCGTGCTTTTAGATGTCTTGTTATTTCAGGCCATTTTGGATTGCAAGTGAACGTAATAAATAAATCTGGATATCCAACGTGTTGGCAAACTGCCATTGCATCCATATATCTTTGTTGCATGCACCGTGCGCTTCCGATAAAGGTAGATGGTAACACTATTGGCCTACCAACCTTAGAAGAGCTATTGTTTTCTTTATCAGCAGCAGCTGCTACGTTAATGTATTTATCAGCACGCAAAGTCTTCTGGTTAAGCTTCAAATATCCTATCCTTTCAGCTTCTATCATTGTCAATCCATCTACCAGAAATTGCTGAAATAGTTTTCCTGCGCTCATCAAAATTGAGGGATCATTTGGACGCTCCATGAGCCTAAATGCAAAAAATTCCCTCATGCTAACTTTTGTTCGAGGACTGTTAGAACATGTTGTCGTCTTCTTCAGATGTAGATCAATGTGATAACCATCTTCTCCATAGGGAAACAAAAGAGGATATTGTAACGGAAGATACCCCGCGTGAAGTTCACTGATTCTTTTTAGGTTTCCGTCCCTTGTTTCCAAAACAATATCTCTTGGCTCCATTTCAATATCAAAGTCTCCACTATATAAAGCAGCAACTTCTGATGTAGTAGGAAGATTGTAAGTATCACCACCTGTAGTTCGCCTCGAAGTTAACTTGAGCTTAACATTTGCCGATGGTGTAACTTCAAAACGATCTTTTGCCGATCTGAGAATCTTAGCGTATGGGTTACACTCATTCAACATGTTTTTGATATCTTCGACAATATCATCTCGCAGGATTTTTGATCGAGGTACTGGAGTAGTTCTCTTTGAACTACAAGTTAATAAGTGTTGTTTCATTATGACATAATATTACACAATTATAAATCATAATTAAGATCTTGAAATTTTTATAGAATGTAAAGTATGACGAATACCTGAATGCTTTTATTCTGTTTTCATTCTCATTCTCGGTGTCTTGTATATACAATTGATTGAATTTAGGAGGTTCTCCCGGGGGAGGCAGTAAACTGCCAATTTGATGAAAATTTTGACCCTGAACTCGAAAAACATTAGGTCCCCGTCCTTTGTTCACAGATGTGTCAATTGTTCCACCCATAGATGTGAATGCGAACGATGAGTTATAAGGCCTTATATTCTCCATGAAATTTTTGCTTTTGCTGTCACCTTTGAACATGAGGTCGATAAGCTTCTGAGGAGGTTTTGGTGTTGGTGGCAGATCAATCTTTCCATGCATACAACAAAGTGAGAACTTTGGAGGTGCTTTTACTCGTCTTTTTTCGATTCGCTCGTCGAACCACATCATAGCTCCACAATGCTCACAATTGTAGTTGGCATCTCCATTGTCGTGATACTCTGTTAAAGAACGAAAAACTTAAAGATTATAATAGGATATTCATAATTGAAGTGAAGGTACCTCTAGAGTTAAATAGTGAGTTTTGTGAATGTGACGACGATGCTTGATCTGCATAAACAATAAAAATATTATGTAGTAGTTCAATTTTATTTAGGAGGATGATGAGAAATACCTACCTTTATATGGAACGCCACTGTGATTGTAATTTCTTGATGCAAAATGATTGGAGTTATATGTTTCATGATTCAAATTTTCTTCTCTCATATTTGGTGCAGAATCAGAATTTCCTTTGCCATTTCTGTTCAAGTTCTGTGTCGTGTCATCAAAGCTTTTATTCAAGTTTTGTGTTGGAGAAGTAGCTGAAATGAAGGTATGATTTTCGTTATTCTGATTGAGAGCAAAATACTAACATAATTTGGGTTGTTAACAATATTCTTACATGTCTCTGGCTGCTTTTTTTTTTTATTTTTCTTCTCTTTTATATAACGCATTCGCTTGATTCTTGGAGATTCATGTTCTATAAAAAATATCATGAGTATGTGTGAAAGCAAAATAATATTTCCCTTTATCTTAAATCAGTATTTATAAGCACATAACTCCATTGTCGTTGTACTCTGTTTAAGATAGTCAGACTTAAAGATTTGAATAGGATATTCATAACTAAAGTGAAGTTACCTTTTGAGTTAAATAGTGAGTTTTGTGAATGTGACGACGATGCTTGGTCTGCATAAACAATGTAAAAATATATTACATAGTGTTCAATTTTGTTGAGGATGTTGTAAAATATGTACCATTACATGGACTGCTTGTTTTGTTATTCAAATTTGCTTCTCTTATACTTTCTGCAGAACTTGGTATTCCATCGCCATTCATGTTAATGTTCTGTGCCATCTCGTCAAAGTGTTGATCCAAGTTTTCACTTGCAGAAGCAGCTGAACAGAATGTAAGATTTCCGTTATTCTCACTGTAAACAAAAATTAAACTTAATTTTTCTTGTTAACAATATTCTTACATGTTTCTAGTAGATTTTTTTGGTTTTTCTTCTCCTTTATAAGACGCATTCGCTTGATTCTTGGAGATTCAGATTCTATTAAAAGCATCATGAGTATGTGTGAAAACAAAATATAGGAAAAACAGTGAGATAGATTCTATGTCATTCATATTACCATTTGTAATATCAGTTAAGATATTAGCTGTAACTCTGTTTGGCCGTGTTTGTGGTACAGAAGTGACTTTTATATCAGGAGGAATGTTTTCTTTGAGATCTGGGTTTTCTGTAGGTTTTACATAAAAAAGAGAGTTAATGCAAGTACGTGATGAATAATATATTGCATGATAGTACTGCAAGTACCTTGATTTTCTGTTTGCTTGTTTTTTTTCTGTGAACGAATTGCCAGCCTTTCCATCCTTTTTCTCTTTGGTGTTGATATCTTCATTTCTATATCCTTTTGCAAGATGACATGAATAAAGAAGTAGTAAAATGTGAATTGAATGGAAAAAACTGTGAAGAAAGTTATGGGAGAAATCAACTGTACCAAAAGGAAGAAGACAATGTAACTGCCGATGTTGATGAATAGAATTTTGTGTAACTGCTTCTGTAATTAACATAATTATTTAGTAATCTGAAATAAATAAATAAAAAATTTGTAAGGTTCAACGTGTCTAACCAACTTTTTTTAATTATTTCTTGAATAGCAATTTTATCATATTTTAATATGTTAAAACTTATCAAAATATTTATTAATTTTAAACATTGTGAAAGAAAGACAAATATAAATTATAAGCATTTATTGGTAGAAATAAATCAAGAGTAGATTCATTAACACATAAACTTTTTATTATATTGGCATCACATAAATTTATCTAATTAAGAAACAATGGCCAACAGGTTTAATAAAGGTAAACATAGATCGAAGTTAGAGTTTTAAAAAGCATGAAATTGATAATTGTTAAAAGAAAGAACAACAAAACATAACATCAGTTTTGTTAGATTCCTAAATTCGAAAAAAAGAATGAATAATTTCCCAACGATCACTTTCTTTCCTTCTTTATTTGACTCTTGGACATCAATTTAGGCTTTGTTGATGATTGTTGAACAACATCAATCTCACAGGAAGGTAATGATCTTTTAGTCGTTGGAGTTAGCATAGAAACATTAGAAGCAGCATTGTCTAAGTTTTCAGCTTCAGAAGAAATATTATCAGTCTGCAAAAAACAAAAGTTCACATTAATACAATTTAATCAACAGTGGCTATAAAAAGTATTAAAGTATTAATATATTACATAGACCTGAGTTGAATTTCCAGCTGAAATTGCAGATACTGAAACTATTTCCGGTTCAAGAGCCTGCTAAACAAAAATATAATAGTAACATAGGAAGTAATAGTTTTTTAAAAAAATTGTAATAAAATGTACTTACCAAAATGTGATCACAGTCAGCAAATTTTTTAACTGTGTCAGGATCATCAGTAAGGCTTAAAACTCTGTATGTAGAAGAGCGATTGTATGTTGCTGATTCTTTAACCAGGAGCTTAAAAACATAAATTCGACCATTAAGATCAAGCAGCTCTTGAGGAGTTTCGTCAGATCGGTTAAACTGCATTGTTAGTTATGATTTCATTAAATCGACTATATATAATGCAAGAGTAAGACAATGGAGAAAGATAGGTATAGGAGACGGTGAATTAAATATACCTTGACTTGTTGCTCAAGCAACTCATATGCAGATTTTCTAATGAGTGGAATGACTACATCGTCAAATAAAATAAGAGAAGTGCTAGCACTGGTGTCCATTGCTCTAACTGCCAACTTAAACCTGAGAAAAGAGTAATGCATAGTTTTCATGCATTAATTTATTATGAAATGTATAAAACATTAAATTATATTAACATGAAAAATGTTAGAACCTGGGTTGTGTCGATGCAATTTGTTTTTTGCATTTCTCACAAGAAAACTTATTGGGCTCTGTTTCTTCAGTGTCAGGATTGAAATAAGGAGTAACTTTCGTATAGCAAACTGTACAACCGATGTAAAACCAAGAGGTTTTTGACTCTATGCAAGATATTGATGCATGTACATTGCCTATCGTGCCCTATATATTAAGAATAAACATTGAAATGATAAAGATTAAATAATAGGCTAAAACCATATATGTAAATGTTTGTTTACCATGTCTAGTTCTCTGAGTTGGCTGATTGTTTTCTTGTCAGATAAAGAAAAATCAGTTTTTGAAGTCTGAACAAAGTTAGAAGACTCAATTTCAGTAATAGCCAACAATGTGTTTGGTTCACCATTGCATAATCTGTAATATAAGAGGATTTATACTTAGATGAACCTACAATATAACAAAATGAGAACGATACAACATTTGCTTACGCTGTCTGAAACTCAATAATCTCTGGCAATGGAGTATTGATCATGATTTTTGTTGCAAATTTTGAACTTTGAACAGTGGCTTTCCCTGAAAAAGATGGAAAATTTTGATCAATACTTTGTTTAACCAAACTGTGGATGTGATAATGGGATATTGAAATATACTCATAATGATATATATATATATATACCTTTAAATATCGAAGTTTTCATCAAACTTCCAAGAAAAATGACGGGGGCAGATGTTTGGCACTCTCCTTCTTCTAGTTGCTTCCGAAATTTGGAAAGTAAATTTCCTTTGATGGAAGCTTGAATCCTACCTCTCTGTTATAAAATGATAGTGTAAGATATTAACTCACCTGAAAATTTACAAAGAGTATGAATAAATGAATGAAGTAAACAAACAAATGTACATTAACCTTATCATCTACAAGGAGCATATCGATTCCTGTAAATTCGTTTGGTTTATCTTTTTTCGGAAATCCCCACAGTCGAACAACTCTAACTTTGATCTTACATGGTTCAATTGCAGGAGTTATATGCGAAACAGGTGTAAAATCCAGCGGCATGATGAATTAATCCGCCTCCTGTAAAGTGGATAATGAATCAAAAATAGAGTTAAGACACACAAAGCAGAAGTAATAGTTGCTCAGAATTAAAAAAAAAAATCAGAAAGAAAGAGTTTTTTTTTTTAAGTAACTCATGTGACAAATATTTCATGTTTTTGCTGGAATCAAAAACACACAAAGATTCATGAATCAACTCCAGCATCGATCAGGAAAACCCTAGAAATCGAGGCAAGAAAAAAAGCAATCGGGAACCTTAGTTTATTATCTTCACGGGATTGGTCAAGTGGAGAGAATCAGAACAAATTTTAAGAGCGCATTCAAGTAATTTTGGTAGGCCAGAGAGAGAGCGAGAGAAAAGTGAATTTCTGGAAAATTGAATCAGAAGATAATATTGAATTGCTGCAATAAAAACACACACAAAGATTCATGAATCAACTCCAGCGATCGATCAGGAAAACCCTAGAAATCGAGCCCAGAAAAAACGCAATCGGGAACCTTACCGCGACACCAAGATCGAAGGTTATCGGAGAGAAGCGTCGGTAGTGGTTTATTATCTTCACGGGATTGGTCAAGTGGAGATAATAGTGAATTTCTAGAAAATTGAATCAAAAGAGAAAAATATGTCGAAGTCTTTTGTTGCCGATTATATAACTTCATTGTTGAAGAGAAAGTGTGAAGTGGGGGAGATCGTGAGAGAGCGGTTAGAAGAAAGAAGTTTTTTATTTTATGTTAATATAAAAATTAAAAGGAAATATATCTTTCGGGTATTTTTTTTTTTTTTAAATATTGAAAAGACCATTTTTTGGGACTTTTGCCAGATGGCATTTTAATAGGAAGAAGGAAGCAGTTAGAATGACTTGTGAATTATGATAAAAGGATTGGCTGGTGATTATAGATTTTATATAGCGACTACAAACTTTAAAAGTTATCTAATTAAAATTTGCCTTAAAATGTTTAGTGAACCTAAATAGATATAAGTTCAAAACCGTTTTAGGTTTTCTTAGATAAGTTAAAAATTGGTTAATATTTTATTAGTCCTTCTATGTACTAGTGAATGTGATCATGTCGATCTTAAACTAACAACTAAGATATATATATATATATATATATATATAACTTAAACTTACTTTTCGGCACTCACGAGTTCAAACTATTTTTCTCGAAATCGGCATTAGATAAGATGACAATTTTATCATTATCCCCATGCTAAGTGCAAGTGAGTGATCCATAAGGACGGCGACTTAGAATTGACTTGTTTGTATAAGCTTATAATATGTAACAAGTTAAGTAGTTATCTTGGTTTTAAGTGCAAGTACTGAATGCTCTTATAATATGTAGCTATTTATAATCTTGTTTTAAAATCCAAAGGCAAAATTTGTCAAGATATATATCTTTTTTTCAACGACAAAAGATACACATTATGTTCATATATATTGAAGTTACAGTTTAGTGGTTTGTCAACCCATAAAAATACACAAATTTATAATTTAAGTCCATATATATATTATATATATCATTGTTAGACTTGACATGAATTTTTAATAATTAAAATGAAAATATGATAAAAATTAAAACCCATATAAATCACAATGATTTACTGTCAATGATTTTAGAAAGAATTTGAACAAATGTTATTGTTACAACTCACAACTCACAAGGGTGTAAAATGATCTAAAATTGGTCCCACTAGAATCTTTCTTTTGCCGGTTACGCTAACACCTCTCTCTCTCTCTCTCTTTTCTCATAAATATTTTTTCTAATTTTGCTCCGTTATGAACACAGTTACTTGATTTTGATCATACAAATGTTTAAATTAACCGGATCTATTAAAACACTAAAACCTCGGTTTACACTAGCTAGTATTATCATAATATTTATTCATTTCATCCGATGTTCTCCTATATTCCTTTTTATTACACTTCTAAATTCTAATTTATGTGATGGTTCTACTATATTGTATACAAACATTATTACCATTTTAATTAGTATCAAACATCTGTATTTTTTTTTATAAATTTGCTATGATTAATGAGTTGGTTTAAAGGTTGAATGGTTATACACTTTAAAAGATCTCAGTTCGGGATTTTGCTGTTTAACGGTAACAAAAACAAAAGTGGTAATAGTTAGTAGTAAAAAAATAGATTAATTTGGTTAATAACCAAAAAAAAATTAAAACATAATAACAAACCAAAAACCATAAAATTAGTGGCTATGATTAGTTTCACATAAGGGGTTTTGGTTAGTTATTAAGTGGTACTTTTTTTTTGGTTATACTTGCCAATTTCCCTTAAAAAATTTAGGAAAAACAATAAACTATTCTAACATGAGTTTGATTCTTTATAAGAACAGTATCACTTCAATTTAGCAGTTGAAATAGTGTCAAAATTTAGACCCATTAAAAATTTTCAATAAGTGCATTAATCAACCGCTATACTCACAATTATTCACAATAACAACAAAAATTACTATAATATTTTTTTCGACAAATCCTGAAGAATTTTCTTCCTAGCAAGACTAAAGAAAAAAAATTTCATAACAAGAGAGGGAAAAAATAAAGTTATATATGTAAAGATGGCTCTGCTTTTTCGCACTCCGCGATGTTTAAGCAGGTTGATAAATGCATTAAGGACATTCTCCTTGCGCGTCGACACCTGAATAATTTCTCCAATTTGCTCTTTTTATGGTTTATCCATGAGTAAAAGCTCTTTCACTTGTTTATGAGATCTTTCACCTTGTTTCGATTAGCTTCGCCAAGCTTGTGCAACAAAACGTTTTTTTGTATATAAATTAACATTTTATCAAAAAAAGTTATGTAAAGAGGTTTGTTTAATCACCGGCCAAAAAAACTCAAGGAAATGTCGATGGGACCCACTAAGGGATGATGAGTTCCGCCGCTTGATTAGTGACCTCCGGCCGACCCACCACCGTCCTACGTGGACATCTCTTCTTCCCTCATTTCTCTATCTAATCACATTAATTTACAATGTACCAAGTCATTATGTCAACCAAAAAAAAAAAAAAAACACCAAGTAACTATTTTTACCATAACCGCCGACACAAAGAGGAAAAAGGAAACTTTACCTTAAAATGAAAACATAATCTTCTTAGGTTTTAATTACAGTCTCACCACCATAACAAATCGACATATTTTTTAGTGGAATTTGTCGGCACCGAATTGCAAATAAACCTGAGTCAACCAAGAAGTAGAAATAATTAGTCCATCTAACTTTCATCTTTCGTGATTATTTCAAGAATCTGTGATTTTTTTTTCTTCCATATATACTTGTACAAGCTTTATTTTGAGATTTATAAAAACAAATGAATTATGTGTTTCATACCAAATTTAATATCTTTGATAAACGACAGTTGATATTGAAATATAATGGCAGAAACCTAAAACTACAATTAAAAAAAAAAAGGTTAGAAAATTTTTTTATTGAATAAATACATACTCTTCCTAATGTCCTAACAGAATAACAAGATTATTCCTCACCTTTAAAAGCGGTTTCATAGCATGCGTTTATATTTAATAATTTATTATATTTTCAAAAAGCATGCGTCAACTTTATAAAGAAAAAAATGTGTAGAGAAAACAAGCAAAACTATTCTTCAATCCGAATATAAACATGCAATCGACACGTGCATGAGCTTGATTCCGAGACATGTTTGTCAACATAAGAGTTCGTTAAGAAAAGGAACAAAGTTCACAAGAAAACCTAAAGCCACTTATTATTTTTTGGGAAACTAATCAAATTATGGTAAATCAAATCATAATTACCCTACTACATTTTGTAACTTTATATCATAACTAGAGTAGGACCCGCGTTGATACGCGGATAAACACTTTAAAATTTATTAATATCAAAATTTATTAATATCAAAATTTAAATTTTAATTAGTAACCCGTTAAATTACAAAAATATTTTGAAATATTTAAACATAAGTCTTAAACCATTAAAATTTAATTTATATCTTAACTCTTATATCTGAATTCCTATTATACAAACCCAAATATATCTTATTATAAATATCATTCATGTCATCGGTTTATTTTTCATAGAGATCTACGCGTCAAATCTTATATTTTTGGATCTTAACAGTAAATATATTATTATTATTACTATTATTTTATAACATGTTTAAATTTCATTTTATGTAATTTTTTTCTTTAACATTGGAAAGTATAGGTAGAAAATTTATATTTTCTTTGTAATATTCTATAACTATGTTTACAAAGTAAATATGTGTATATATTTTTTGTTTCTTTGGAAAGTTGTGCATATAAACTTTAACATTGAGAGTTCTATATTTTTTCTAATTTTTTTGTCAATTTCTAAATTTCTTTTGTTATATCATTCATATTTAATTAAAATTCCTATTTCTTCTATATTTTTTTATTGTTTATAGCCTCTCTGTTTTCTTTCCTAATTTTATTTTTCGAATTTATTTAAGCTATTATAATTATTTTTTTCCTAACTATTTGAGATTATTATAATTTTTTTTTTACTGTTTGGTTAGTTGTTTGACAATTATTTTTGTTCATTTTCCATTTTTAATTTTAGTTTTTCTTAATTAATTTTAAGTTTTAACACATGTCATCATGTAATCAATATTGGACACATGGCACGATGTAGTGAGTTATAATTTTGCTTACATGTCAAATTCGTCGATAATATTTTTCTTACTTGTTTTTTTCTCTCTAGTTTTTTTTTATGGTTTACAATCTCTCTTTTTTGTTCCTAAATTTAATTTTATAATTAGTTTAAATTATTAGATTTTTTTTTAATCTTGTTAGTATGGAGTATTAGAAATTTTCTTTTTCTCATCATTAGTTTGGACAATATGGTTAGAGATTTGACAAATATTTTGTTCGTTTTCCATTTTTGTTTTCATATATTTTTAATTAATATTAAGTGTTAACACATGTCATCATCTAATCAACTGTAAACACATGTTAAGATCGGATGAATTAGAATTTTGCTTATGTGTAACGTTCTCATCGTGCGCATTCTCCTTTATATAATAAGATCGGCTCATCTATAACTCTTTTTAAAATAAAGAATGAAAATTTATAAAAATGCCATAATTTTTAGAATTTTTTTATAAAATGTCATACTTTTGGAACCTTTTCCAAAATGCCACAATGTCATCTTTGAAAAGACTAAAATATCCTAAACCAAAAGTTCACTCTCTCTCCTTGTCTCTCCAACGCTATCTCTCCATCTTTCTTTCTCTCTCTACCTCAACCACCGTCTCGTTCCACCACAACCTCTCTTTCTCGTAATGGTTACAAAGAAGATGGTGGATGATGGTGGACGAAAATAGAAACGGTGAACAGAGACGTAGACGGAGATGGTGACGAAAACGAAGATGGTAGTGGATGGTGGAATAAAACGGAAACAGAGACGATGGACATAAACGGATACAGAGATAGTTATGGTGGTTGGATAGTGGACAGAAACGGATACAGAGACAGTTACGGTGGTTGGATGGTAAACGGAAACAGTGGTGGACAACGACCAAGACACTGGTAGCCGGTGAACAAAGACGGTGATCGATGGTGGTGGACGAAACACTTAGTGGTAGTGGACAAAAACTGAATGGTGGTGGACTAAACACTGACTATATTATAAATCATAACTAGAGGTAAAAATGTTTTTTTTCCACACATGAACAATGAATTTGTGATATTTTTCAAAAAAGGTTTTAAATTATGGTATTTTGAAAAACTTTTGAAATCTATTATGACATTCCTTGTAAAACTCCCTAAAAATAATGTATATACTGTATGAAACTTAATTTTGTTTTGCTTTCAAAGAATGTATGAAACTTGATTTAGAAAAAACAAATATTTTAGTTAATTAATATGATGGAGAAGTAATCAAGAGTCAACGTCGAAACAAGGGCAATAATTAAGTGCAATTTTGAAGCCCAACAAGTTATCTCCAAACACGTTTGATGAAACTATGTATAATGGCATAGGTCCAAAGCATGCAGGACCAGATTGTTTCACTTCTGTATCTTTTTCACTGTATCTTTTTTGGTGGCATGTCATTTACAACCTCTTCACTAATTCATGTCACAGTCTTAATTCTTCTTGTTTATGTATAGGGAGACATTCTACCAAAACTTAAAGTTACATATAAGCTAATTAAGACTATGTAACTTCTTAATTCTTCGTATTATGTAGTATTAGTAAAAATACTTCAATTGCAATTAAAAACATCTGAAAAATGGCAATTGATCTTGGAATGAATACAAACCGCAATGTTTTCAAAGTATTACAACAACGCTCTCAAAAATATATCAAATCATTTTTGGTACCAAAAATAAGAATATAACTTTATTTTTGTTTCGCATGATATGTATACTATATTGGTACTAGCTTTATCTATCTTCTACGTAAAGACAATAGCTCCAACAGCCAACCAGTAGCCGCCACGTAGGGGCTTCTGTTCGATTTCACTCCCTTCTCGTTGGTTCTTGTCGAAAAATCATTGGAGAAGAGGGTAAGTTCGTAATTTCGATAAACGATGTGAAGTTGACAAGCATGTGAAAGGGGCAGTCTGTCCCACGTGGCAAAGGGACATTCTCTGTTGTGCCAGCGTGGCACGTTCCAGAATGTCAGAATATTTTTGTTTTAAACAAAAAAAAAAAAACTTAATGTCAGAATGTTTGCAACATTAAAACCCGTGATCTCATTGGTCTGACGGATAATTAAACCTTTTTATATTTATTTTATTTTGTTGAAATACTGCATAATTGCAACTCGCAAGTTTGAATTGAACAACTTTAACCTAGTCCATAAGTGTTTTTATATTATTATTATTGAGAAAGTTCAACTTTTTTTTTTGGAATCGTAATATTTTTCAACTAAATGTTGGTCTGTGATCCTCGCAAAGTTTTTTATATGTATTTTATTAAAATACTGGTACATTATCGGTGCAACTCGCAAGTTTGAATAACTTTAACCTAGTCCGTGTTTTTTTTTTCTTTTTTAATTATTGAGAAAGTTCAATTTTTATTTTTGGATTCGTAATCTTTTTCAAATGAGAGTTGGTCTGTGATCCGTTCTGTTTTTTAAGCAGAAATCAAATTATAAATCTGAGAAAACTCAAATTTTAAAAAGTCTTAAGAAACACCATTAGTTACACTCACTTGGTAAATACATAGTCTAAAAATTGGGAAAATAGAACTAGTCTTTATGTGTGTATTACAAAAAACATACAAATGATAGATATATAGTTAGGTCCCAAGCTGAAAGAATGTCAGAGTCAGTCGGAAGTTTTTGATAGATGCAATGTACATTAGCCCCTAAAAGTATGCATTTTTTCTATTTTGTTTTTGTGTTTTTAATTTTTATAACATTCATTTACACGACAAAAGCTATTTTATATTGATTTAAAAAATTCAGTCAGCTAATTGAATTCTGATTTCGACCAATAAAATGTTGATAAATGGAATACCATAATTTGATTAAAAAGAACAGGATCATTGCTTAATTGTGTGTGTGGTTAAAATCATGCAAAGATAGATTTGAGGTAAAATGATATAAGTATATGTTTTGAGTTTTCTACAAAATATGTATGCAAATATTAATAATGCATCAATCTGAAAAATCAGAAGTAATAATTTTGATATCTTTAGACTTTAGGTCCGTTTTACTCCTAAAACAAATATGTATATATATGAAATATAATAAAAAGAAAATAATGCTAAAAGAATCGAAGAAGAATGTGAAAAGAAGCGGGAGGAGGGTGACGTACGCAAATGGGGACATGGAGAAAGCCACGCGCAATTGAGCGGTCCACACTCTCTACGCCTTTTATATTTCACCGAATCATCAGTCTCTCACTCTCTCTTTCTTCATATTCCCCTAAACTTATAATCAAAACAACATCATCCCTCTCTCTTGATGATCATCATCATCTTCTACACATCCATATATCTTTCTCGTTCTCTCTGATCTTCTTCTTCTTCTTCTTCCTTAATCTTCCTCGTTTCTTTTGTTCCAAACGAGTAAATAGCATTCTATATCTTCCACAGATCGAAGAGATAAAGGTAAAACCTAATTTCAAAGAATTTGCATCGTCTCAAGTAATTCATTTTACTAAAGCATTAATCTATTTTCATCCTTTGTTTTCTATATTTTCCTTGGTTCTTTAGCATGTCATGTTGACCGATCTTCATGTGAGATTGGTCGATCTTGACATATTTTTGTGTCAACAGAGTGGTCGATCTTGAGTATTGAAAATGTTTGGTATTTCCATGTTATATATTTTAGGTGTTTATATTTCTCATAGCTTAAGTAAGACCTTGTTAACCCAAATACCCATATTTTTCTTTTTTCGGAAACCCTTCTAATAACTTGTATTTGATCAATATAATTCGAATATATATAACGTACATGTATTTTTGTATATATGTGTATAGTAATAGTATATAGTACAGTCTTGTGTACTTAAAGCTTTCCTAAATGAAGATAAAACAGACACAGGCTTTGAAACCTTTTCTAGCAGTTTTTAGCTCAGACTTATGATTTTTTTTTTTGTTTTTGGTTTATTATAGATGGTGGAAAAAGCTGTTTTTGTTTGTATTCCATAAGGCTGTATATAATAAAAAATATATAATGCAGCTAGGTTTGGTTCTTTATTTAATATAGATCAGTATATTATTGTATATATAAAATAAAGAAATGTTGAGAAGAAAACTTCGTTTCTCGATATGATCATTGCCACCATTAATTCACAAACCACGTTACAACAGGAAAACATCATTAGTACAAAACTCTAAATGTCCGTTTTCTTTGAGCCTCACAGGAGTTCTCATGCATGTCCTCTCTTTGATTTCTTCAACTTTTAACCTAACTTTCATGTTCTTGTTCCATCTTCTGAATTCTATTTAAGATAAGAAAAATAATAACTATGTACTTTATGGTACATGTACTCTATTTATCGAAGGCAAATGGTAATTAAGTGAAAACTACCCATTAAATGAGCTGATGATTAGACTTGGTTACAATTTTTTTTTTTTTTTAAACTCTTGTGATGTGATATGCATGAAGATAACCATGTACATTTTATAATATATATATATATATATATATATATATATATGTGTGTGTGTAATGATCATTGTGGAGTTGAACTTGGTGTTATGCAGAAATAATGGAATCAGTGGATCAGTCATGTAGTGTTCCTCCGGGATTCAGGTTCCATCCAACAGATGAAGAGCTCGTTGGTTACTATTTGAGGAAAAAAGTCGCATCACAAAAGATCGATCTTGATGTCATTAGAGATATTGATCTTTATAGAATCGAACCATGGGATCTACAAGGTTTCTACAAAACACATGATGCATACTTCATTTAGATTTTTTTTCCTAATATGATGGTTACTCATGAACATTTATTTGGTTATATAGAGAGATGCCGAATCGGATATGAGGAACGAAATGAATGGTATTTCTTCAGCCACAAAGACAAGAAATATCCAACAGGAACAAGGACAAACAGAGCGACCATTGCCGGTTTTTGGAAAGCCACGGGTCGAGACAAGGCTGTTTACGACAAGTCAAAACTGATCGGTATGAGGAAAACACTTGTATTCTACAAAGGAAGAGCCCCTAATGGCCAAAAAACTGACTGGATCATGCATGAATACCGGCTAGAGTCAGATGAGAATGCACCTCCTCAGGTAATCTCATTTTACTTGATGATATTTTTGAAATAGATAGGATAATTGAGTCATTTGTTCAATTTTTTTTAAAATGTTATTGTTTCCATATCTTCTATGGAAATTACATGGCATACTTGTTTGGTTATTCATGGGGCCAAGAGACTTTCTTTGTCTCATAAGCTCTTTTTATGAGACACATTTTTAAACTTTTAGATAAAAGTCGAGCATCTTTAAGACTTATGTAAAATGTTACACTTTTAATCACAAAACATAAAGTAAAAAGTCTGTCATAAAACTTCAGTTCCATATGTGTAGACCAAAGTTCATTCCTATTTATCTCTCTCTTTATATGAATAATATTTATTTATATGTAAGCGTTGAAAGTCTTAAAAGTCGTCTAACTAAAGACAACTTTAAAACGAGTTATTATACGTATTGTTTCGAATCCCCATCTAGCTTTTATTAGTAATTTTTTTTATATAAATTCTATTACTAACAACAACAAAATTGTAAATATGAAGGATGTGTGTGTATTATATCTCTTGCAACATGTTGACAAAAAAAAAATATCTCTTGCAATCTCTCAAACTCGAAAAAGTTTAATAGTAAAATTTGATATAGCTTGCAAATGAGTATGGACCTAGATATGCTTATTGCTAGCTTTCTTCCTTGTGGTCTTGCACTTTTAAGGCATGCTTTTATTGTGTCTCACTACATATAAAGCAAAATTATTTCTTCTATGTGCCTAAAGGTTAGGCTTACTAACACTACATGTAACAAATCATTCCTTATTTATGATTGTGTTTGTATTATATTGTAGGAAGAAGGGTGGGTGGTTTGTCGAGCTTTCAAGAAAAGACCAACGACCGGACAAGCCAAGAACACGGAAACTTGGAGCTCGAGTTACTTTTACGATGAATTACCGAGTGGAGTAAGCTCGGTTATGGAGCCTCTCAATTACGTATCTAAGCAGAAACAAAACATTTTTGTACAAGATTTAATGTTCAAGCAAGAACAAGAAGGATCGGACTTTGGTGTAAACTTCATTCACTGCGATCAATTCATTCAACTTCCACAGCTCGAAAGCCCTTCACTCCCTCTAATGAAGAGGCCAGTGAGCTTGACGTCAATTACATCATTGGAGAAGAATCCCAGTAACTACAAAAGACAATTAGTAGAAGAGGATGGGAGCTTAACCGCGCTAATAAGTAGCGAAAATAAAAATAAGCACAAGAAGAAAACATCAGTGACGGATTGGAGAGCTCTAGATAAATTTGTTGCTTCTCAACTCATGAGCCAAGAAGATGGAATTTCGGGTTTTGGAGGTCACCAAGAAGACGATGACAATAAAATCGGTCATTGCAATAATGAAGAGAGCAGTAACAACGGAGTAGAAATGACTTCTTCAACTTTATTGAGTGATAGAGAAGAAGAGAACAGATTCATCAGTGGGTTATTGTGTACGAACTTGGACTATGACTTATATAGGGATTTACATGTTTGATAAATGATAACACTATGGTGCGTAACGTTTGCTATATAGGTAGATTATATTGATATGATATAACATAAATAAAGATTTGTAAAAGTTTTTTTTTTTGTTTTCTTATATGGATATTATATACACTTCTTCGTGAAAAGAATTGATGTATTGATGTAATGAGTGAAGATAAATGCTATTTATCTGTTTTTGATATAGCTAATTAGGGTTTAGGGTTTTGGTTTATATGTAATGTATGCATCTGATTTGAATATAAAATAAAAAGAAAACGGCATAATATTTTGGTTTTTAAACTAGTTTCCAAACGGGCAACGTCATCTGATTGTTGTTATACTTTTTGTTTGTTTTGTTTTTTTGTCAAGAAGATAATAAACTAGATTATCACGTCTCGATTAACCAAAGCGGTGGTGAAGAGTTTACATAGAAAATTTCAGAACTAGAGATTCGAGCACCATTCGCAAGCCTATCGACTTTGAAGTTGAGGGTGCGCGGGATATGAGATAGAGAGAAGAACGAAAACCTCTTCTTGAGTTTCAATAATTCTTCCAGGTGGACTCCAAACGCCGGCCATTCCTTCGGTGAGGACACCATCTTCACCAACTCAGAACAGTCTGTCGCAAACGCTACCTCCTTCTGTTGCATGTCGAGCAGACACTGCATAACCCATCCTAGAGTTTCAACTTCCACATGTAATGGAGAAAGGCTTCGCCGCATTGTTTTGGCTCCCATAATACCTGGGCCTTCGTTTTGTTTCATGAAGAGTATCTTTAGGTTTTGGATTTTTTTTCATTTAAATAGATTTTTGTTTTTTTTTATTTTTTGTTAAAAATATAGATTTTTGTTATTTGGTTTCGACATCTCACTAAATATCGTCTCTTCGTCCTTTCTCTTCACTACTTCACTAAACCATATGGTGTATGTTTTTTCTTTAAAGTTTCTCCAAAGTCCCTTAACTTGTAATCTATTTTGATCGTAACTTTATATGCATTTCATTTTTATAAAAAATTTCACCCAAACAAAAAAATATTAAAGATCTTTTCCAATATACTCTTACATGCATGAGTTAAAACTTAAAATGTCTTTTGCACAATATAAAAGATATTGATTTTACTTTCATTGGGTTATTAAAAGTAGAATCTAAATATTTCTAAAAACATACAATAATATATTGGGAAATTTGAAAAATTGTTCCACATTGAAAATGACTTTGTCCCAATACACCTTTCTTATTTTTTACCATTTTTTACTTATATTACCTTTAAACAAAAAATAATAATAGAAATACATGGTTTAAAATTTTTAAAAAATACAATAATTACAAGAACGTAAAAGATAGGCATTTCTATGTATTCAAATATTTTTAAAATTAACAAAAAAGCTGAAAAATAATTTTATGATTTTCTTCTACGCCTTCCAGAATGTACGTTCTATAGCTAGTAGCTCTACGAACCCGTAGATTGTCGGTTCTGCCTAGTTCATTAGTATCTACTGAGCTGTAGAAAATGTGTTCTACTGAATGGTCTGTCATCTACGTCTACGCAGAATATTTCTTCCACCGTTTGCAATATCATCTACCGTATCTAGAATACGTATTCTACCACATTGTCTATCATCTACCGTATACAGAACGTACATTCTACCACTTTGTCTATATCTACCGAAAGTAGAATGTGTTTTCTACTAAGTTAGTTTTCAAATTTCTTAAATCTAGGATCTTAAATAATGTGCATATTCTATTTTCCTTATTCGATTTTTGAAAGATATTGTGCATCACGACTTCTTCCTTTTCTTCTTCTTCTTCATCTTGCTATTTCTCTTCTTTCTCCGTTTTGTTTCTTTTAATCTTGGGAATCTTCTTTGTTTTGATTATGTTGCATGTCTACGTCACATATGGCGAATGGATATCATGCTCCAGTAAGGGATGGAGCTTTCTTGTTGACGAAGGCAAAGTAGGTAGGTTACTTGCTTTGAAACTACTCTTAAGGAGGTAAAAGCAATGGTTTTAGAGGATTACGGAATCGAGCAAACTAAAACGATCGAGTGCAGTTATTTACCTGAGGATTTGATTTTTCTTGTGTCTTCTGTTTTAAGTTTGATAACTATGGGACTATGATATTTGAGATTAAGTTTGATCACTATGCAACTTTGTGCTTAATTCGTGTGCATCAATGGAAGTGAAAGGAAAACCAATATATACTAATAGAAAAAGATAGTAATTAGATAGTAGCCAAGAAACCTGTAACAAAACACAGACTCGTCCTACAATATACAACATGAACTATACAAACATGCTTCTATCGTAACACATATCACAATTTTCTTAAATGTTGCCTTCAACGTCTTTACTTCACATTCTAGCTTCTTTATCTTCTCGAGAAGCTTCCCTAATGTATCCATCATATGCTTCTCACACCGTACTATTTTTCCAATGTCGTCAACAATTGATTCTTTTTTTTTTATAGAACATCAAACTCTTCCAACTGATACTCCTTAGCCCACTTGAAAACATGGCCAAAAGCTCTATCATTTGAGGCTGTGGAAAACTTACGTCCCGGATTCATCTCCGTTGTTGATTTGAGAATTGTAGTGGGCTTACCACAAGTACATCGTCTTGGAATACCCCTAACGTAACTGCTACGAGTTGATCACGATGATATGTTACTCATGAAGTTGTGTATCAATTTCCCCGAGTATCCTAGACCAATATCATGGCAATCCATGATATGAGAGAAGAGAGGATCTGCCTTCATGTCATCGTAATCCATTGGCAGCAACTCGTGCACTTTCTTGAGAATCGACATCCTGCAGCTGTTGTTGATCTTTCTAACCAGTTCATGCCGTTCTCTAAAAATTCTTTTAGATAACTCTTAATTCATGCCTAAAATGAATTAAACAATGAAACTATCAAAACTTGGATACGTGATTAACATTTTTAAATATTATCAAAGTATTATGAACACATTCAGAAAGAATAAAGTAACAAAACATATTACAATATATATATATGTAGAAACCATCATCATGCATCATATTAATCACAATTATCGAAATCTGTCAAATACACTAACGTCACCAAATAGTCAAGACAAAGAAGGCAGTAAAAAAATATGTTCCAATGGAGATAGCTTAACTAGTCAAGAGAGCAAATTGTATGTTTACATTTACAATCAATACATGATATTTGTTATTTAGAACAAGGTCTATGCTAATTATTCAAAACAAAGGCTACGCTAACCAGAGTACTCAGGATAAAACGTTTTCTTATAACAAATATAAAATTTGATCAACAAATGTAGCCCAAGTTCACAAATAACATACAAAACAATGTGATCAACAAATGTAACTCAAGTTCACAAATAACAAACAAAACTTAGTTTTCTCCAAACTGTACTCAAGGTACTTCTCAATGTAACTACTCTTCTACAATTGTGAATATGGGTAAACACCACCGATGAGAATCGAGAACCCATGAGAATCGAGAATCCATGAAAATCTTTCCATTGTAATAGAAAACAATAGCTCCCGATTTGGTCCAACAAAAATCCAGAGGCAAATTGAAAAACCAACAAAACTACAACACGATTTGGTTTATAAAAAACACAAAGAGAAACAAAACCCTAGGTTGAACAAGAATTTCTCTAGCTGAAATCAATACAAAATTGAATCAAATAAAACCATAAGCAACACACAATCTAAGAGGAGATTTGAAGAGAAAAATACGAAGAGGAAGAATCTTACCGTAATCAACGACGGCTAGGTTCGGTAGCTGGTGAGGAAGAGTCAACGGCGGTGTTCAGATTCGGCGGAGGAGACAGAGAAAACGAAGAAGAAGGACGAGTACGAAGAAGATGGAGGCGAGTTGTTACCCGAATCGTTGACGACTGGGTCCTGTAGGGTGAGGAGGAGTCGACGGTGGTGTTCGAAAACGATAGAGAAAGCAAAAGAAAAGAAGAAGGACGAAAGAAGATGGAGGCGGAGACGATGAAGTTGTGTTTTTTTCCTTTTCTTTGTCGTGAAGAAACTGTTTCTAAATCCTTAATGTTAGTTGATTCTGATTTTTAATACTTTTGTTCTATTATTTTTTTAAAATCTATTTAAAAATTAAACAACCAATTATTTTTTAAAGATAATTCAAAGGTAAAAACGAGTATCAACATAATTAAAACCTAATGGGACAAAACTAAACACTTTTAAGTGTATTGGGACAAAATCATTTTCAACGTGGGGCAATTTTCCAAAATTTTCAAATTTATTTCTAGAGACAGTTTATTTTGATAGTTAATTAAATGATATGAGTAAAGAAATGAAAACAAGAGTTGGCCCAAAGTGGGCCCAAGAGTTGTCTCGCGTGCGGTGTACAAGATGGGAGTCCGTTGGGCATGCTTTGTCGTCGTTGCAAGAGCCTCTTATCTTACTCGTTTCTTCCCTTTTTCTAATCTTCCTATGTTCGAGATTTCATTCTAATAACCTCTTAAATAATTATTCCTTATCCTAAATCATTTTGTTTTATATAACGCCAAAGGATAATTGTACACATTAGTAAGCTGAAACATTTTGTCTAATACTTGACTAGCTAAAAAAATTAAGAGTTTATATACTAAAAGTCTATATATTTAAACCTTTGCAAAAAATGTTACATACAAGATTGTACCGAACTTTTAGTAGCTTCCATGCATAACTACATTATACAAAGATTTCACATACTTCAAATTCGTTTTTATGTCATGGTTTCGCGTGTTACACACTTACACTTGGTTTTTACGTGACTCCCGATCTGTTGTAGATAGTTAAATATGTTCGTTTGTTCTTTGTTTGATATATAGAAAACTATATCGATTCAATAAACAACTAAAGTTGCACCCTTTAACATTACAATTGCTGTGAACAAATAAAGTCTAAGGAACTCGGTCATTGTAAGTGTGAGCATCCATTTTAATTGATATCCGTACCCTTGGTCGTCTACTATTATTTTAGTAATTTATAATTCACACTATCAAACTTTTTCTTACAAAAAAAAGATATTAGTTTGTAATCTATTTTAAGAAAGTTATTGTATGGTACATAGTTATAGATTATATATTGTTAAAAAGTGATGACAAAATCTTGGCAATGGAGATTTTACTTGATGTTAGCTTTTGAAGGGGAGGGATTTGATTGAAGGAAAGACAAGGCTTGTGATTTGTCCATTTCATACTTAAGGTGGACCAACTAAATCACTCTCATGTCTTCTATGCAATGATCTATCTTTTCTGTCTTCTTTTTTCCTACGAATTCAAGTGTCAAGAATGCAAATGGTTCTTGGAAAAAACATTATTATTTAACTTTTACAAATTTACAAGTAATATAAACAGTTCAATACAATGAAAAAATTACATTTGGTAATACAATTATAGATGGGATGGTGTATTCAACAATACAAGAAAAAAAACTTCAAAAAAAAAAAAAAACAATACAAGAAAATTATCGCTACTTATACCATAATTTAAACTAAAATTCTACAACAAATTTATAAGTTCAACATGGTTATTAAAGCTGATATGTGAAAAATTGATACTTTTCATAATAAGTTTTCTTAGTGCTACTTACGATCATATTTAAGCGACAAAATATTTATTAGATATTTTTTCAAAAACAATGGAAAAAGTACAATACTTTTCAAATCCATATTACTGCGGAATTGATTAGAATTATGACAGAACAACTTACCGTTGTACGAATGAAACATCTATTTCCCCTTATATTACCATTGGAGACGCTCCACGTAAGTAAAAGGTAGACGGTAAGTAAGATTATGATTAGGAACAATTACGCACTTTTAATCAAACTAATGATTGATTATCTCTTTTTTTGTCACTCCCCAAAGAGTACATTTCATAGAAATTTTCCTTTCTCAATAATTCATTGTGGTATTTTTACACCTTTAGTTGTGTTAGTTTGTCAAACATTCCCATTTTTATAAATTTATCAAAACTAATTAAGATTTGTGAATTAAAATGAGTTACAATAATTTTCTGTTAATATATGCAGTGACAATTATTGTTTAGTAGAAATAAAACTAATATTTTTAAGAGAATTCCATAAACTACCATTTGTATATTTTATTTTCCAAAACTACCGAAACAATTCTAAAAATATCGCAACCTTGAGATTTGAAAAAAGTTTCTAAAAGATTATGGAAAAAAATCAGAAATTTTAGGAACCATTTTTAAAATACAAGTTTGTGCCATACACCAAAAAGAATATACAAATTTTGTGGTATTTTGCATTTTTACAAAAATAGTATTCATCGACTTAAAAACAAATTATACTCTTAACAAAGATAAAAAAATTAAAAAAAAAAGCAATGATGGGTAGATATAGACATGTTTATATATGTGTTGTATGGTTCATATATACCTAAAAATGCGACTATTTGAGGATATGGGATAGACTCAGTGACCACTTCTAGTCTACTCTCTCTTTTGGGCAAAATAATAACAGAAGTGTATCTTGACCAATGGGTATCCTCCAAAATCTTCTTTTTCTCTAATGTGAACTTGACAAAAAAAGGGAATCACTGTTTTGCACACGTTGTCGTCTTTCAATTAGTTTTCAGACCAAACATTTTCAAAAATCAAAAAAAAAAAAGAAAAAAAAATAATGCCATATGTAATGATGGTTTGGAGCATGAAAAAAAACAGTTTTTGTGTAGTTTTTCTACCGTGGGAAGATTTGATCGAAATCTAAGTATATGTATATTTACCATTTCAATGTGAGATTACTCAAGAACTTGGTTAAAGTTGACATGTTAGTGAAGAAACAAACCATGGACTATATATGCAAAATAGGATGCATGAAATTGGTTGATAACGTTGACGCTATAAGTTTTAGGTATTTAGTTATTATTTTGGGACTAAAAAGATAAATGGGGTTGAATCTAGAATGTCAAGTTATTTTGTCAGTGGGCCAAAAGATCCTCTCAATTCTTTCCGTGTTTTAACAAATGACTTCAAATCAAGATTGTTGGCGAAATCAAGATTTTAAAAGAAGGGTCTTTGTTTGAAGTAACCATCAAATAGAACATGGTTCATACACGGCAATATTTTTTTGGCCATTCTTCGATTTGGCGGGTAAATCAAACCCATAAGCCAAAAAATACAAGTTATAGTTTAATGAAAAAATCTAGCAAACCCATAAGCCAAAAAGAATACAAGACCGATCCACACAAACCTCAAAACATCGGACAAAAGCCCAGCTGCAAAGCTCACTATACTCTCTCCAATTGACAAATCTCTTCTTGAAGTATTTTCATTACAATTACCTTCAATAACGACATGGTTTGGTTCCTCGTACACCAAACTTAAACCACAATTCACAATCTCACCTGTTCCATCTCTCACTTTGAAGTCGACTGAAGCCTTTGTAGGAACACATTTCTGATTGTCTCGCGACTTCAACGACCCTTCTACATGATTTGTTATGTGTGAGCAACTGGCGTAACCGATAAACACATGGTCCGAATCAATCTTGCGCGATTCGATCCAACCTCCACCGATAACGCAGGTGATACGTAAACATGTCCCAAGTTCGTTTTTGAACTCACAAGTGCACTGTATCGAGAAACGGCTGGTTTCTTCTTGAGTGTAAGGAAATGCGACAACAGCGCATAGAACTAACGTTGAAAGCCTGTTGTCACACCAATGTGGCGGAAACTTCAGCTCTAAAGTGGATCCAATTGTGCGATGGTTGAACCATGAAGGTACTTCGCTTCCTGGAAAGGAAGTGATGAGCAAAGCTTCTGAAACATTGCCCTGCAAAAGTAACATAGAAACCGAAAAAACTTACAATAATCTGTTTTGACAGAGATTTGATTAGATAGAGTGAGGAATGATACCTCTTTATAGCATCTAAGTGCATCTAGCTGGCTTTTTCTTTGAGCATACGACGTGATGCTATTCTTTGCAACTTCTTCCAGATTGTTGCAGTTGGTGAAAATGAATTTAGACTGAACCTGCTCCATAAGCTTAAGAAGGGCCATGGGAGACGCCACTGTTTTCAGCTTCTCACAGCCATGTGCATCTAAGATCTCTAAATTTGGTGGGAGCAATGGAATTGATGTGAGATTCTTGCAGTACTTTAAGTCAAGCCATTTCAGATGAGATAGTTGACTGATGTCGATTTGCAGGTTGCTGATCATCTCGTTCTTGCTTAAGCACAAACGTCGCAACGAGGATAAGCCGTTCATCCCATGTCTTAAGTTAGGTAAGTCTTCCACTTTTGATCTATTGAACTGCAATATCTTCGGCATGTCTGTAATTGTTGTGCCGTCGAGCAATAAAATCTGCAAGCATTTCATGTTTTCAATGGGAACTGGAAAAGTCTTGAGCTTTGAACAACCAGATAGCACCAGTTCTTGCAGAGCTTTCAGCTTCCCCAGGCATTCTGGAACCGACACCAACTTTTTGCAGTCTTTCAAGCTCAACACAATAAGTCTTTGGAGCTTCACCATGTTCGCAGGAAGTTGACTTATGGCAGTTCCATCTAAGTGTAGAGTTTCAAGATTATCCGAAATCACCCGAAATTCCTGAAGACTTGAGCAGTTGGTGAGGATGAGAGTTTTCAATGAGATCAGATTCATATGTGGAAGAAACAGGAGACTTGTGCATCCTCTCATGTTGAGGAAAATAAGACTTTTCATACGTTTCATCTCCTGGGGCAACTCCTGCAAGCTCGTGCAACCTTCAAGATTCAATCTTTGGAGACTTTCAGCATTTCGCAACCCTGACAACTTGCATAACTTACTTGAGTTACTAAGATCAACCCACTTTAATTTCGGTGTATCCTGCAATGAACAGTCAGAAAACTAAGAGACTCTAATCTAGTAACCGTAACGATGAAAACTAACTTAAATAGAGACACACCTTAACACCCTCCCAGACCTCTTCAATCTCGCTGTAAGGCAGGTTAAGGTCGGTAAGATTCTTAGGATTGAAGTCTTTTGGAAGCTTCTTCAAAGGGAATTTCAGCCAATAGAGATATCGGACTTCATCCAACGGAAACTCAAGGCCCTCAGGGAAGTTTAGTTTACAGTCTGCTTCGCATTCCCGATAGCAACTAGAATTATAGAATTTGAGGTACCTAAGATTACGCATCCCGCTGAAGGTACATTTTTCTAAAGGAAGTTTCTTCTTCAGTTCAGACATGTCGAGAAAAATACCTCTCACACTGTCTGCTCCCTGCTTAACCAGTTAAAGCCAACAAGTTAGCAAACATCAAAATTTGCTACACTCGATATCAAACAGTTTGAATATTTATCTTACCGCTCTTTTCTTCAATGCACCAACAACACCTTTATGGTTCCACAGCCTACGCGACCCTTGTGCACCAAGTTCCTTGCCAAATGTATACAGTAAATCATGCATCTCAACTCGTCCGCCAGAAATGTTTATCAAGAATTTACTGGCAAGATCTTTTATCTCACTCACAGTGTCACAAGACTCCACCAAACACCTCACGTAATACTCATCCCCTGATCTAAAGAAACAAGCGACATCGAGAAACACATCTTTTTGAAGCTGGCCAAGTCCATCATAGCTTATCTGCAAGACATCTTGTATAGTCTTATTAGGACTTTGTGCCAGCTCGCAAAGCTTTTTTTCCCAGTGAGTCTCGTCTTTTTCATTAAGCTCAACACCCAATATCTTGAGAGCTAATGGGTTGCCTTTGGCATAATCAGCAAACAATCTAGAAAGATTCATGAAATTTCCCTCCGGAGTGCAGAGCTTACCACTAAAGGCAAAATAGCTGAAGTACTGAAAGCTGTCTCTGCCACTCAATCTCAGGACTTCATATGTGTCATCAACCTTCCCTGCAATCACCGATCTGTCGCTAGTCGTGATAAAGATTCTGCTACCCTTCTTAATCCAGTCGCATTCGCCAAGAAGAATCTCAATCTGTTTCTTGTCACTCACATTATCAAGAACAACAAGAGATTTCTTACTGAGCAGGAGTGCCTTCAAGGATTCAGGTGACAGGTCAGTGACTTCTTCCTTCACGTCATCATCCTTCAACAACTCTCTCATGAGAATGTTCCTATCCATCACGCAGTCTTTCCACATTTTACGGACATCATGAAGAAATACACACCGCAGGAACTTGTGTTGCCACTTTTCATACAGAAGTTTCGTCAAGGTGGTCTTACCAATACCCGGCATACCAACCACACCAATCGTAAGAGTGCGCTCGGATTCAAAATCCAACATTTCTTCCAATTGTTTAAGACGTGTTTCGATGCCAAACAGAGGAGGAGGAGGCGAGTCAGGCGTTTCTTCATCATCTCCTGCACAAGGATTATCAATGGGGATTTCTTTGACTTCTCCTACAATAATTTGATCCGTCGAAACATCAGATAGCACTTTTACGACTTCCCTTACAATCTGATCAATGAATTCACCTTCATTGCTGCAAGAAAAGTACAAAGAACCCAATCAGAACACCCACAAAACAAAAGTTATGCCGCATGACAAATTCAAGATTGGTTTTATTATGTACCTCATTTCGCCTAACGTAAAGCCTAGTTTTTTTGTAACAGTCTTTAACGCTTCTCTCCACTTATCTAACTTTTCACCTTTACAAGTCTTAGCCAATTCCCAAAACTGTTCACCAAACACTCCCTTAAGATTCTTCACATCATCCGTCTCCACCTTGTAGAAGATGGGGATGACTTCAAGTTTACCTAAGTCAACGCATTCCTTGATCTTCTCCAGCTCGTTCAAGCACCATTTTGACTCCGTATACAAGCTTGAGAAGATCGCGAGCGCGATCCTCGACTCTTCGATTCTCGAGAAAAAGACGGTGAGATCTTTACCTTTAGTTTCGTTACTATCGATGAAGACGTTGATTCCATCTTTTCTCAAGGCTTTCGCTAGATGGCTGACGAAACCGTTCCGAAGCTGAATCCCTCGGAAATTGATGAAGACTTGGTGCTGCGGCGGTGATTGATCAGAGGAAGACGAAGAGGCCACCATGTTCGATGAGTCAAACAAAGGTAACAGTAGCTGCTTGCTTACCATTGTTATCCATTTTTTTTTAAGTTTCCGATTTAATTAAAAAATATTTTGGGAAGCTTTCCTTTCCTTTATAGTGAGTGCTAATGGAGTCAACGTTGTACCACCTGCACACTGATCTTGATCCTCCCTTTTTCCATTACTCTAATGGATTCTTCCTTTTCCTTGAGTATTTGTGCTTTTGCAATAGGAATCTCTACGATTTGGGGTCTGCTATTCTTTATGGTTTATAGAAAACTCAGATCCAATCCACAACTCGAAACGATGGCTTCTTCTTCGTATCCCAATTGGAAACAAAGTGTCTTCCTGAGCTTCTGTGGGATAGATGTCCGCAAAACCTTTCTCAGTCATATTCTGGAGGAGTTCGAAAGTAAAGGAATCCAGACGAGCTTAGAAGCGGTCAGAGGATCGAGAATCGCCATTATCTTGCTCTCGAGGAACTACACTTCCTCGCCGAGGTACCTCCACGAGCTGGTGGAGATAATGAAGTGCAGGGAAGAGTTGAATCAAGTAGTAGTACCAATCTTTTATGACTTGGATCCAATTGATGTAAGAACGCAGACCCGAGATTTTGGGAAAGTCTTGGAAAAAACATGTGAGGGTGAAACAAAGGAAGCCATTGGGAGATGGATTCGAGCTTTGGAACAAGTGGCTACAATCGCTGGTTACCATTCACGCAGCTGGTTAGTCCTTATGATTTACATTTTAAAGAAAATGTGTATGTGAATGATTCATAACTGACTATCTACTATGTTTTCATCCTCCGCCTTTCTTAGGGATAATGAAGGGGATATGATCGAAAATATAGCCACCGATGTATCAAACATTTTGAAGAATTCAACTCCATCAAGTGATTTACAAGGAATATCTAATGGGTTACTACATGCAGTCTACATCTACTGCGCAGATACATTACAGTACTCCTTCGCCAACCACCTCTCTGTGGATTTTCGTCGGAAACGCATCGCTGCATTTGTAAATTGTAATAAGACTAAGGATGTGACAGAAGGAGCTAGCGCTTCTGTGGTGGTTATCTCCAAGGACTACTTGTCCTCCACTTTATGCCTAGACAAGCTCGTGAGGGTTCTTCAGACGCAGAGGAAAACCGGTCAGCTGGTGGTTCCAGTGTTCTATGGCATTACTCCATCAAATGTGGTGGTGCAGGAGCACGAGTCAGCAGGTCGAATAAGAGAATGGAGTAGCGCGCTCCAAAAACTGAAAGACTTACCAGGCCACCAGTCTAGGTAACTGTCTTATAGATTAGTCTGTCGCTTGCATTTTTAGAAGAAGATAACTTCCTATTTGAAAATGCTTTCCACTTATCAAATCTAACACTAAAAAGAGAAATTGTACTAATATTGAAGGTTGTATATGGAACTAATAGAATTGTTATGATAGATTGAACAATATGCTTCACAAAATGCGAGGCAATTTATCCAAAACATTTTTGCCCTTTAGTATTCATTACTCTTTTCTCCAACAATTCACTTTATGATTTTTATACTAATGCAAACAGGGGGGAGTGTAGTGAGTGCGAAGTTGTGGAAGAGATTGTCAAAGATGTGTACGGAAAACTCTTTCCCACGGAACAAATAGGAATCAACTCGAAACTGCTAGAGATAGAACAGTTACTTTGCAAGCAACCATGGGGTATCCGTCGCATAGGAATTTGGGGTATGCCCGGCATAGGCAAGACGACACTTGCTAAAGCAGTTTTTGACCAGATCTCTGGAGGCTATGAAGCTTCTTGTTTCATCAAACAATTTGACAAAGCTTTCCATGAGAAGGGACCTCACCGTCTGTTGGAGGAACATTTTGGGAAAATTTTGAAGGAATTGCCTCGTGTATGCAGTAGTATTACGAGACCTAGCCTCCCCAATGACAAAATAAACAAGAAGAGAACTCTTGTTGTTCTTGATGATGTGCACAATTCATTGGTTGCCGAGTCTTTTCTTGGAAAGTTTCATTGGTTTGGACCGGGAAGCCTAGTCATCATAACCTCCAGAGATAAACAAGTGTACCGCCATTGTCAGATCAATCATGTGTATGAGGTTCAGAGTTTAAACGAGAGTGAGGCACTGCAGCTATTCTCTCAGTGTGCATTTGGAAAAGATATAACAGAACAAAAATTCCTGGAACTATCAATGGAACTGATTGACTATACTTGTGGAAATCCATTTGCTCTCAGCTTTTACAGCAAAGAGCTGAAGGGAAAGAAGATGTCAGAAATAGAGACCTCATTCCTCAAATTCAAGCTACGTACTCCAAATAAGATTCATGATTTATTCAAGAGCAGCTACGAAACGCTAAAGGACAGCGAGAAGAACATTTTTCTGGACATTGCTTGCTTCTTCAAGGGAGAAAATGTTGACTATGTGATGCAACTGCTTGAGGGGTGTGGGTTTTTTCCACATGTTGGGATTGATGTTCTTGTGGAGAAGTGTCTGGTGACTATTTCAGAGAACAGAGTGAAAATGCATAATCTAATAGAAGACTTTGGCCGAGAAATAATCAATGGAGAAACAGTACATATCGAGAGGCGTCGGAGGCTATGGGAACCTTGGAGCATTAAATTTCTACTTGAAGATGAGGGGCTTGTAGCAAATGGAGATCCGAATGTAACCTGTAGACTTGCTTTGGTCTGGCATATTCTGATATTTTCACAACTTACTTTTGGAGATGAGCCAACTTGTTGAACTATCAGCTTTCCTTTTCTTTCAGGGCACTGAGGACATCGAAGGCATATTTCTGGACACGACAAATTTACTCTTTGATGTGAAGCCCACTGCTTTCGCGAATATGCTTAACCTTAGATTTCTGAAGATTTATCATTCCAATTACCGAAACCTTTCTGGACTCCGCCTTCGTAAAGGGCTTGAGTCTCTTCCTTATGAGCTAAGACTTCTCCACTGGGAGAACTATCCTTTGCAATCCTTGCCCCAAGACTTTGACCCAAGCCACCTTGTTGAACTCAATCTGTCTTACAGTCAGCTTCAGAAACTTTGGGGAGGAACCAAGGTAAACAAACTCCTATCCTCTGTCTTATACCCTTTTCCAAATTTAAGTTAATTTTCTTACAGTTTAATTTTCTGTTCAGAACCTCGAGATGCTGAAGATGGTCAGGCTTTGTCATTCCCAGCAGCTAACTGAAATTGATGATATATGTAAAGCTCAAAATGTCGAGCTTATTGATCTACAAGGCTGCACAAAATTGCAGATTTTTCCAGCCACGTGCCAATTACAACATCTCCGAGTTGTAAACCTCTCAGGTTGCAGAGAGATCAAAAGTTTCCCAGAGGTTTCACCAAATATTGAGGAACTGCATCTCCAGGGAACTGGCATAACAGAATTACCAGTATCCATTGTGACCCTCTCCCAACAAGCTAAGTTGAACCGAGAACCGTCCAATCTTCCAGCAGATTTCTCAGGTGATTCAGATGCTTTGAACGTTCAGAGATCAAGCATCTCATCTAATCAGTATCTTGTTAAACTTGTTTGTCTGAATATGAAAGATTGTTCTCATTTGCGAAGTCTGCCTCACATGGTTGATTTAGAATCTCTTAAAGTTCTTAATATGTCTGGATGCTCAGAGCTCGAGCGAATTCAGGGTTTCCCACGAAACTTAAAAGAGTTATATCTTGCTGGCACAGCCATAAAAGAACTGCCACAGCTTCCCCAAAGTCTAGAAGTCTTGAATGCACATGGTTGTGTGTCACTCAAATCAATTCCTTTTGGTTTCAAGCAGTTCCCTAGGTATTGCGCTTTCAGTAATTGCTTTGCTCTTTCTGATCAAGTGGTCAGCGAATATATAAAGAACGCTCTCGCTTATGTAGAATGCACAGCAAAACAGTACCAGCAGGTAACGCTCTCTCTCTCTCTCTCCTTCGTCCTCTCCCTCTGTTTTTCACACGGCTTGTCATATCTGATTTATTTTGGCTTGCGGAAACAGGAACTCAACAAATCTCTGGCTTTCAGCTTCAGTGTTTCTCTACCTGCAAAAAGGAAATTCACATTTCATCTGCAACCTGGATATTCTGTGTTGATACAACTGAGTCCTTGTTGGAAAAGCACACCTGTGGCCTTTGCTATATTAGTTGAAGCTGCTTTTTCGGAGGATTACCAAAACGCTACCGCTTTTGGCTTCAAGTGTGTCTGCAGGTGGAAAGACAAGGAAGGCCTCTCTCATAGGCTAGAAAAAACTTTTAATTGTTGGAGTCCTGGGGAAGGTGATCAGAATTTTCAAAAGGAACACATGTTTGTCTTCTGTGATCTCGATGTGCATCCGAGTACTACCAGTACAGGAAAAGACCCTGATATATTGGCTGATCTTATTGTATTTGAAATTTTTCCTGTCAACAAACAGATGGAACTTGTAGCCGAGAGTTGTACAGTGACGAGATGTGGAGTGTATGTAATAAATGCTGCAAATGGAGATACAAGTCTTGACATGAGTCAACCGGTATTGTCCTTGGATCGCCCAAAGATGCTTTCTGATGATGAAGTTGAAGAAGCATTCAGGGGCTTAGATGAGAAAGATAAAACTCTATTTCTTTACATCACGTGTTTGTTCAATGATGAGGAAGCTGATTTGATTGCACCGCTTATTGCTAGCATTGGCTTGGGAATTAGCTCTGGGTTCAAGGTCTTAGCCGATGACTCTCTCATATGTATATCTACCTACGGTGTCATAGTGCGACGTAACTTGCTACAAACAATGGGTCGGGAGATCGTCCGTATACAATCCATGCTACCTGATAGCTTGAAAATAAACAAAACACCATCAGTACAATCTGGCGAGTTGGTTGGAATCGAAGATCATGTGGCAGACACTTCTTTGTCAAGTTCAAAATCTGAGAACTTGAGGGGCTTGGAGAGCTTCAAGCGTGAAATGAGAGAACTTGAGGAGCTTTTCTCTAAGCTTAATCCTATGGCTGAAGAGTTTGTTCCTCCTTCGCTCACTAAAGAAGGTGGTAACGGAGGTTTCTTCACCTCTGCTGGTTCGTTCTTCCCTAACAATGGCTTCGGTACTACTGATAACGAAAACAGAGGTTTTCGCCGGGTAAGAGACACCATTGTTTTTGCATCTATTGTCTCTAATTTTGTGATATTTGTGTGTATTGAGATTCAGTTTCATCAAATTCTCTTAGGGGTTTTGTTATTTGATGGTTTTTTACTGGATACGTCACTCTTGGGAAGGGGTTTGTGTTCATTTTTGTTGTGGATCTTCGAAATTAGATAACTTTATGAAAAGATTGTACATTTACTAGATTGAATTTGCTTCCTGAAACTACCTTATATCCATAACATTCGTTTTGATCTTGTGTGTGTGTTTGTGTGATGTAGAAGAAGAGATTTGATCAAGGGAAACAGAGGATGAACGCTCAGCGAGAAGATGTCACTCGGAGAACCGTTTATGTCTCTGATCTTGATCAACAGGTTGAAATCTTGCTTTCTCATCTATGATTGTTCTGAGACTGGAAAAGTCTTGACTTTTTTCTTTGTGTGTGTGTTTTTGGATGTTATAGGTCACTGAAGAGCAGCTTGCTGGTTTGTTTGTGAGCTGTGGACAGGTTGAGAATATCTTCTTGAAGCCTCAGATCTTAAGACTCCTGTCTTTGTGTTTGTGTGTTTTACTGTGTGTTGGTTTACCAGGTTGTTGACTGCCGCATATGTGGTGACCCCAATTCAGTACTTCGGTTTGCATTTATCGAGTTCACTGATGAAGGTATTTATTACATTACTTGTGTCGGTTTTGGAGTATCAGTGTACTTGAGTGGTCTTGTTGTTTTAAGTGTATTGTGCTGGCAATTTTTGTTTTTATCTTCTGTAGAGGGTGCGATGACTGCTCTGAATTTATCGGGGACTATGTTGGGATTCTACCCTTTGAAGGTTTTGCCATCCAAAACAGCTATTGCGCCGGTTAACCCAACTTTCTTGCCCAAGGTGAGATTTTGTTGTAGCTATGTTAAGTCTCCAATGTTCTGAGACTCGGAAAATGATTTGTTTCTGTTTCTTTTGTTGTTGTTGTTGTTGTTGTTGTTGCAGACTGAAGATGAGCATGAGTTGTGTGCAAGAACTATCTACTGCACTAACATTGACAAGAAGGTGACTCCCTCAAATTGTTTCTCTTCGCTCACTGATGAAGTATTGCCCTCTCACATGTGTGCTTTTGCTACAGGTGACTCAATCCGACGTGAAGATCTTTTTCGAATCATTATGTGGAGAGGTGAACAAATCTTGTACTTCTTTCTGCAAAGTTGTTTGTTTGTTTGTCCAAACATTGAAACTAATTAGATGTTATTAATAACAGGTTTGCCGTCTGAGGCTGCTTGGAGATTATCAAAGCGCAACTCGTATTGCTTTTGTGGAGTTCGTTACGGTAAGCAGATGCTTCCTTGACTAAAATCTTTCTGCTTTTTCCAAAACTTCCTTTGGCGAGCCTTTTAAATACCCCATTATCGAGTCTGCTTGGTTCAAAAGAAGGACTTGTATGTCAACTTCTGAGTAATCTATGTCTTGTTTATCCTCACAGGCAGAAAGTGCAATAGCGGCTCTCAACTGCAGCGGAGTTGTTCTGGGTTCTTTACCGATAAGGTTAGAGAAACAAAACCAATCTCTCAAACACTCTGCTACACAATTCGTTTGTTTGGCTGAGCCTCTTTTTTTTTTTTTTCGCAGGGTGAGTCCTTCAAAGACACCAGTTCGTCCCAGATCACCGAGGCATCCATTGCACTGATCTTAGCTATAAAGGTTTTCACATATCTCTGTGTCTTTATATATATATATATATATATTGTTCTCTCTCTTCCAAAACCGCATACACAGAAATGTAAAGATGTTTGTCTACATCGTCTCTTGTTTTCGGAATGTAAACTCTGAGATCTGATGATGCTTCCGTTGCCCTTTTTCTTGCCTGAGAATCTATTAGAGAGTTTTCCATGTCAGCTTCTAATTTCTACAATGTGGTTCCTTCTGAGTGGAGACTTTGGAAGGGCTTTTGTAACCACATGCATAGGCAAATTAGAGGATGAGAAACAGAAATGGGTGCGAGCTTTGGCCGACCTAGCAAATATTTCCGGAGTGAATTCTCATAAGTGGTATGCTTTGGTCCTATTATTTATGCTTGAATATCTCAGAGATTATATGTTTTTTTGTTGAAATTTAGCATTGAAACCTCTCGTTTTATGTTCTTGTGCAATGATCTTTCTCCTTGCTAGGGATAATGAAGCAAACATATTCAAAAAATCTGGATGTGATTTTCTGGAGGAGATAGATGATACAACATCAGAGGATTCTATCGAGATGATTGGAGTTGATGAAGATGTTACAGATATCGGTGCTTGGGAATCCGAGGAAGTGAATAAAACAGTTGGGATCTCGGGTTCCTTGGGAAAAGGTAAGAGTACAACTGTTTAGTCAGCAATCCCAAAGAAGTCCCTTTCATTCTGTTGATATCTATCTTATATTGTGTGGTATTGGCATGATTTCACCTGAGAGAATCTTTGAATCCTTTTGTTTTGTGTATGGTGGTGATTAGCAGCAGGTAGAGAGATAAATGCAAGGATGGTTTCTATGCCAGTGGAGCCACCAAAATCGGTTTCGAGAAGAAGGGAAAGTGATAAGATCCGAATCATGGAGTCCTAGTTTTCTTGATCGAATCCCATTTGCCGAGCTTTATACTAGAGAAACCCCAGCTGCCTTTTTACAAGGGCTGGGCAATATCCGCTCAATGATCCGATCTGAAAATTCCGAATAACTGTAAGTTTTACGTAGCAAAACAACATTAAAAGATCCGCTCTGTTCCGTATTTTTCAGTAAACTGTAGATACACAGACATGTAAACTGTATAAAAAAATATATATATAGACTTTACCTTCTAGCTCCGGAGTCGTGTAGAGGATGGATATCACACAAAATTATGATATACGTTATGTGTCCACTCCTGCCTTTTACGATTACCTTATAAGTGATTAACCATCGTCACTTCCTCATTGTAAACGCTTGCTGCTCTTGAAACTGCTCACTTCTTCTCTTTATTCCTCTCAAGCTGCACCTTTTCCATTAACTTTGCTTCTGCTTTAGACAGGCCATGGCCGCCTATATAAACATTACTACACTATCTATGGAAAACGATGTGCTAATTATGTTCTAGTTAAGTCCATCGGAAAAGTCTTACGCGTTGATTTGTCCGCCATCAGCAAGAAAGGTGCCAGTAAGAACCGGATCAATGCCATGTGAGTACTGATCTGCTTCAGATTATTATGCCCTGTTTGTAGCTTTCTTTCTGACGATCGTTGTTTTGACAAAAGAAGAAGGGAATCACTGTTTTGCACTCGTTGTTGTCATAAATGAAAAATATGAGAAAGTTTTTTTTGTTTTTGTGGGCAACAGAGAGTAAAAAACAGTGATGCCATATGAAATAAAACGGTTTTTGTTGAGTTTTTCGACGGTGGGAAGAGTTTATCGAAATCTAAGTATAAATTTTTTTGCCATTTCAATGTGAGATTACTGAAAAACTTTGTGAGTGAAGAAACAAACCATGGACTATATATGCAAATTAGGATTCATGAAATTGGTTGATAACGTGGGAATGTGATTATCTTTCACGCAAACCGTGGGAATGTGATTCAAGACCAGAAGGACCAACCAAGACGTTCTCAACTTGTCTCGAAGTGGTCTCCTCCAGGTAAACTGAAATGTAATACTTGAAGAGGAAAGGAAAAGATTGATTTTCTTTATTATACTCTGTTTTCCAATGCTTACAAGAGAGTTTTACATGATTATTTTATAGAGCTTAAGGAACAATCTAGAATGAAAAAGCAAGTCGATCTTACCTTCCAGCTGTCTCTTAGTCATGACCGGATAAGGATTGAGGAAAATCAAATTTGTTTTCATGGAGCGTTTTCTTGGTCGTACAATCGTTGCTCTGTTCTTCACCTAGACACAGAGATTTTGTCTTCTTCGACGTGGGCTTCTTTGTTGGGCTTTGTTCTTCTGGGCCTGTATCTCTTCCTTTTGTTTTCAAGCCCACTTTGTTACGCTGAAAAAAGCTTTCTCCCTTGGTGTTTACTTTGCAATACGCCTAATTGGCTCGTTCCAATAGTTGGGAAGGAGATACTGTACTCACTATAATAATCGGGTTGTAAGAACCTTAACTAACGAAGATTACTTGAAGTAAAAAAAATTTAAATCTTTTACTCTCTATATACAGATATTAGTCACTAAATGATGACCAAAAAATATAAAGTTACCTAACCAAAAAATCTAGCAAACCCATAAACAAAAAAGAATATGATACCTACCCATGGAAACCTTAAAACAAGGGACAAAAACCCAGCAACAAAGCTCACTATACTCTCTCCCATCGACAAATCTGTTCTTGAAGAAATTTCATTACAGTTACCTTCAATAACGACATGGCTTGGTTCCTCGTACACCAAACTTAAACCACAGTTCACAATCTCACCTGCTCCATCTCTCACTTTGAATTCGATTGAAGCCTCTGTAGGAACACATTTCTGATGGTCTTGCGAATGCAACAGCGACCCTTCTAAATGTTTTGTTATGTGTGAGCAACTGGTGTAACCGATAAACACATGGTCCGAATCAATCTTGCGCGATTCGATCCAACCTCCACCGATAACGCAGCTGAAACGTATACATGTCCCAAGTTCGTTTTTGAACTCATAAGTGCACTCTATTGAGAAACGGCTGATTACATCTTGAGTGTAAGGGAATGCGACAACAGCGCATAGAACTAAAGTTGAAAGCCTCTTGTCACACCAATGTGGCGGAAACTTTAGCTCTAACGTGTTACCAATTGTGCGATGGTTGAACCATGAAGGTACTTCGCTTCCTGGAAATGAAATGATGAGCAAAGCTTCTGAAACATTTCCCTGCAAAAGTAACACCAAAAAACAGAAAAATAATCATAATCTGTTTTGAAAGAGATTTGATAAGATCAAGGGAGAGAAATGAGACCTCTTTATAGCATCTAACTGCATCTAGCTGGCTTTTCCTTTGAGCATACGACGTGATGCTATTCTTTGCAACTTCTTCCAGATTGTTGCAGTTGGTGAAAATGAATTTAGTTTGAACCTGCTCCATAAGCTTAAGAACGGCCATAGGCGACGCAACTGTTTTCAGCTTCTCGCAGCCATGTGCATCCAAGATCTCTAGATTTGGTGGAAGCAAAGGAATTGATGTAAGATTCTTGCAGTACTTTAGGTCAAGAAATTTCAGATGGTGTAGTCGACTGATGTCGATTTGCAGATTGTTGATCATATCGTTTTTGCTTAAGGATAGACGCCGCAATGAGGACAGGCCATTGATACCACAGCTTAATTCGCTACTGAACTGCACTATCTTCGGCATGTCTATAATTGCTGTTCCATCAAGCAATAAAATCTGCAAGCATTTCATGTTTTCAATGGGAATGGGAAAAGTCTTGAGCTTTGAACAACCAGATAGCACCAGTTCTTGCAGAGCCTTCAGCTTCCCCAGGCATTCTGGAACTGTTCCCAACTTTTTGCAGTCTTTCAAGTTCAATACAATCAGTCTCTGGAGCTTCCCCATGTTTGCAGGAAGTTGACTTAAGGCAGATCCATCTAAGTGTAGAGTTTCTAGATTATCCGAGATCACTCGAAATTCCTGAAGACTTAAGCAGTTGCTAAGGATGAGAGTTTTCAATGAGATCAGATTCATATGTGGAAGAAACCGGAGACTTGTGCATCCTCTCATGTTGAGGAAAATAAGACGTTTCATACGTTTCATCTCCTGGGGCAACTCCTGCAAACTTGTGCAACCTTCAAGATTCAATCTTTGGAGACTTTCAGCATTTTGCAACCCTGACAACTTGTATAACTTGCTTGAGTGGCTAAGATCAACCCACTTTAATTTTGGTGTATCCTGAAATGAACAGTCAGAGAAACTAAGAGATTCTAATCTAGTAACCATAACGGTGAAAACTAACTTACACAGAGACGCACCTTAACACCCTCCCAGACCTCTTCAATCTCGCTGTAAGGCAGGTTAAGGTCGGTAAGATTCTTGGGGTTGAAGTCTTTCGGAAGCTTCTTCAAAGGGAATTTCAGCCAATAGAGATATCGGACTTCATCCAACGAAAACTCAAGGCCCTCAGGGAAGTTTAGTTTACAGTCAGCTTCGCATTCTCGATTGCAACAAGAATTATAGAATTTGAGGTACCTAAGATTATGCATCCTGCTGAAGGTACATTTTTCTAAAGGAAGTTTCTTCTTCAGTTCAGACATGTCGAGAAAAATACCTCTCACACTGTCTGCTCCCTGCTTAACCAGTTAAAAGACAATAAATTAGCAAATATAAGTTTCTTGAACACTTTATATCGAACAGTTCGAAGGTTTATCTTACCGCTCTTTTCTTCAGTGCACCAACAACACCTTTATGGTTCCACAGCCTGCGCGACCCTTGTGAACCAAGTTCCTTGCCAAATGTATACAGTAAATCATGCATCTCCACTCGTCCACCAGAAATGTTTATCAAGAATTTACTGGCAAGATCTTTTATCTCACTCACAGCATCAATGTGCTCAGTGTCACAAGACTCCACCAAACACCTCACGTAATACTCATCCCCTGATCTAAAGAAACAAGCGACATCGAGAAACACATCTTTTTGAAGCCGGCCTAGTCCATCATAGCTTATCTGCAAGACATCTTGTATAGTCTTATTAGGACTTTGTGCCAGCTCGCAAAGCTTTTTTTCCCAGTGAGTCTTGTCTTTTTCGTTAAGCTCAACACCCAATATCTTGAGAGCTAATGGGTTGCCTTTGGCATAATCAGCAAACAATCTAGAAAGATTCATGAAATTTCCCTCCGGAGTACAGAGCTTACCGCTAAAGGCAAAATAGCTGAAGTACTGAAAGCTGTCTCTGCCAGTCAGTCTCAGGACCTCATATGTGTCATCAACCATCCCCTTGATCACCGATCTGTCGCTAGTCGTGATAAAGATTCTGCTCCCTCTCTTAATCCAGTCACATTCCCCGAGAAGAACCTCAATTTGTTTCTTGTCACTCACATTATCAAGAACAACAAGAGATTTCTTACTGAGTAGGAGTGCCTTCAAGGATTCAGGCGACAGGTCAGCGACTTCTTGGTTCACGTCTTCATCCTTCAACAACTCTTTCATAAAAATGTTTCGATCCATCATGCGGTCTTTCCACATTTTACGGACATCATGAAGGAAAACACAGCGTAGGAACTCGTGTTGCCACTTTTCATACAGCATACTCGCCAGGGTGGTCTTACCAATACCCGGCATCCCAACAACACCGATCGTAATAGTGCGCTCACACTCAAAATCTAACTTCTTTTCCAATTGTTTAAGACGTGTTTCGATACCAAACAGAGGAGGAGGCAAGTCAGGAACAGCTTCAGGCTTTACTGCACAATGATTATCAATGTGGGTTTCTATTTCAAGATCTGTGGCAACATCAGATAGCACTTTTATGACTTCCGCTACAATCTGATCAATGAATTCACCTTCATCACTGCAAAACAAGTGAAAAGAACCAATCACAAACCAAAGTTATTTCACTTGCAATTCAACATTATGTACCTCATTTCGCCTAACGTAAAGCCTAGCTTTTTTGGAACAGTCTCTAAAGCTTCTCTCCACTTATCTAGCTTTTCACCTTTACAAGTCTTAGCCAATTCCCAAAACTTGTCACCAAACACTCCCTTGAGATTCTTCACATCGTCCGTCTCCAACTTGTAGAAGATCGGAATGACCACAAGTTTACCTAAGTCAACGCATTCCTTGATCTTCTCCAGCTCGTTCAAGCACCAATCCGACTCCGTATACAAGCTTGAGAAGATCGCAAGTGCGATACTCGACTCTTCGATTCTGGAAAAGAGAATGCTGAGATCTTGACCTTTCGTTTCGTTTTTGTCGATAAAGACGTTGATTCCATCTTTCCTCAAGGCTTTCTCCAGATGGCTGACGAAACCGTTCCGAAGCTGTTTCCCTCGGAAATTGATGAATACTTGGTTGTGCGGCGGCGGCGATTGGATTGAGGAAGACGAAGATGAAGTAACCATGATCGATGGATTTGTTGAGATTGCAAGCATGAAGCTCTTGTGGATTTAGGGTTTTATCCATGTGTGTGGAAGAGAAGACCGTTGATGAGAGCGAGTGGATAATGAGTTTTTTTTTTAATTACATCATTATGACATCACGAAACGCGCTTAAGCTTATTACATCATCTTCGTCCACTCATTTTCTCCCCTGTTTGATCTTCGTCTTCTCTATTGCAGTGCTAGGGTTTCTAATCGGAGCACTCTCCATCGATTCAGTAAGTAGAACTGATTCGAGCGTTGTTGTGGGTGTTTCGATATATTGCTGTATCATCTGGCTTGGGATTCTCCCTCCGATGTGCTTGTTCCGTTCCTTTGGTCCTTGTAAAAGAAATGATTTTGAGAAAGGAAACTACTTTCTTTACTATGTTTGTTTTTGTTTCTCTTTCCCAGTTAAAGCTTGGGTTTTAAGCTCAAATCCGGCGACTTTTGTGAGGAGCATTAGCAATTCAACACGGATAGAAACCGAAGATCATGGACGATGCCACCAAGGCTATTTCACCCATTGTTTACATCAACTGCGTAGACACATTACAGTATTCGTTCGCTAGCCACCTGTCCGTGGAATTTCGCCTAAAAGGCATTTCTGCATTTGTGAATTCTAAGGGGACTCTGGATGTGATAGAGAGGGCTAGTGCTTCTGTGGTTGTTTTCTCCAAGGACTGTTTGTCCTCTGCCTCATGCTTGGACAAGCTTGTGATGGTTCTCCAGTGCCAGAGGATAAACAGCATGCCGGTGGTTCCAGTGTTCTACTGCATTAGTCCATCAGACGTGGTGGTTCTGGAGCACGAAAGCTCGTGCTCAGCGGAGCAGATAAGAAAATGGAGCAGCGTACTCCACGAGATGAGAGAATTACCAGGCCACCAGTCCAGGTAACTGTATATAGATTAGTCCCTTCTGCTGGAACTTTTAAAAGAATGTTTTTTTAAATGATGTCTACTTTATTAAATCAACCACCATTGAGAGATTTTTTTTTTTTTGTTTGATGCAAACAGGGAGGAATGCAGAGATTCTGAACTTGTAGAAGAGATTGTCAAAGATGTAAATGAGAAACTCTTTCCCACGGAACAAATAGGAATCAACTCAAGGCTGCTGGAGATTGAACACTTGCTTTGCAAGCAACCATGGGGTATCCGTCGAATAGGAATTTGGGGTATGCCTGGCATAGGCAAGACAACACTTGCTAAAGCAGTTTTTGATCAAATCTCAGGAGGCTATGAAGCTTCTTGTTTCATCAAACACTTTGACAAAGTTTTCCACGAGAAGGGATTTCACCGTTTATTGGAGGACCATTTTGGGAAAATTTTGAAGGAATTGCCTCGTGTATGCAGCAGCATTACAAGACCTAGCCTCCCTGGGGACAAGTTAAGGAAGAAAAAGAGAACTCTTGTTGTTCTTGATGATGTGCACAATCCTTTACTTGCCGAGTCTTTTCTCGGAGGGGTTCATTGGTTTGGCCCGGGAAGCCTAATCATCATAACCTCCAGAGATAAACAAGTGTACCGCCATTGTCAGATCAATCATGTGTATGAGGTTCAGAGTTTAAACGGGATTGAGGCTCTGCAGCTATTATCTCAGTGTGCATTTGGAAAAGATAGAAGAGAACACAAATTTATGGAACTAGCAATGGAAGTGATTGACTATGCTAATGGAAATCCATTAGCTCTCAGCTTTTATGGCAAAGAGCTTAAGGGAAAGAATCTATCAGAAATGGAGACCTCATTCATCACACTCAAGCGACGTATCTCATATAAGATTCATGATTTATTCAAGAGCAGCTATGAAACACTTAATGACAATGAGAAGAACATTTTTCTGGACATTGCTTGTTTCTTCAAGGGAGAAAATGTTGACTATGTGATGCAACTGCTTGAGGGGTGTGGTTTTTTTCCACATGTTGGGATTGATGTTCTTGTGGAGAAGTGTCTGGTGACTATTTCAGAAAACAGAGTGAAAATGCATAATATAATCCAAGACTTTGGCCGAGAAATAATCAACGGAGAAACAGTACATATCGAGAGGCGTCGCAGGCTGTGGGAACCTCGGAGCATTATATCTCTACTTGAAGATGAGGGACTTGTAGCAGATGGATATCCCAAAGCAACCTGTAAACGTGCTTTGGTCTGGCATATTCTGATATTTTCATACAGAACTTACTTTTGGAGATCCGCCAACTTATTGAACTATCCGTTTTCCTCTTCTTTCAGGGCACTGAAGATATCGAAGGCATATTTCTGGACACAACGAATTTACTCATTGATGTGAAGCCCAATGCTTTTGAGAATATGCTTAACCTTAGATTTCTGAAGATTTATTGTTCCAATTACCGCAACCTTTCTGGACTCCTCCTTACGAAAGGACTTGAGTCTCTTCCTTATGAGTTAAGACTCCTCCACTGGGAAAACTATCCTTTGCAATCTTTGCCACAAGACTTTGACCCAGATGACCTTGTTGAGCTCAATCTGTCGTACAGTCAGCTTCAGAAACTTTGGGGAGGAACCAAGGTAGGCAAACTCCTATCCACTGTCTTACATCTTTTTCCAAACTTATGTTATTCCTGTTCCAATATAATCTTTCTGTTCAGAACCTTGAGAAGCTGAAGATGGTCAGGCTTTGTCATTCCCAGCAGCTGACTGAAATTAACGTTATTTGTAAAGCTCCAAATATTGAGCTAATAGATCTCCAAGGGTGTATAAAATTGCAGAGTTTTCCAGCCATGGGTAAATTACAGCATCTACGAGTTGTAAACATTTCAGGTTGCACAGAGATCAGAAGCTTCCCAGAGGTCTCACCAAATATTGAGGAACTAAATCTCCAGGGGACTGGCATTAGAGAATTACCAATATCCACTGTGACCGTATCCCCGCAAGTTAAGCTCAACCGAGGGCTAACCAATTTTCTTACAGAGTTTCCAGGGGTTTCAGATGCTTTAAACCATGAGCGATTAACAAGCATGGTCCAAGACATATCATCTAATCAACATCTTGGCAAACTTGTTTGCCTGAATATGAAAGACTGTGTTGATTTACAAAGTGTCCCTAACATGGTTGATTTAGAATCTCTTAAAGTTCTTAATCTGTCTGGATGTTCACGGCTCGACGATATTCAAGGCTTTCCACGAAACCTGAAAGAGTTATATCTCGCCGATACTGCCATAAAAGAACTTCCACAGCTTCCCTGGAGTATTGAAATCTTGAATGCACATGGTTGTGTGTCTCTTATATCAATTCCTTTCGGTTTTGAGCAGCTTCCTAGGTATTACACATTCAGTAATTGCTTTGCTCTTTCGGCACAAATGGTCAACATATTTGTAAAGAATGCTCTGATTAACATAGAACGCATAGCAAGAGTGTATCACCAGGTACCTCTCTCTCTCTCTCTCTCTCTCTCTCTCTGGTTGTCATATCTGATTTAGTTTGGCTTGCAGGAACAAAAGCTATACAAATCTCTGGCTTTCAGCTTCACTGTTCCTTTACCTGCAAGGAAAAAAAGCACATTTGATATGCAACCAGGATCATCTGTGATGATACAACTGGGTTCTTCTTGGAGAAGCACGCTCGGCTTTGTTATTTTAGTCGAAGTCTCATTTTTGGAGGATTACCATGAGGCTAGTGGTTTTTTCATTAGTTGTGTTTGCAGATGGAAAGACATGGAATTCGTCTCTCATAGGCTGGAAAAAAGTTTTGATTGTTGGACTCCAGATAAAGGTGTTCCGAAGGATCACATGTTTGTCTTCTGTGATCTCAATATGCATCCCAATACCTGCGAAGGATATGACCCTAGTATATTGGCTGATCTTGTCGTATTTGAATTCTGTACTGTGAACAAGCAGAAGAAGCTTCTAGATGAGAGTTGTACAGTGACAAAATGTGGAGTCCATGTGATTACTGCTGCAAATGGAGATATGAGTTCCAACATTACTCAACTGTTTTCGTCCTCGGATTACCTGGAGGAGATTTTTGATAATGAAGTTGAAGAAGTAGAGAAGGTCATCTATGATGACTTAGACGAGAATGATAGAAACTTATTTCTTTACATCACATGTTTGTTTAATGAAGAGGAAGGTGATTTCTTGGCAGCGCATATAGCTAGCATTGGCTTGGGGATTAGTTCTAGGCTCAAGTTCTTAGCCAACAAGTCTCTCATACATATATCTCCTTATGGTATAATAGTGCGACATGGTTTACTTCAGAAAATAGGGAGGGGATTTGGAAGGGCCTTTGAAACCACAGGCATAGGCAAATCAGAGGATGAGAAAGATATATTGGCGCAAGCTTTGGCTGACGTAGCAAATATAGCCGGAGTGAATTCTCCGGAGCTGTATGTTATGCTTTATCTCATATTATTTTTTAAGACTGTTCCTTGTTGAAGTTTAATCATTGATATTTCTCTGCTGGTGCAATGATCTTTCTCCTTGTCAGGGTTAATGAAGAAAACGTGAGAGAGAACTTGCCTCACTCCTTTAAGGTTTGTTCTGTCAAATCTCTTCTGCAAACTCTTTGGGTCTTATGATGGTATTTTCTGTTGGATTGGATTTTTGTGTAAGGTTTGTTACGTAATGCATGTTGTTCTTTCTGCTGCAGATGCACTCTTCCATGTGCTTGGAATTAAAGAAATTAGTTGATAGAATCATGAAAATCTTTCCCCATATAGAAGACGCTCGACCAGGATGCTCCTCAGGGATACAGACTCTATGTTTGCTCCACAAAGCTTTGGAGAAAGCTAAATTGCTTCTTCAGTATTGCAGTGAATCAAGTAAACTCTACATGGTTTGTGAAAAAAACTCACATTTGCTATAGAAACATCCGCTTTCGTACAATTGGAAATGTGCAGTCTTTATTTGCTATTTATCGCTATGTGGTCTAAATGTGATTATAAATCCCTTTTTGCTTTGATCTTCAGGCAGTAACAGGAGATTCTATACTCTCAAGAGGTTGTAGAGCAAAAAAATCATTACAGCAAACCTTAACTGACATTCGAAGTATGGTCCCGACTGTTTTGGCGATCAAGGTTTGTACCAAGTTGTGTTCTTTCTCATGTTTTCATTAATTTTAAAAGGGAAAATTGCAGAGTCACTTATAGGAGTTTTATTTGTAGATATCTCAGATAGTCCAAGATCTTAGATCAACTGTTTTGACTCTAGAATCATCTGAAGAAGAAGCTGGAAAAGCTGTTAGAGAACTGATCACATCTTCCTCTGTTCCTTCGGATGAGATTAGAAATTTCCAACTTGCAGCATTAAAGCTCCAACTTTCAACACCCGAAGCCATTGTGATAGAGAGAAGATCCCTGGAGTCGCTGTTGGCGAAGTTAGGCGATGGTGAAGTGAACAAGAGACAGATTTTGAAGTATCTTCTCAATCTCCTGATAAAGCATGAAAGAATCATTTGTAGAGATCACAAAGAGAGCTCTTTGCCACAGCATCAGTCTACCAATGATTCTGAGTGTGTTAGTGTTGCAGAAGCCGGGTGTTCTGAGGAACACAATGCTACACTTCCAGAGCAATTTAAGTGCCCGCTTTCTTTTACCGTGATGTATGATCCTGTCATCATTTCCTCAGGCCACACCTTTGAGAGGATGTGGATTCAGAAATGGTTCGACGAAGGTAATGTTTCATGTCCTAAATCAATAAGGAGACTGGATGATTTCACATTGAAGCCCAACGTAGCGATGAAGGATCAGATATCAAAATGGTGTGCAAAGCACGGTCATGATGTTCAAGATCCAGCAACGAAACACACGGAGGCTTTGCACAATATTGACTACTCTGTTTCCATTAATACTTTCGACAGTTCGTTGTACAATATCTCAGATCTCAGCTGCTTCTCGATTACGGATTCAAACTCGAGCTGTTCCATTGATTCGACATCCTTCATGCAAAATCGGAGGATAGCTTCTGATTTCGGAACTGATTTCATTGATTCTAGTGACAGCGAGATGGAGATAGAGCCCTTATGTGAACTCATTAACCTTCCGTGGGATGCGCAAATCAAGGTCATTGAAGATGTAAGAAGTCGTTCTAAGAACAATACTCGAGCTTTTCGGTCTATGTCACGGAGTAAATTTCTTGCGCCACTTATCACATATTTGAAGAATGCTCATAAAAGAGATGGCGCCACGGGAAACATAATAAAGGGTGGATTGGATTTATTATTGGCTTTCCTCAGCGGAAACAAGAAGGCTATAGAATCTTTGGAAGAAGACGTTTTCAAAATGTTGTCAGCCTTTCTCGAGTCTGAGGTAGTAGCTGTAGCTGGAGAAGCTCTGAACGTACTCGAATTTCTCTCTAACCACCCGCACGGTCTCTCCAAGATAACAACAACAGGCTCTCTCTCTGCCCTTTTGAAGATCGCCGAGTTTCGAGCAGAACATCTCCAAGAGCAAGCTATGATCACACTCAAGAACCTGTCTTCAAGCAATGAGATTTGTCTGGAAATGGTATCTCTCGGTTTCGTCCAGAAGTTGACATCATTCTTGCAGCAAAACGTTTTCAGCAAACACTCGATCATCATTCTGAGAAACCTCTGCAACATCGAGAAAGGTCGGGTTTTCATTACCGAAACCCCGGGTTGTTTAGCTTCTATAGCTGATTTACTCGAGTCAAATGTTCCCGAGGAGCAAGAGAATGCAATCTCCATCCTCCTCCAGCTCTGTGTGGAGAAGGTGGAGTATTGCTACCTCGTCGTGAGAGAAGGAGTTGATATTTACTCATCTCTTCTCTTGATATCCAACAATGGAACCGAGGAAGCGAGGGTGGGTGCAGCAGAATTGCTTAGAGCTCTCGAAGAAGTCGATTTAGACAGAGAAGAAGAAGAAGAAGAATCTTCCAGACCAGAAGCAGAAGAAGCAACTGCCTCAACTACTTCACAAGTTGCTACTTTACAGGTTGTTACTCCAATTACTCATCAGGAACCTAAAGTAACAACACCATCTCCAAAGAAATCTGGTCTTTTTGGATTCAGTTTCTCTAGTCTCAGGAAGAAGAGAATGCGATCTCTATCCTCCTCCAGCTCTGTGTAGAGAAGTATATGATGTACCTATCCAAACCATTAATGCAAGTATAGTTGTAATTTGATAGGGAAAGTATTGTGAGGAAAATAGCTTGCATCTGTAAATCATTGACTAATAAAAATGGTCAATTCTTTGAATTTTTTTTCCTGGCATTTCTTTTAAACGTTGGCAGAAACGGCGGTGACACATAATCACAGTATGAATATGATAAGAATCGATTCAATAAAAATTTAAAATACTATAGAAATAATCCATAGAATCTCAGATCTATAGAAATATCATTTTGCGGCATGAAGGCTCCATCTTTCAACACCTGAAGCCATTGTTATAGAAAGAAGATCTCTAAATTCGCCTGTTGCAAAATTAGGCGAGTTTGAAGTCAAAAAGAGACATATTTTGAAGTATCTTGTCGGTTTCCTGAAGAAGCATGAAATGTTCATTTCTGTCAATGATTCTGAGCACGCTAGTGCTGCGAAAGTCGAGTACTCTGAGGAACACAATATAGTTTTCCCCAACACTTTGGACATAGATGAGAACATAGAAGAGCACACGCTATGAGAGATGTTTTATTACAATCCTGAAACAGTCAAAAGCATTCCAAGTTCCTTGTGAGTTCTTGATATGCTAAAGATAAACCAAAGCATATCCAAAGATTCAAACTTCCCTGCAAGCGAAAGTGACGACTCCCTTATGGACTGTCGTGCTTGGATAATCTGGCTTTGAAAACGTCATCTTTGAGAGTGATTCTAACTCTCTAGTGCACGGATTAAAAATCCTAAAGACTGGCCAAATACTCTACAATCATACACAAGTGAAACTCTAGGTACTGCAAGGAGTTTGAAGTCTCTTTTTAACTTTAAAACTGAGACACAGAAATATGTGCAATAGTTGACAAGGAGAAACTCACTGTAAAAACCGGCTTGTAAGAACCTTAACTAACCAAGATCACTTTCTGAGTTTCCGGTCAAATATGTAAAAAATTTAATTTCTTTTATTTATATGTACAAAACAGATATTAGTCACTAAATGATGACCAAAAAATATAAAGTTACCTAACGAAAAAATCTAGCAAACCCATAAACAAAAAAGAATACGATACCTACCCATGGAAACCTTAAAACAAGGGACAAAAACCCAGCAACAAAGCTCACTATACTCTCTCCCATCGACAAATCTGTTCTTGAAGAAGTTTCATTACAGTTACCTTCAATAACGACATGGTTTGGTTCCTCGTACACCAAACTTAAACCACAGTTCACAATCTCACCTGCTCCATCTCTCACTTTGAATTCGACTGAAGCCTCTGGAGGAACACATTCACGATGGTCTTGCGAATGCAACAGCGACCCTTCTAGATGTTTTGTTATGTGTGACGAACTGATGTAACCGATAAACACATGCTCCGAATCAATCTTGCGCGGTTCGATCCAACCTCCACCGAGAATGCAACTGAAACTTATGCATGTCTCAGTTTTGTTTTTGAACTCATAAGTGCATTCTATTGAGAAACGGTTGATTTCAACTTGAGGGCAAGGGAATGCAACAACAGCACATAGAACTATTGTTGAAAGCCTCTTGTCACACCGATGCGGCGGGAACTCCAGCTTTAACTTGGATCCGGTTCTGCGATGTTTGAACCATGAAGGTACTTCGCTTCCTGGAAAGGAAGTGATGAGGAAAGGTTCTGAAACATTACCCTGCAAAAGTATAACACAAAAACAGAGAAAAATCATGAACTGTTGTTAAAGAGATTCAATTAGATAAAGAGAGAGGAATGAGACCTCTTTATAGCATCTAGCTACATCTAGCTGGCTTTTCCTTTGAGCATACGATGTGATGCTATTCTTTGCAACTTCTTCCAGGTTGTTGCAGTTGGTGAAAATGAATTTAGACTGAACCTGCTCCATATGCTTAAGAACAGCCATAGGCGACGCGACTTTTTTTAGCTTCTCGCAGCCATGTGCATCTAAGATCTCTAAATTTGGCGGAAGCAAAGGGATTGATGTAAGATTCTTGCAGTGCTTCAGGTCAAGAAATTTCAGTTGATGTAGTCGACTGATGTCGATTTGCAGATTGCTAATCATATCGCTCCCGCTTAAGCATAGACGTCGCAATGAGGATAAGTCTTCCACTTTTGAGCTGTTGAACTGCAATATCTGCGGCATGTCTGTAATTTTTGTCCCATCAAGCAATAAAATCTGCAAACATTTCAAGTTTTCAATGGTAATTGGGAAAGATTCGAGATTTGAACAACCAGATAGCACCAGTTCTTGCAGAGCTTTCAGCTTCCCCAGGCATTCTGGAACTGCCCTCAACCTTTTGCAGTCTTTCAAGTTCAATACAATCAGTCTCTGGAGCTTCCCCATGTTTGTAGGAAGTTGAACAATTGCTGTTCCATCTAAGTGTAGCGTTTCTAGATTATCCGCAGTCACCTGAAAATCTTGAAGGCTTGAGCAGTTGGTGAGGATGAGAGTTTTCAAAGATCTCAGATTGATACTTGGGAAAACCAGGAGACTCGTGCATCCTCTCATGTTGAGGAAAACAAGACTTTTCATGCGTTTCATGTTCTTGGGCAACACCTGGAAACTCGTGCAACCTTCAAGACTCAATCTTTGGAGACTTTTAGCATTTAGAAACCCTGACAGATTGCATAACATGCTTGAGTAGCTAAGATCAACCCACTTTAACTTCGGTGTATTCTGCAATCAAAAGTCACAAAAAATAAGCAAGTCTACTCTAGTAAGCTAATATAAGCATAACAGTGAAAACTAACTTAAATAGAGACACACCTTAACACCAACCCAGACCTCTACAATCTTGCTGTAAGGCAGGCTAAGGTCGGTAAGATTCTTGGGGTTGAAGTCTTTTGGAAGGTTCTTCTCAGGGAATTTCAGCCAGTAGAGATACCGGATCTCATCCAAAGCAAGAAACTCAAGTCCATCAGGGATGTTTAGTTTGTAGTCAGCTTCGCATTCCCGATGACAACGAGAATTGTAGAATTTGAGGTACCTAAGATTACGCATTTTAGTGAAGGTACATCTGTCCAGAAGAAGTTCATCCTTCAGTTCAGACATGTCGATAAAAATACCTCTCACACAGTCTGCTCCCTGCATGATCAGTTAAAGACAATAAGTTAGTAAGTTGAAGTTGCTTAAACAGTCAAGTGCTAAGTGAGTTTAATTCTAGTTTATCATAAAAGGATAACTCCAAATTTTGCTACAGTCGATATCAAACAGTTTGAAGGTTTATCTTACCGCTGTTTTCTTCAGCGCACCAACAAAGCCTCTATGGTTCCATACCCTACACGACTCTTGTGAACCAAGTTCCTGGCCAAATGTATACAGCAAATCGTGCATCTCCACTCGTCCACCAGAAATGTTTACCAAGAATTTACTGGCAAGATCCTTTATTTCACTCACAGCATCAATGGACTTATTTTCACAAGACTCCACTAAAGACCTCACGTAATACTCGTCCCCTGATCTAAAGAAACACGCTACGTCGAGAAACACATCTTTTTGATGCACACCTAGTTCATCGTAGCTTATCTGCAAGACACCTTGTATCTTCTCATTGGGACTTTCTGCAAGCTTGCGAAGTGTCTCTTTCCAGTAAGTCTCGGTTTTTCCGTTAAGCTCCCCACCCAATATCTTGAGAACGAATGGATTTCCTTTGGCATAATCCGCAAACTCTTTAGAAAGATTCATGAACTTTCCCTTCAGATTACCACTAGAGGCATAATAGCTGAAGCACTGCAAGCTGTCTCTGCCACTCAATCTCCGGACCTCATATATTTCATCAACCTTGCCTTCGATCACCGACATGTCACTTGTCGTGATAATGATTAAGCTACCCTTCTTAATCCAGTCGCGTTCGCCAAGAAGAACCTCTATCTGTTTCTTGTCACTCACATTATCAAGAACAACAAGACATTTCTTATCGTGTAGGTGTTTCTTCAAGACTTGAGGGGACATGTAAGGGACTTGTTGGATCACATCTTCCTTCCTCAACAACTCTCTCGTGAGAATGCTCCGATCCATTGTGCCCTTTGTACACATTTCACGGACATCTGGAAGAAAAGCTTTGCGCGCGAACTTGAGTTCAAACCTTTCATACAGCTTCTCCGTCAAGGTGGTCTTACCAATACCAGGCATCCCAACAACACCAATGGTAAAAGTACGGTCGCAGTCAGTATCTAACATCTCTTTAAAGTGCTTAATATGTGTTTCTATGCCAAACAGAGAAGGAGCCGAGTCAAGAGCAGCCATGGATACAGCCACCGTTTCTTCATCTGCTGGACCATGATTTTCAATGGGAATTCCTCTTTCCAGGTCTGACGAAACTGCAACATGAGTTAGCTGTTTCGTCACTTCCCCAACAATTTTAATGATGTAATCACTTTCATTGCTGCAACAAAAGTGAAAAAGAAAGAAACAATCAGAAACCAAACAAAGTTATGTCACTTTGGCAATGTAAGATCTAGGTACCTCGTTTCGTTTAAAACGTAGCCCATCTTCTCTGGGACATGCTCTAAAGCTTTTTTCCACTTAACGAGCTTTTCACTATGATTCTTAACCAATTCCCAAAACTTTTCACCGAACTCTCCGTTCTGGTTTTTGACATGGTCCGTATCCACCTTGTAGAAGATCGGAATGACCACAAGTGTGCCTAAGTCAACGCACTCCATGATCTTATCGAGCTCGTCTAAACACCAATCTGATTCCGTATACATGCTCGAGAAGATCGCGAGAGCGATTTTTGACTCCTCGATTCTATCAAAGAGAACGGTGAGATCGTTACCTCTAGTTTCGTGTTCGTCGATATAGACGTTGATTCCCTCCCTTTTCAAATCCCTCACCAGATGGCTAACGAAACCGTACCGAATTTGTTCTCCTCGAAAATTGACAAAGACTTGATTGTACGGCGGCGATTGGACGGAGAAAGAAGAAGAAGAAGAGGAGGCCACCATTGTTTTGCTTTGGAAGCATTAATGTTTTTTTTGCATGTAAGAGAGAAGATCATTGATTAGTGAGGGGGAAGGTGGACATTATTATACTCCCTTTGTTTCCACCTTTTTACATTAAAATATATATATATATATATATATTTGTTTTGGTGAGACGAAGCTTTGTTTCCTCTCTATTGCAGCATTTCTCTGATAATGGAGTCAACGAATGTTCCTTGTACCTCTTTGATAATCTTTTCTGCTCACAAATCTCTTTGAAAACCTTGATCCTTGCGTAATTCTAATGGATTCTTCGCTTATCTACGCTGCTGCGAACTTCACGATTTTGGGTACGATATTGTTTTTGGTGTATAAAAAATTCAGATCCAATCCACAAAACAATATAATGGCTTCTTCTTCTTCACTTTCTCTACCTCCTCCATCCGATGTCTTCCTCAACTTCCACGGGCCAGATGTTGGCAGAGGCTTTCTCAGTCGCATTATGAAGGAGTTCAGAAGCAAAGGAACCACCCCGTTCATTGACAATGAAATCAAGATCGGTCCCGAGGTCATAGATTCTATCAGAGGATCGAGAATCGCGATTGTCATGCTCTCAAGGAACTACGCTTCCTCGTCGTGGTGCCTCGACGAGCTGGTGGAGATTATCAAGTGCAGAGAAGAATTGGGTCAAGTAGTGGTGCCCATCTTTTATCAAGTGGATTCGATTGATGTAAAGAAGCAGACCGGAGATTTTGGGAATGTCTTCAGAGAAACCTGTAATGGTACAACAGAGGATAATATCGAGAACTGGAGCCAGGCTTTGACCAGAGTGGCTACAATCGCTGGTTACCATTCACGAAACTGGTACACCACTTGCATCTTCTTAATCTATCTTTAAGACTTCATATTTTCTTAAAATGGATGTTTTTGATCCTCCCCTTTCTTAGGGTTGATGAAATGGCTTTGTTTGAAGAAATAGCCACTCATATTGCAAACATTTTGAAGTCAAATACAGATTCCTTAGGTGATGATGATACAGAAAGATGGAGAAGCCAAATACCCGATTCACACGATGGTGAATCGATTCAGAGAATCCTAGAGTATCTTGCAAAAGGTTCCTCGGAAGTGAGACAAGAGCGTATCATCACAAATTATAATATAAAGGCATGTGGGATCCGATACATTTTCCTTCATTGCCATTGCCTTGACCTCCACATATTTCAATTCATTTGATAACTAACCATCTAACAGTCACTTCTTTGGGTCCTTTCTGTAGGAAGTTTTATATACAAGTGAAAGAGCTTTCAAAGACACTGTATGTATCTACTGCGAAGATAGATTACAATACTCCTTCGCCAGCCACCTCTCCATAAATTTCCGCCGGAAGTGCATTGATGCATTTGTAAGTTGCAATGAGACTCTGGATGTGATCGAGGGAGCTAGCGCTGCTGTTGTGGTTTTCTCCAAGAGCTGCTTGTCCTCCACCCCATGTCTGAACAAGCTCATGAGCGTTCTTCAGTGGCGGAGGAGAACCGGCCTGCTGGTGGTTCCAGTGTTCTATGGCATTAGTTCATCAGATGTGGTCGTGCAGGAGCACGAGTCAGCTGATAGGATAAGAGTATGGAATAGAGCGCTCCAAGAGCTGAGAGAATTACCAGGCCACCACTCTAGGTAATTGTGTATAGATTAGTCTCTACTATGTAGCTTGCAGTTTTAGAAGAATGTTATTTCTTCTACAAAATGCTTTCCACCTATCAAACCTTAATTACACCACAAAGAAAAATCGCCTAAAGCAAAAATGGTTTTATAGGGAGGTAATTGTGTTATGATTGTAGATTGAACAACAGGGTTCACAAAATTGTGCGGCAATTGATCAAAAACAGTTTTGCTTTTCAGTTTTCATTAAAGATTTTTCCAACAATTCATTTTATGATTTTTCATAATGCAAACAGGGAGAAATGGAGTGACTGCGAGCTTGTGGATGAGATTATCAAAGATGTGTACGAAAAACTCTTTCCCACTCAACAAATTGGAATCAACTCAAGACTGCTGGAGATAGAACAGTTACTTTGCAAGCAACCATGGGGTATCCGTCGCATAGGAATTTGGGGTATGCCTGGGATAGGCAAGACGACACTTGCTAAAGCAGTTTTTGAACAGATCTCTGGAGGCTATGAGGCTTCATGCTTCATCAAACACTTTGACGAAGCTTTCCAGGAGAAGGGACTTCACCGTTTATTGGAGGAACATTTTGGGGGATTTTTTAAGGAATTGCCTCATGTATGTAGTAGCATTACAAGACCTAGCCTCCCCGACGACATATTAAGCAAGAAGAGAACTCTTGTTGTTCTTGATGATGTCCACAATCCTTTAGTTGCCGAGTCTTTTCTCAGGGGGTTTCATTGGTTTGGCCCAGGAAGCTTAATCATCATAACTTCCAGAGATAAACAAGTGTTCCGTCTTTGTCAGATCAATCATGTGTACGACGTTGAGAGCTTAAATGAGAAAGAAGCGCTGCAGCTATTCACACAGTGTGTTGGAAAAGATATAAGAGAACAGGATCTCCTTGAACTATCAATGGAAGTGATTGACTATGCTAATGGAAATCCATTAGCTCTCAGCTTTTATGGCAAAGAGCTTAAGGGAAAGAAACTGTCAGAAATGGAGACCTTATTCCTCAAATTTAAGCTACGTACTCCATTTAAGATTCATGATTTATTCAACAGCAGTTACAAAACACTTACTGACAGCGTGAAGAACATTTTTCTCGACATTGCTTGTTTCTTTGTGGGAGAAGATATTGAATATGTGACGCCACTACTTGAGGGTTGTGGTGTTTTTCCACATGTTGGGATTGATGTTCTTCTGGAGAAGTGTTTGGTGACAATTACAGCAAACAGAGTGAAAATGCATAGAATAATCCAAGACTTTGGCCGAGAATTAATCAACAGAGAAACGGTACTAATCGAGAGGCGTCGCAGACTGTGGGAACCTTGGACTATCAAATTTCTACTTGAAGATGACAAACTTGAAGCAAACGAAGATCCCAAAGTAATATCTACACGTGCTCTGGTCTGCCATATTACGATATTTGTATACACAACTTAGGTACTTTTGGATGAGCCAACATCTTAATCGATTTGCTTCCCGTATATTTCAGGGCACTGAAGACATAGAAGGCATATATCTAGACACATCGAATTTACCCTTTGATGTGAAGCCCACTGCTTTTGAAAATATGCTTAACCTCAGGCTCCTGAAGATTTACTGTTCCAATTATGAAAACCTTTACGGAGTCGGCCTTCCAAAAGGACTTCAGTCTCTGCCTTGTGAGTTAAGACTCCTTCACTGGGAGAACTATCCTTTGCAATCCTTGCCACAAGACTTTGACCCAAGCCACCTTGTTGAACTCAATATGTCTTACAGTCATCTTCAGAAACTTTGGAGAGGTTCCAAGGTAAGCAAACTCCTATCCGCTCACATATACCTTTTTATCCTAATTTCTATTGTTTATTTCCCAATTTCATTTTCTCTACAGAACCTCGATATGCTGAAGGTGGTCAGGCTTTGTCATTCCCAGCAGCTGACTGAAATTGACGATATTTGTAAAGCTCAAAATATCGAGCTAATAGATCTCCAAGGCTGTACAAAACTTCAGAGTTTTCCAGCTACGGGTCAATTACAGTATCTCCGAGTTGTAAACATCTCAGGTTGTAGAGAGATCAAAACTTTCCCAGAGGTTTCACCAAATATTGAGGAACTAGGTCTCGAGGGAACTGGCATAAGAGAATTAATAACTGTTGGAAAGGCCACTAATCTCAAGAAGTTGAATCTTACTAGATGTGCAAGTCTTGTGGAGCTCCCCTTTTCCATCGGAAATGCCACTAATCTCCAGGAATTGAATCTGGGACGTTGCTCAAAATTGGTAGAGCTCCCCTCTTCCATCGGAAATGCCACTAATCTCCAAAAATTGGATCTTGGATACTGTTCAAGTTTGGTGAAGCTCCCCTCTTCCATCGGAAATGCCACTAATCTCCAGGAATTGAATCTTGGACGTTGCTCAAAATTGGTGGAGCTCCCCTCTTCCATCGGAAATGCCACTAATCTCCAAAAATTGGATCTTGGATACTGCTCAAGTTTGGTAGAACTCCCTTCCTCCATTGGAAATGCCACTAGTCTACTGGAATTGAATCTTGCACATTGCTCAAAATTAGTGGAGCTGCCTTCTTCCATCGGAAATGCTACTAATCTCCAAAAATTGGATCTTGGATTCTGCTCAAGCTTGGTGGAACTCCCTTCCTCTATTGGAAATGCGATTAATCTCCAGGAAGTGAATCTTAAACATTGCATCAAATTGGTGGAGCTATCCTCTAGCATCGGAAATGCCACCAATCTCCAAAAATTGGATCTTGGATTCTGCTCAAGTTTGGTGGAACTTTCTTCCATTGGAAATGCCATTAATCTTCAAGAAGTGAATCTTGAACATTGCATCAAATTGGTGGAGCTTCCCTCTTCCATCGAAAATGCCACTAATCTCCGAAAATTGGATCTTGGATTCTGCTCAAGTTTGGTGGATCTTTCTTCCATTGGAAATGCCACTAATCTCCAACAAGTGAATCTTGAACATTGCATCAGTTTGGTGGAGCTCCCCTCTTCCATCGAAAATGCCACTAATCTTCGGAAATTGGATCTTGGATTCTGCTCAAGTTTGGTGGATCTTTCTTCCATTGGAAATGCCACTAATCTCCAGGAAGTGAATCTTGAAAATTGCATCAAATTGGTGGAGCTCCCCTCTTCCATCGGAAATGCCACTAATCTCAAAAAGTTGAATCTTGGATTCTGCTCAAGTTTGGTGGAACTTTCTTCCATTGGAAATGCCACTAATCTCCAAGAAGTAAATCTTGAACATTGCATCAGTTTGGTGGAGCTCCCCTCTTCCATTGGAAATGCCACTAATCTTCGGAAATTGGATCTTGGATTCTGCTCAAGTTTGGTGGAACTTTCTTCCATTGGAAATGCCACTAATCTCCAGGAATTGTTTCTTGGACATTGCACAAAATTGGTGGAGCTCCCCTCTTCCATCGGCAATGCCACTAGTCTTCGGAAATTGGATCTTGGATTCTGCTCAAGTTTGGTGGAACTTTCTTCCATTGGAAATGCCACTAATCTCCAGGAATTGTATCTTGGACATTGCACAAAATTGGTGGAGCTCCCCTCTTCCATCGGAAATGCCACTAGTCTTCGGAAATTGGATCTTGGATTCTGCTCAAGTTTGGTGGAACTTTCTTCCATTGGAAATGCCACTAATCTCCAGGAATTGTATCTTGGACATTGCACAAAATTGATGGAGCTCCCCTCTTCCATCGGAAATGCCACTAATCTTCGGAAGTTGGATCTTGGATCCTGCTCAAGTTTGGTGAAACTCCCTTCCGCCATTGGAAATGCCACTAATCTCCAGGAATTGTACCTTAGACATTGCACAAAATTGGTGGAACTTCCCATTTCAATCGGAAATGCCACTAATCTCCAAAAATTGGATCTTGAATTCTGCTCAAGTTTGGTGAAACTCCCTTCCTCCATTGGAAATATCAGTAATCTCCAAGAATTGAATATTCGGCATTGCATAAAATTGGTGGAGCTCCCCTCTTCCATCAGAAATGCCATAATCTCCAAAAATTGAATCATTGATTCTGTTTTAGTTTGGTGAAACTCCCTTCCGCCATTGGAAAGGCCACTAATCTCCAAGAACTGAATCTTTGATACTGCTCAAAATCAAGGTGCATCAAGGTTAGACGCGCATTGAGAAGAAATTTCTTTGTCCTCAAGGGTGAACAAAATGATGAGCACTATGTGTCCTTAGTTCTTCGTAGAGTATATGGGAAAGGTGAGTATTTTAGTTTAACTACAGTTAGATATCTGTTACTTCTTTGATGCTTTCGCATTCTGACTTTAAATTTCTGTTTTTTTTTGTTGTTGTTGCAGAACGTGCGTGGAAAGTTCATTTCTTGTTCTATCAAGAAGGCAACACTGCTTCTAACGTGTCCAGGAGCAAGAGGAGACTGCTTTTCATGATACTTGTGAGTTGGTAAGTCACTCGTGCCCACGATCAGACAAGGAAGATAAGCAGTGTGTCGATGCCATTAAAGTAGAAGATGGGAGCTCCAATTAAGAAGAGGAAGAGGAAACGAACCAGTAAGCTTGGAGGAAGAGAGGTTAAGCCAGGAACGGGAGGAGATAGAAGCTAAGTATCGGGAAGAAATGAAAAAGATAATGAGGAAAAGAGAAGAAGTCATAATGGAGACAAAGAAAAGAAGAAAAATAGAACAAGTTGAGTAGCCAAAAAGGACAACAAGAAGTCCTTAGGTTTTATTTTGTGTTAGTTTGTTGATTGACGAAGAAGATTAGAAAGTTTCCTAAGAGATGGGAGTATTTTTCTTTTTGGTAGTTAAGATTATGATTTGGACGAATGTTTGAACACAAGGACAAAGACAGTGAAGTGGGAGGATAATCAAAGAAGCAAGACAGATTATGTTATCAGTGTTCATATCTGTGCTTATAGCACGTTTTTGTAATTGTCACAAATTTGATATTCCAGACAAGTGTTCGAATCTATTGAGAAAGCAATGCGCCTGATGAATAGTTCCACTGCTGTTGAGTAGACAGCCAAAAAGCATTCTCTAGACTCCCCAAGAATGGAAAATATATCGTCAAAACTCAAAACTATGATCCTAGTGTAGACAAAATTCAACCAAAGGAAAACGAAACACTAATCAAAAACCTTAAGACATGAAATACAAAATGCATAATAATGTCAATTTAAACCAAAATGACATAGATCCTACTTGATAGAGAAAGGTCTCAAAAAACAAGATTGTAAATCTTAAGAATTCAAAACAAGGTCTTAGCAAAAATCCAAAAAAAGTGAACAATTCCATCTTGAAGACTCTTCTCCTTATTAATCTTGCTTGGCAGCAAGAGCAGCAGCTTGACCTCTGAGACGTCCAGTCCTCCTTGCAGCAATAAGACCAACCTTTTGTCCGGGTGGTGCATCACGACGAACAGTACTTGCGTGACCAATGTGTTGATGGTTACCTCCTCCGTGAGGATGCTCAACTGGATTCATAGCCACACCACGAACCTTAGGCCAGCAGTTTCTCTTCACACGGTACTTGTGGTACGCGTTACCTGCCTTAAGCATCGGCTTCTCAGTTCTTCCACCACCCGCAACTTGACCAATCATGGCCCTGCATCCACTTGGGACAATCTTCTTTGAACCAGACGGCAACTTGATCCTATCAAATTCAAGCACAATATAAAACTGTAAGAACAAAGCTTTTTCAAAATAAAATGCAAATCCATTGAAGCTTAATCCCACAAGAATGGTGTAGATACAACTATTATTAGCACAAGTGTTGCAGAAGAAAATGCTTGCAAATACTTTTCAAAAGCCATTTTATAGTACCATTTCTTCAATTTACTGTAACTAGACAAGTCAAAATCATTGAGATGAAGAACACAAGCAAATGATGAGGACACTTTTCTATATACCAAATGATTCATAACAATTCAACCAGAACTTAGTGGTTATACAGTTTCTAATGAATCCAATCACCAGCGAAAACATTGAAACTTGACATGAACAACAACAACAAGATTTGCATCAATGATTTCTAACCAAATAAACATTTCTAATTCCAAAACTAACACAATCATCCAAATAATCTAACACAAATCAATCCACCAAGAATCAAGATTCCAAACCTGCTAGTGTCGTTATCAGGATTGTGAGAGATAACAATAGCGTAATCACCAGAAGCTCTAGCGAAAACACCACGATCACCAACATGATGCTCAACGTTACAAACAACAGCTCCTTCAGGGATAGATCTGAGAGGAAGAACATTTCCAACTACAAGCGTAGCTTTCTTCCCACAGTAAAGAAACTGACCGGTGTACATACCTTCAGCAGCAACGAAAAGCTCCTTCTGCTTCTTGTACCTGAAAGGATGACGGAAAGCAACACGAGCCAAAGGAGCACCACGACCTGGATCGTGAATGATCTCCGTCACAACACCTTTGAGGTACCCATTTCTCTCGCCGAAATCGAGGCTCCTGAATTTGGCTGGACCTTTACGGTGGTGAGTGTGGGATTTGAAGACGGAACCAGCTCCCTTACGTTGAGCTCTGATAACACGACCCATTGGGGAAAATGATTCTTCTTCTGAAGATTACGGCGTAAGGAGCTTTTGTAGAGGAAGAAGAAGTAGGTTTATATTCACTCACTCCTCTCAAAACCCTAGTGGGACTTAAATGGGCTTAAATGTAAACCAAGTCAAAGCCCAAACTAAAAACTAGGGGAAATGACATAAATGGGCCTTATGTAAGCCCAGACGAGAATAACCGGGAAATTTTTGAATCATTGGATCAGTCAAATCTATCAGATTCCGTGTTTTTTTCCCATGCACCAGCACGCAGCGTAAAACTGTCTCCTCGTATTCCGTTTTTTTTTTTTTTCTGAAAAAAGAACAGTAAATGGCGATTATTGAGAAAATAATATTTTAAAAGCAAAAGAAACTTTTGAAATTGAGAAGTTGTTTGTTTGTGGAGCGTCAAAGTTGAAATAAAAAAGCGACTAAGCATAAATCATTCACCCGCTCCTTCTTCTCTGGCAAAAAAACACAAACACGCTCCTCCCACTTTCTTTTCTTCTTCTTCTTCTTCTTTCTCGGGTTCGAGCTTCGAGGAATGTTCTTCGATCTTCGCGTGCTCTGAAGTGTGTATTGACGAATCAATTGTTTTTGGTATGTTTTTGTTTCTGATTTTTTAGCTAAAGCTTGAAACAAAGAATGTATTGTGTAACTTCTTTGGATTTCTTTCGAGAGGTAAACTGAACTTTTTAATAGAAAATCCGGTGAGTGGGCTACTTGACGGGTTACATTCACCTAGTTGGTTCCTGATTATTGTGAAATAAAAAAAAATAAATTTGTGGTTTTGTTTTGTGATTTTGTAGATAGTGTAGCTGATGATGATCGAGTTTTCGAAAAATTAATTTAAGAATACGATCTTGTTTTTTTTTCTTATTTGGAAAAATAAGTGGTGGGTGAATTTGTACCATATTCGGAAAGAAATAATTTATTGTCTCATTCATTGTAGAAAATAAAAACAAGAAAACAAAACGGTCACTGTTTTGAGTTTTATAGGCTTTTTCTATAGGCATAAATATTGCGGGATTTGTTTTTGTTGGATGTGAAATTTGAAAGCAACATTTAAACGGAATCGTGGAAGATTTTGTTTCCTTTTTTGTATCTTAGTTTCAAAATTTCAAAACTTTATTTCCATATCTAAACAAAATCAAGATTCTTTTGTTTTTTAGTACTAAGCCTCTTCATTTCTTGATCTTGAGAAGAAGTAAGGAAGAAGCTAAAAATGGAAGGTCGAAGTTGGCCATGGAAGAGAAAGTCTTCAGACAAAAACACGACCGAGAAAGCAGTGGTTGGAAACGAGTCAACTAATGTTTGTTCTTTGTCTTACTTAGCCTCTCTGGAGAATCAGGTGCTTTTTTTTAATTTCAAGACCAAAAACTCTGTTTTTTTTTTTTTTTTTTTAATTGGAAAGTCTTTGTTTCTTTTCTTATGTTTTGGTGTTGTGTTGTGTATTAGGAGAAGTGTAAAAACACGAATTATGTTCAGATAACTATGGATTCATACACACATATGAGTAAAATGGAGGATCAAGTCAAACTGTTTGAGATTGAAGTTAAAGATCTTAAAGAAAAACTCACTATTGCTCACTCAGAGATCAAGACTAAAGAATGTTTGATTCTTCAACATGCTAAAGTCGCCGAAGAAGCTGTTTCAGGTCAGAAAAAACCTCGATTATTCGAAATGTTACGTAAGGATTCTTGTGTTTTGTGTTACAAATATGGACTGTTTTGAAATGATTAGTAGTCTTTGTTCGTTTAGGATGGGAGAAAGCTGATGCAGAAACTTTGGCACTTAAGCGTCAACTCGAAACTGTTACGCTCTTAAAGCTCACTGCGGAGGATCGAGGGTCGCATTTGGATGATGCGTTGAAAGAGTGTACGAGGCAGATAAGGATTGTGAAAGAAGAGAGTGAGGAGAAGCTTCAAGATGTGATTTTTGCTAAGACTGTTCAGTGGGACAATATTAAAGCCGAGCTTGAAGGAAAGATCGATGAATTGGAACAAGGAATTCACCGAGCAGTTTCTGATAATGCGGTACTTACTAGATCGTTGCAAGAGCGATCAGAGATGATGATAAGGATCAGCGAGGAAAAGTCTAAAGCTGAAGCTGAAGTTGAGAAGCTTAAGACTAATATTCAGTTGGCTGAGAAGGAAATTAGTTCGTTGAAGTACGATGTTCATGTAGCTTCAAAAGAAGTAGAAATCCGCAACGAAGAGAAAAACATGAGTTTGAAGTCAGCGGAAAACGCAAACAAACAGCATTTGGAAGGAGTGAAAAAGATTGCTAAACTTGAAGCTGAGTGTCAAAGGCTAAGAGGGCTTTTGCGCAAGAAGCTTCCTGGTCCTGCTGCTATGGCTCAAATGAAGCTAGAAGTTGAAAGCTTAGGACATGAATTCACGGACCCTCGAGCACATAGAAGCATAGCTCTAAATCCCAATCACAATGATCATATGTTGGAAGAGTCCAAAAGAGAGAATGTATATCTCACGAGACGCGCTTTGGAAATGGAGGAAGAGATTCAGACACTTAAAGAACAACTCGCTGCTCGTAACAGCGAATTGCAGGTCTCGAGGAATGTATGCGCCAAGACTCTCGGAAAGCTTAAGATTCTTGAAGGACAGATGCATATGTTTAACAGTGAGAAGAATGTTCCAAAATCAAATAGCAGAAATCTTTCTGAAAGTCCATCAAGTGGTCAAGATAATCACTCTCCGCCTAGTGTAACCTCGGTATCCGAAGATGGATTTGATGAAGAAGGAAGTTCCTCTGAATGTTGTCAAGCAACCTCAACAGATTCTCATAAAGTAAGAAAAGCAAATCTTGATGGTTCTTCAAAGGCTAAGATTTCGAATAAACTTGAGTTAATGGATGACTTCTTGGAGGTTGAAAAGTTAGCAGCCAATGATCCCGAAGAAGCTAACTCGGCTTCAAAATCTTCTAACAGCGTTTGCGGTAGTCAATCTGTTGACAAACAATCCGCGAGCAAGTCAAGTGAGCAAGATGAGGATACAACAACACTTGATCAGCTGTTGAAAGTGATCCGCTTAAGAATCAACAGGATATTTGAATCTCAAGAGGGAATTAGCGTTGAGAAAATCGTCGAAGCAGCAAGAATTTCGATCCAAGAGATGCAAAGATCGCCAAAACGACTCTCTAGTTGTCCTCTGTTTGAAGTAGCTGATGAAACTCTAGAGAAACATGTTTTGTCATCTCAGGATACCGAAAACAGCGAAAACCTGCAGAAGAATACCGTGAAGCAAGATTTGGAAGCAGCTGTTAACAATATTCACCACTTCATAAAATCAACTACAAAGGAAGCATCACAACTTCAGGAGATGAATGAGGAATTCTCTTCATCGGTTAGTAAATATTCGACTGGTGAATCAAGCCTTCCTGATCTTATTCTAGAACTCTCCCGCATTTCGGTTCTAGCTAGTAATCTAAACAATGGTGGTTTGAGTCTCAACCACCATAGTAAAGAGATCTCTGGTTCAGAGAGCAACAACACGGCTACATTGCTAGAAAAGGAGATAAAAGAGTCAGATTCTGATCCATCCGAGTTGCATGATTCATCATGTAAGAGCTTGTTGAAAGAGCTTGAACAAGTAAAGTTGGAGAAAGAGAGCATTGCCTTAGAATTATCAAGATGCTTGCAGAATCTTGAAAGTACAAAGGTGATATTGGAAGAGAAAGAAGAGCTCATAACGAAGCTGAAATTGAAGCTCACTTCATCAGGAGATCTCCAAAGCTTGGCAGAAACTCAGCTCAAATGCGTGACCGAGTCATACAAATCGCTTGAACACCGTTCCAAAGATGTTGAAGCTAAAGTGAAAAATTTGGAGGAAGAAACAAAGAGACTTGAAATGGCTTTCTCCACAGAAAAGCAAAGCCATGAGGAGACTCTAGCTAAATGCAGAGAACTTCAAGAAAAAATGCAAAGGTATGTATAACTAAAAATCTATAAACCAAACAACTAAAATATAGTTAGATCTTCCATTATGCTAATTTTTTACTTATACTGAAGGAATGAGACTTGCACAAAGTGTTCATCATCCAAACTCCAACCTAAACAGGTACACTTCTTACTAATCTCTTCTTGACAATATTTTGCTTTCCCATTCGGTTTTAATTTGTTTCTTAACTAAAGGTTTACATTTTTCTTGTTGACAGGAGAAAGACATAGCAACTGCAACAGAAAAGCTTGCAGCTTGTCAAGAAACAATTCATTTACTAAGCCAACAATTACAATCTTTGCAGCCACAAAACAACCACATTACCAAATCTCAATCACCTGAAAAGAAGAAGAAGCCTCAACAACACAAAACATCAGAAGCAACACAAAACTCTGCACTACTAGATGATCATATCATTCAACCATCTCATTCTTTTAGACACACAGTGAATCCAACGGTCCACGCGATCATCAAGTCTAACTCGGTTTCTTCGTCTTCTAAAGAAGATAATGAGAAGCATACGCGCGGTTTAGGCCGTTTCTTCTCCTCTAAATCAAAGAACAATGGACGTTAGAGAGCAAGGAAAGGAGATAACACAAACTCGTTATCTTTCTTGTTCTTTTGATTTTCATATATTTTCTTGATATGTGTATATGTTTATATGCGTTTTTGAGTTTGTGAGAAGTTAACAGTTTTAGTGAAAGATCAATCTTTTGTCTTCTTAATTACTTACTTTACACAACAACAAGACCTGTTAAAACTTGCACTGAATTAACTGAAAATTGTATTAAACCGGACCATAACCGGCTAAATTAGAATTCTGCTACAAAACCGAACACAGTTGATATCCATATGTGATTCCTGCATTTTAGAACCGGAACCAATAGTCTTTTTGTCCTCTCTACATAAAATCTCAATGAAAAGAATTTAAGAGAAGAACATCATGAAAAAAAACAGTCTCTGATAAAGATGTGTATATTGACAGTATTTTGTATTTGTCAAATATTAATAAATGTATGTAGGTGGAAAAATCATTACAAATTTTCAAAAAAAAAAAAAAAAAAATCATTACTAAATGACAATTCTATTTAGTCAATGATTATATACTCAAATGAGGTTCCCGTTAAGACTTTGAAAATTTTGATATACTTTTGAGAGTTGAGATGATAAAGAAGAGCTTAGACATTTTAGTGAAAAAAAAAAAAAAAAAAATCAAAACTCAAAACATATGAACAAAAATAAATTATTAATGTCAACAATCACATAAATAGTGCCAAAAAATCGACATCAAATGGTCTAGAATTTTAGAAATTTTCGTTGGATCCATTTTAAAATTCGATTTCTCTCTTGAAATGGTTTTATCAGGATGTGAATATCCATGAAAATGAGTCTACCAGAAAACTAAAGTAAAGTTTTTTCAAAGAATATGTATAATATTTCAGACAAAATAAAAATAGTAACGTGAGGTCCATGCAACAGAAAAACAATAATGTAAGTATCAAAAACCCATTTATAGAAAATAAGAAAAAGAAAAGTTTGAAAAAAGGACAGAAAACAGATCAAACAGATAATGCTCATCAGTGTCAAGGAGACAAAGTATAAACTCAAAAGCAACTTGAGAGTATGGTCTTTTTCAAAAAATAAAAAAAAATAAAAAAAAAAATAAACTTGAGATTATGGGCAAGCCAGAGTTTGTACAGACAAATGTTTTTCCAAAATAATTTTTTAAATTCTTTGTATTGAAACAATATATTCATTTGTTTGGTTTTGTGTTCTTCTGAATATGATATTGGAAAATTTATTTATGTCGTCTGGTATTCTAATTTAGAAACCAGATATATGATAACTATGTGCGCTTATTGGATTAAAAAAAAAAAAAAATTAGTATATAGTATAAAGAAGACGTAGAGAAGAGTAAAGATAGGAGAGACATAGTGCCTTACATGTCCTGTCTTCAAATCCATTTTCAAACACACACATTGTCTTCTTTCAACTATGTAGAATATATTAAAGAATTAACTTATTAAAAAAATATCGGCTAAATATAATGAGATAAATATTTTGTTTGTTCGAAGATTAGATATGTTTTTTATCATTATTACTTGGTAATAAATTATATTTATAATAAAGTATGGACTAAAAAGAGTATTACATTTATACAAAATATTTGTTAGATGATTATATGTAAATTTTTATTTGTTATGTGATATATACGATATTTTACCCGTTTTCTATTATTTTTAATATATATTTCATAAATAAATGAATGGTTTTTGGACTTAACATACTACTTTAGCATTTTTGTGGATTTTGAAGTCACTCTAGGTATTTGGAGCATTTTGGATATAAAATGAGTGAAATCAAACATTTTCAAGAAAGAACAGATTCTGACTGTCAGATTTTTTTTCTCCAGATGAATATGTTCCTACCGTTGGATCAATCTCGTATTTTACCACGAGATAGATGAAGATCTTAGCTTCAAACTGAATTTTCGATCGTGGAAATCCAACGGTTAGATCTCGAGATATACTCAAATTACCGAAGATCGATTGTGCAGTCTCGAAGGAGAAGCCAGCACAGAAATTTCATCCGTGATCGACCGATCACCAACTCACTGTTTTCATGCCCAGACGATTTATCAAGGTGATCGACCGATCACATGAGGTGATCGATCGATCACCCAGTCCGAAAAAAAGAGAAAATATTCTTTTTTTGAAGAATATCTCCTAAATCGTTTGGGACAAACCCTAGCCGACTTCTACACCCTATAAAACCAGAAGACAGGCGACGTCTATCATCAAGCGGAGACGCTCACCACGTTCACCACCATCACCACTTCAAAAGTTCTTGGTTCTTCACTAGTTCTAAGGCATCCATCTCTTTTACTTGTTTACCTTGCTTTTGGGAGAAAGATTCTCGAACCTTTTACTACTGTTCTTAATACAATGAGTTTATCTATTTCTTTTACTTTGATTTACTTCACCATGTCTGAGTAGTTCCATTGTTGGGTTCTAGGAGAATCAATTCGAGGAATTTTCATGGTTCGATAGATAGGATTTATGAACTAGGGTGGCACTTTTGTTAGGTATAGAGTACTCCTTCATCTTGATCGTGCTTGATATATGTTTTAGGGTTTGATCTCCTTGAAACAGATCTTAGATAAAGTATAAAGTTCTAACCGTTCCAATACTTGTCTGAAAAAGATGTTTGATGAGTTTGATTTTTTAGGAATACGAAAGTTGGACCTCTATGATTGAATGAACAATTGAACATGTTTGCAATTTCATTAGATCTTAGTCTTTACCGCTGCGAGAGTAGAAAGATAAGACTAGTTCGATTAGTAGCTAATAATCGCGAGAGCCTGTTTAGTTTGATATGCGTTCATGTTCTAGGAGAAAAATCGAAACAATTGTCTCTAGGAATCCCCTGAATAGTTTGGACTATGAAACCCTGAGAATCTCCGAAAGACCCAATGTTTCTTTATTATTGCTTTAAATCGATTTCAATTACCGTTTGATCACTCTTGAAAACCCTTGCTTGACTTAGCGTAGTTCTTAGTTTACATTGCTATTGAGTATTTCTAATTCTCTGTGGATTCGATCTCTAAGTACTACGATCGATTGGTTGTGCACTTACAGTCTAGGTTGTTTTACATTGGGTAAAACTTTGATTTAACTTTATTTACATCATCATTATGCGAGGACTCGATGAGGTAAAACCATAAATAAGTTAGGTATTTTTTTGCGCATAATTTAAAAAGATAAATTGATATAGTGTACGCACTTGAAATCTCTATGCTATTTAAATGTCACAACTTATTTGATCAAAATATTTTCAGCAAAAATTTCCAAAGTATATAAAAAAACGATATCTTTCAAGTAGAGAATTCTACACATATGTTCGACAATCTCTCTCAAGTAGAGATTTTCTATACATCATGATGACATCATTAGCATTTAAAGATCAATAGAAGCATAATCTAAAATCTATATTTCTATATATTAATATATATATTTTTCTGTCATGCACTTGAATTCAACTACCGATTCAAAAATATATATGGCTAAAGAATCTCAGCTACATACACAAAGCTATATTGTAAAATGGTCACTGTAATTGTTTGAATGTGCAATGAAATAATTGGACGATAAAAACAAAAAAAGAATTCAACTACCAATTAAATAAGCTTTGCTTATGTATATCGACAATATTGAAGGCGGCCTTACGATATTAATATGAGTTTTATTATTGAAAGTAAAACAAAAACGAGACAAATGGAACATATAAATCATGAAAACGAAACGACTAAAAGCAATTATTGTTATAAACTAGAACCCCACTCATACATATCGTTTTATATTGGTTTCAGAAAAAACAAAAAAAAAAACTAATTTTATGTGACTCCAACCGTTGTATGAATTTTACAACAGTAACAACACAAAATTTATGTTACCCGTATTTATTATGGTGTTGAAAAAACCTCGACGACCTATAGACATGTTTTCCAAAATAATCAAATTCAAAAGCTGAACAAAAGAAAAGTTAAATCGATTTGGTTTTATTGTCTATATATCTAATCAAACCTAGCCGAAAACGAATAACAAACGAATCAATTTTTCCATATTTTTCACAATCTTAATTAAGAAAAAAATTCTTTCTTTCTTTCAACCCGAAATTAAGATCGTATTTAACCGAACTAAACGATATTTGATTAAACAAAAAAAAAACAATAAACAAACATAAAGAAGAGAGTCTTTGTTTCCCATTTGGACGAAAACCTTGGTTTAGACTTTAGAGCAAAGAGTTTGTTGATCATCGTTTGATTGATCATTCTTTTGATTATTTCTGGCTTCGTACATACTGAGCTATGGTACTATGAAATGGTACCAGATGTAGTAGAAACAAGACTGGAATCACAAATGGTAAATCGTTGGCGTTTGGCCAATTATGGTTGATAAACAGTGAAAATTTTGCAAATATGCCATTTTTATTTTATTGCATGTTCTATTATGAGATAAATAAAAGCAGCTTTTTCGGTTCGTATTAATTAAATTCATAAAAACTGGATTTTTAATCAATCATTTTTAGTTTTTTAAAGTTCAGTTTCTTTAGGATGAATAGAAAATCTGTATGTACAAGAAAATAACAACTTAGTACTCAAACTAAATAAAATTTCATGATTCAAAATTATACAAATAAACTAGCTATTCCTCTTAAGAACCAACGGTCAACAATACACGTTGACTTGAGGGAAAAGTCCCCCACCCAAACTAATATACAAAATATTCAAATTAAATACAAACAAGACACCGAAAAATATATATAAGAAAAAAAAAGGAAAAAAATCTCAAGAGAGTGGTTAATTAAAAAACTGTTAGATATATTAATATAGCCACAAATCTTGAGTCGATGCTTAACGCGATCTTCGCCATTTGCTGTCTTCTCAGCAAAAAAAAAAAAAAAAAAAAAAACCCTAAATAATATATTTATATATCTTCCTTATTTCTTGTTTCTTGATTTTCTTGACGTTGATGCTTTTTTATCTTCCTTCCGAGTCTAGAGTGTGACAATGTGAAACCCTTAGAAACCTTAAAGGTTCAAGAGATGACCAACTTGAGCTAATTAATCAGTCATCTCTCGATATCGAGTTTTATCTGAACAATGAGATGAGAGATCGAAAGACGACTTCATCACAAGGGATAGTTAGACCCATGTCGTGCTCGAACCCAAACTCTTCCTCGGCTAGTTGGAGAAGTGTCTGAAACTCAGGATGAGCTAGCCATGCGATTGGGACCACATATCGACTCCGGTGTTGACCAACGTAGACCGGGAAATGGCCTTTTGGTACGTCGTTGAAGTAGCAATTACCTTGATTCTTCTTTCCAAGACTTGAGCATCTCTTCAAGATTTGCTTTAGAGTCGCTGCTTGAGACAAGGCCGCTTTGTTCGACTTCTTTATCGCCATTATTTGAGTTTATTGAAACCTAACTTGCTTAGAGAGAGAAGATAGAGGAGAGAGAGAGAGAGAGAGAGAGAGAGAGAGAGAGAGAGAGAGAGAGAGAGAGAGAGAGAGAGAGAGAGAGAGAGAGAGAGAGAGAGAGAGAGAGAGAGAGAGAGAGAGAGAGAGAGAGAGAGAGAGAGAGAGAGAGAGAGAGTTTGGTATGTTTGAAGAAAGTTGTGGATGTGAAGGTGGTGGGGAGGAATGGAGGGGCTATTTAAGGGCACAATGGAGAAATTATTGGATGAGTTTATTAAATTAATAAGAAAAAAAATCTTATATATGCTTTTTACATAGATTTTTTAGGTTTACTTATGACTTTTAGAAGATTTGTGACTAGGTTATATGTATTATATACACAATTAACGACTAATTAATACAGAAACACATGAAGTGTTTTCCTTGGTGATCAAAACAATACCCGCGTAAACATATACAATCCGCGTAAGTTATAAATATTATAAATCTCATCAAACTCTAAACACTTTTTTATTAGTACATTAAATCTCATCAAATCCAAACATTAAAATTTTTTTTTGATTAATACATGATGTTTTCACTCTAACGTCCAACTATTTCCATGGTTAAATTTTTCTTACAATCCCATTCTAGGTAATTATATGGCACGGTGTAACGAAATGGTCCAAGATTATATTCTTGCATCAATGGAGAAATGAACACAAGAGTATCCGAGAATTTTAGTAATTCCCAAAAGTTTATATATCGTTGAACCAATGATGAATCCATCAAAGACAATAATTAAAAAAAAACTTTATTTTAATGTTAATGTGAAAGCCAAAAAATAGAAAATTTTCAAAAAATACCACTTTACAAAAATGCCACACTTTTGAAATCTTTACAAAAATGCCATTTTTTCAAAATTATTTTTTCTTTATATTATTTATGCTTGGGTTAATTATGTTCTATTAGGGTTTAGTTTTGAGTGTTTAGAAGGTTTTAGGTGTCAAAACATTTTTTAGAGTTTAGAATTTTAAGATATATGTTTTATAAATTTATAATTAGTGGCATTTTTGTAAATGAACATTTTTAAGTGACATTCTTACAAATATACATACAAAAATGGCATTTTTGTAATTGTCCCAAGCAAATATCATGTGGGATGTAGGAAACAATGGCAATGTTAGAGACAAAGCCATAAGGGAAAGAGGGAAATAAAATTCGAAAGAATGCATACAAAATAAAATTGGAGGGTCTTATTAATAAGGTAGGGACTATAACATAACCCTACGTTGTCTCCCTTTTGTGTTTTTATTTAGACACAACTCTACAAATTAATACAAGTAGTGTCCGTTTTCTCGTTCACTTCTTATACACTCTTTCTTCAGATTTTGTCTCTACTGAAACTTCCAATTTTTATTACAACTAATTAATATATAAATAAATCAAAGCAAAAAAAAATAAAATAATAATATGGCCGTTAATATATTTATATACCCGTTTTGTCATTAATTGATTCCGTTGCAAAGGGATTACGGACGAAGTAGACCAAAGTACGTACTTCCAAAATCACATGTCTTTTGCTACAACTAGAGTTGCCAACACTTAATGCGTATTTTCTTTTCTTTTTTATTTATCTAAAACTTAAGATGGAAAAAATAGCACAAAATTATTGTAGTTCGGTGGTATTATATATTTTCCTTGGTTTGAAGTCGATAACCAATTAGAAATTGAGAACATATCGGTTATTGCTTGGTTTGACCAATATAAATTTTAATTTAAAATGTCGGTCACCCCGAAATATAGTACCATTCGGAAAATCACTTTAAAGTTTAAATTGTATGATTATGTTACCATTGGTTTTGTAAGGTTTGGTTAAAATCAAGTTTAGTTCAATCGTTTTTGACAATTGGATTTTTTTTTGTCCACACACTAAAAAAAAACATGTCATTTTCGGACGGACAATATGGTTGTAAATCCGTCTGACGAATTTCCAACCATATCGACCTTCAGGTTCATGTGTTCGTAAATCACAAATCGGTCGGAAATCGTTAGATATTTTCGACGGATTTCCAACTGCGTAATTTCGTTGGAATGAATCCATTGGAAATTCGTCGTAATAGGGTTCCAACGAATTTCCAACCGCTAATAATTTCGACGGATTTCTAATGGCAATTTTCCGTCCAGAAATTTCGACGAATTTACAGTCGTAATTTGGTGGGAAATATTTGCTACAGATTTCCAACGAAATTTTTTTCCACCAATTTGAGAGGTTTATTTCCCACCACATTCCTACGGATTTTGATTTTTGTTTTAAAAAAAAAATAATATTATTTATTTATTTAAAATATTAATTATTTAAATTCGGAATAATTTATAAAATAAAATAATTTTAATTAAAAATCTAATATAAAAATATTAAACATAATAAAAAGTAAATTAACAAAAAAACTAAAACCGCCAAAAACATCATAGCAAAAAATTCGGGAAATTTATCCTCATGAAATTCTTCATTGCTTCAAGACTCTCATTCGTTGCGGCATTTTCAGCTTTCAATTATTCAACTTCTTCGTCTTTCTTCCCAAGTGCTTCTTTCACTACAAGAAAACAGGACCATTTGCGGTACGAGTTATAGGCGCAATTGCCTCGCAAAAGGGAATTTGCTAGAGCTTTGTGACAAAATAAAAATCGTCGTGAGGGCCTAGTCGCAAACAATAAATCATCGCAGTTTCGACGCAAATTTAGTTTCGACGCAAATTTGACGCTATTGTTTGCGACGTAATTGCGTGATGTCTTGTAGCGAGGAGATTGCGTTTACTGATATAGCGTGGCGTTTGCGTCAATTTTGCGTGCCTTTTAAGTGCAGGGAATTTACAATTTTTACGTTTTGCGTGGTTTGTGCGACGTTTTAGTTTTTGCGACGTTTTTGCGTGTAAAATATTTGCGTCTGTTAATTTTGCGACATTTTTGCGACCAAAAATTAGATTTTTTTTATATTATAAAATATCTGTTTTTACTTAATTTAATTTTTAAAAATTTAAAATGATTAAATTTTAAAATCAAATTAATTACATAAAACCGAATATTTAACATTAGATGTTACTAAAAAAACTCGAATATTTAATACATCAAAAACAAAATAAAACTAATGCGAGTTCATATCAAATAATCTCGAAACAAAATAGTTAGATGTTCCGGATGTTCCTTCTCCTCTTGTCGTTGCTGTTTCCCTCTTCTTCCGCATCTTCTCTGCAATCGTTGGATTCGTAGCGCCGAGTATCGTAAATATTTCATTGAAACTGTTGGAGTCTTTCTTTATAATGCGATTTTTCTCCTTTAGTGATTTGATATCTTGTTCTGCGAGCTCCAACTTCTTCTCTCTAATGGGATCATAGGCATAGGACGAAATCGGGCAATAGGAAACTCCCTCCTCATCGATCAGAATAGAACCCGTGAAAGCTATCTTTCCCTTTCTGGTACTAGGAGCAAGCTGTAAAATAATAAATTTCTGTAAAAATAAGTAACTAAATTGTGTAAGTTATAACATTATAATTAAAATTTTCTTGACAAATGAGAATTTTGTTACCAGGCTGCGTCTCAGGAACAAAACTCGGGACACGATGAGAGGTATGAGTTCTCGGGCCTTGTAGATTAACTCGACGTTGTTGTGGGAAAGGTGTATTTGTAGAATCTAGATAATTGGTGTAAGAGTTGTTTGCCATCTGCAATTTTTAAAAAAAATATTAAGTAATAGAATTTCGTAAATCTGGCTAATTAATTAATCGCAATTAAAATCATCAAATATACCAACCAAAAAAAATTATCTAAATTCAGAAGAACAATGCATATGTACTGAAAAGGACTTAACCGGCTGGAATTTTTTTAAAAAAAAATTCTGAAAATGTTTATGATTTTAATTCATATTATTCATCCAAAATTATGCCAACAAAAATTAAAGATGGCGATTAACAGAACTATGGATAGTTAAAAAAATTTTAGCTATGGATCATATAGTGCATGTGTTCACTATATTACAAAATTACATATATAAATTTTTAAATCAATGAATTTCATGCCTATATTATAATCTTAATGCATTACAACCAAACCTAAATTATAATCCTAACAGATTATACAACAATCTAAAACAATAAATTAAAACAAAAGTAAACAATTTACAATTGAGAAGCGAGATTGTTTAGGAAGAGAGAGAGCTAGGAACCACAGAGAGAGGAACCACAGAAAGAGGAACGAAAGAGAGGATTGACAGAGAGAAAAATGCAACAGAGAGAGATGCAAGAGAGGAACGAGAGATCTCTAAAAAAACAGAGAGGAACAAGAGAGAAAAGGCTGTTCTGCGAATGAGATAAGTTTTATATATGGTTTAATTCCGTCGCAAAACAGAAGCAAAATCATTAACCTAATTTTTAGCCCAATCAGATTTTTTTGGTTTTGGTCGCAATTCCGTCGCAAATCAAGAGAAACTAATTAATTTTTTTTTGTTTACCGCCACATACCGTCGCTAATAAGTCGCAAAGGAAGCGAAATTAATTAAATTTTTTGGTTTTACCGCCACATTTCGTCGCAAATAAGAGGCAAATCTAGAAAAATAAATTAAAAATTATTATTATCATCACAAATTGACGCAATTGAGTCGCAAATAAAGCAAAATTAATTATTATTTTTTTTGGTTTTATCTACACATTCCGTCACAAATCCAACATAAATACATTAAAATAATAAAAAAATTGTCATCACAAATAGATGCAATTGAGTCGCTAATGAAGCGAAATTAATTATTATTTTTTAGTTTTTTGCCACATTCCATCGCAAACGCCACACAAACATATATTCAACGCAAGTTCGACACAATATATAAGTATTTACGATGGATTTGCGAGTATACAAAACTTTTACGACGCAAAAAAGAAGCAAATTAGATTTGGGGCAAACTTAGGGTTTAGGGTTTAGGGTTTAGAGATCAATCATACCCTATAGCAAGCTACCAAAATAATTGTTTCAATGTAAATTGATAGTTCAAGCTAAATTTAAGCACATATATAAAAAATTCCAGAAATCGTCAAAAATAATCAATTGAACATAGTTTGTTAATATAGTTACATGTACATTAGTCTATTAGTTGAACAATGGTGTTTATCAACAACGTTCCATCGAACAATATAGGGTCTATAATTACCAGTGATTAATAAACACACGAGAGACAATATTATGAAACTAACCAGAACCATAACATTTTAGGGTATAGGGTTTGTAATTTTGCTTATGATTTGCGGTTTATCGCCGCAAATTAGTCGTAAGTTTTAAATTTAGCCGCAAATCTCTCGCACATGTGCTTCGGATTTGTGTCTCAAAGCCGCAAAAAAGTCGCAATATATTAGAGTTTGTATTTTATACAGTTTCAGTTAAACACATTTATTTTACAAATAAGTTTCATAAATATATAAAAAACCCTTATTAACATTATTATTCATGTTCGGTTCTGATTTGCGGTTTATCGCCTCAAATTAGTCGCAAGTTTTAAATATCGCCGCAAATTAGTCGCAATTGTTAAATATAGCCGCAAATCCCTCGCAAATTCGCTTCGGATTTGCGTCTCAAAGCCGTAAAAAATCGCGACTATCATTTTGTCCGACAAAAACCGTGCAAAGTCATTGAAAACGTGTTCTAACTACTTTCCACGCAATACAAACGCAAACCGAAGAAAATATCAAGGGCCGCAAATTAGTCGTGAAAGTGCGTCAAATTTGCGTCTAAAAGAAAGACCCTCACAGGAAAATATCTTTATACGTAAATTCGTCGTAATATTGCGTCTAAATTCAATAACTCGAAAAAAAAATATATTTCACCACAAATCTCTCGCAACATTGCTACACAGTTGCGTCGAACGACTACGAAGACGCAACATAAACGCAAACTTGAGACATTATTTGCGACGAAATATATTCTCGCAAATTTGCGTTTAATATGCGTCTGTCAACGCAAAACAGACGCACTTTCGACGCAAAATTGTGAGTACGAAAAACAGTCGCAAAATATCCTCGCAAATCGGCATGTTTTCTTGTAATGTTTAAGAGTTTCAACTTCTTGGAAAGAGTACAGGATCACTCTGCAAAGAAGAGAGTGTCCCAAACCTTGAAACTAAATTGCCTAATCCCGGACGACGATCCTTGCGCAATGGCGTTTCCTATGAGCAATTGACATGCATCAATATAAGAAATCAGGAAAATACAATAAAATTTGAGGTATAATTAAATTAAGAAACATACCTCCAAGACAATGTTGTTGACTTTCTGTCGGGACAGCTCCAACTGGTTCGACAAACACGAACCATCCAAACCTTGAGAGAGAGATATTTGCGTGAGCCGCTCTTCCTTTCTCTTCTCTACCTTCTCGACGAGTTCATCAATGTTTGGATAGTCGATGTTGCCGATTACTTTGTTGGTGTGCGTACGTTTAATTAACGCAACTAAATCCGGAGGTACACCGCCAGCTTATTGAGTCTACAAACGTTTTAATAAATATTATTTATGTAAAAGATAACAAAAAAACTAGTTAAGAAAATTTCAAGTAAACTTACCATCTCGTCCTCGCGCGCTAAAAAACTTGTAGCCTCAGAGTTGAGTACTTCGAGGATTCTTCTTACGGTTCTCCGAGTTTATCTTTGCAAGCTTTTGCGTTGCCGGATCAACCTAATATGGTTGCAATCCCACCCAAAAATTTTCGTTCAAGTTAGTTGGCTTCTCCAACCTGTTTTGCCATTTCTCCTTCCACTCGTTCATGTGTCCCAAATAACTACGCGCAGAAGATTGATACATTACAACTTGATGGATCACCTAATTAGGTTACTTGTGGCAGAAAAACTTATAATTAGTTTACGATAATTATAGCTATTATTTCTCGGATACATAAATCAATTGTATTGGTTTTGACTTCAAAAATTATATGTAATAAACGTATTGGAATTATAAATATGGCTAAGCAATATAATACACTGTCTCCATGTGAAAATTTGAAAATGAAAACAAATGCTTAGGTTGGAACCTAATCTTTTGTTTAATTGATAGTATCAAATCCATGCTAGTTCCCATCTTATTCCTCTACTGCCTTGTGTTCCACGTATTTCTTTCCCTTTCTGTTCAACTTCTATTATCTTTTCTTCTTTTAGTTTATCCCTTTTTTCTTTCGTTTTAATGTGATGAATCAATCAATATCGTCAAAAAATTTCACCTTTGGCTTTGTGATAATTCCAATCTAATTCATTGCAAAATTTTCGTGGTAGAAACCCCATATCGTGTATAACTTGATAGCCAAAAGAGGAAAATTTAAAAGTGTGATTGAAAAAGACTTTTTGGCAGTTTCTACAATATTCAGTTGAATTTTCCACTATTTGCTTTTGAATGTTCAGTTTGCGCATCTGTTTTAGAGATGTAAATTGCTAACGAAAACATATAGTTTAATGGTTGTACTAGTGTCTTAATCGTATGACTATATGAACCCAAACCCCCATAATTCATATTTTTGAAAATAAATATAGACTACTAAAACATCATAATGTATGAGTAATCAAAACATCTTCTGCAACATCTTAGGGGTATATATGGATAATCATTTCACATTTCAACAACAACAACAACAATATATATATATATATATGGATAATCAAGAAGGACCAGCTAATAGCCAATATTTATTCTTCTGCATATTCAACCAAAACAATATGATACTTTCTTACTTACTTTAAGTGGATAAATTAAGCAAGCAATCAATGGTTAATTCCAGCTAATAAAGTCTCAACACAAAGAAGGATATTGTTAAATATTATCTTTGTTTTATATAAAATGTTACTATATATACAGTTTCTTTTTAAGATTAGTTTTGGGATTTTGAAAGTAACATTTTTAAGATTCGTTTTGTTATAAAGGATGCATGATTTTAGCATATTTTAAGAAGTAACGACAAATAGAGTATGAAGAAATAAGAAAGAAGATTTTTTGGTCGACAAAGAAAGGTTAATAAGAGTTTGGCTTCAACCGAAATACTAATTAAGGGGAAGGGATATAAATTTAATTTTGTTGTCTTCATAAAATTATATGGAAAACGTTAAATAAACATCAAACTATTTGCATGGGAAGAAAGGAGAAAAGTAAAAACTGAAACCTGAAACGTGGAAGAAGGGATTTTGTCGTATTTATCAAACTATATATAATATAGAGAAAGAAAAACAGAAAAAATGAGAGAGATGGTGTGTGTAGGGACAAAGGAGGAGACAGTGAGAGAATCAGGTGGAAATGAAATGAAATGAAATGAAATGAAACAACACTTGGCTGTCCTGAATTGGCGCTTCTGTTGTGGTTCTTACTTGTAGACATGATCCCTCACTCTCTTCATTACCCCACAACTCCAATTCATCATCATCTTCATCTTCATAAGAATCATAACCCACTTTTCCACAATAATAATTCTCTTTGATTTTTAATCCAAATATTACCTATATAGATGATATAACACCATGTCTTATTCACTATTGATACGGGTATATTCGTTTTATTTAACTATCGATAACCAAGAAAGTTTAAACTATCATGAAACATGAAAATCCGATTTATTTGAGATTACCGATTTTTTTTTTTTTTTGTTTAAAGGATAATTGGTATAATGTTTCTATATGTTCAAGAAAGTTAAATTACTGTGAAACTTGGAGATCCGAATTATTTGAAATTATCGATTTTGTTAAAAAAAGATGTTGGAGTTTTTACTCCACTGGATCTAAATTTAGACATACTTGGTATTATGTTTTTATATGTTCAAATTGTATTTACCCGTATTGGTATGCAAGCTGTAGTTACCGAACTTTGTTTGGACATATATATAAAGCTCAAATCCATTTCCATTATTGGTAAGTAGGATAAGCAACCGGCTTTATTAACCTCACAAACTATATAACCAATTTAGTTTTATCGCCGAGAAATTTTGCTCATAGCCATATCAAACTCTTTGAAGGCTTTGTGGAATTTTATTTTATTAAATGTATATTTGATGTGTCACAATAAAAATAAAAGAGGGGAAATTAGCACTAATAACCAACAAAAAAAACTATAATTCAATAACTAACTAATTTCTTAAAATCTAATGGCTTAGATTTTGCCACATATGCATTTTTTCTTAGTTATTGTATTATAAATTTTTTGTTGGTTATTCACCAAATTCACCCAATAAAGAGTTTTGACATATTAAAAAAAAAAAAAATCTCTAGTCAGTTTTTTGAATCAAGTAATTTCCGAATGTTCTAATTATATGTGCTTAACGGTAGCTATGGTCTTGTTCGCCATTCGCTAATATAGTTTGGTTATTGCTTTAGTAATAGGGATAGATTTAGTGTGTGGATATTTGCCCCAACTTTTTCAACACATTTGATGATGAAAGTTTAGTTTGATCTTCTTCATTTTTCGTTGGGCGTTTCTATTTCCACTTGTTAATTAAATGGGTTCGCTTTCAAAACAAAAACAGCACATTTTCTTATTTTTGTCAAACATCTTTGTAAAGTATAAACGCATACGGAAAGATCCAAGTTAAAGTTCCTGGTGACATTCACAAGAAACAAATGATCTGCAGAAAACAACCCAATAAATTTTGCTATATAAAATTTTGTTTGAGTTTAGAAACTCTAACAATTATCTGATAAAAAAAAAAGGATATTGCCCTTTTGTCTTTATTTTCGTAAACATGACATTCAAAACACTATACACAAACAGTCATGTCGAAAAGTTGAATTATATATGTGATCTTGAAGTTTGATCCTTGTCTAAAACTAAATTGAAATATATGCTTTGGAAACTACTTATGTCATATTTTTGATTTCTTAGAAAATTACATGTGTCTACAACAAAAATAATTCACTCAATTCCTTAACACTATGGTACAAAAGAGTTTGATTTTGCAAGGTAGGTATGATGTGATGTAGTTATAAGGCAAAGTCACCAATCACGATTTGGTGATAGAATTCAGATTTTTTTCCTCAAATATTCTTCAATTTAAAAAACTATTAAAGGGACAACTCCTAACGACAAAATGCATAAAACGTATATATTAGAACTAATATTTAATTTGAGAAGAGTATTTTCCCAATTTCCCTACGTATTCATTTTCCAATTCAAAAACTATAAAAAGGACAGCTCCTAAGGACAAAATGCATAAATTAATATTTTAACTAAGATTTTTTTATTAAAAAATATTTATTTCTCTCAATTTTTTTCCTACAAAGTCCAATTTTCTTCCCAACACCAAAATAGACAGCTCCAAGAGAATAAATGCGTTAAAATTTGAGAAATTTTGAGAAATACCACTTTTGAAGTGTTACTTTTCAATAATGCCACATTTTAAAAATCTATGTAAAAATATCAATTTTTCAAAATTATTTATTCATTATATTATTTATGTTTGAGTTAAATATGTTGTATTATGGTTTAGTTTCGACGGTTTATGATTTGTTAGGGGTCAAACATTCTTTAGGGTTTAAAATTTTAAGATTTAGGTTTTAAAAATCCATAATTAGTTGCATTTTTGCAAATGAACTAACTGTTGTGGCATTTCTGAAAAGTGGCATACTAAAAGTGTCATTTTTGCAATTGTACCTTAAAAATTAGAATTAGATATTTTTCATGAAGTTTTGTTTTTTGCCCTAATTTCCTATAAATTAAGTTTCCAATCCAAAAACTATAAAAGGGACAGATCTTAACGACAAAATGAATAAAAGAATATTAGAATTTAGAACTAAGATTTTTTATTTTTTTTCGAAGAAAAAAGAGTTTTCTCCTTAATTTTCCTACAAACTCCAACTTCCATTCCAACACCAAAAATGGACATGCTCCAAACCAAAAAAATGCTCCCAAATATTATAAATAAGATTATTTTCTACAAAGAGTTTTCCCCCAAAATTTCATACAAATTCAGTTTCCAAAACAAATATCTCAACATGGCAATACCTCAACCACAAATAGAAGAAATTAACTATTGTAAAATGAGAAATTTAGATTTTAAACGAATTTATATAATAGTAAATGTCTGCTAATTCCACAAATGTACAACCAAAGAGAGAGTCACAAAAGAGTTGCTCATATCTCTAAACTGTGTAGGTTCCATGTCTGCAAATAATCTGACTCTACCATGTGGTACTTAGTACTTACCTTCCCACAACAACTCATCAAAGTCTTTAGCACCACAAGCAGACAAATATTCCTCCAATGAAATTTGAGCCACAAAATCTTGATTTTAGATAAATTTTTAATGTTTGCCCAAAAAAAAGATAAATTTTTAATAAACATAAGTTTTTAATTTAATTTTATTTCTCCCCACCATCATGTTCTAAGGCCATTAGAGTAGACCATTGTCTTGTGTCTTTCAATTGATTACTACTCTTTGCAGTTTGTTTTTTAATGTCACATTTGAATTGTGAGTTTTTAAAGTAAAGCAAGAAGCCTCTCTCTGTGATAACTGTCAGTGTCATATTCTCTAATCACAGTTTTTCTTTTTTAGGAGAAGTGAATGTGTTTTTTCTTCCAGATTTAGAGAGACTAAAGAAGTCATTTCAAGGTGTTTCTTGTTTGTAATTGCCCCTAAAATTGGTGGAGACTCTCTCATGTTCTATGAATGAAAATGACCATAGGAGAAATGATTTGATTACACATAGTACATGAGGCAATTCATGTCCATGTCACAATAATGGAAGAATTTAATCCTTTCTGCTTGTTTCTTCCACTGATTCGACACCCAATGGAAAGTAGGTTTTAATAATTTGGCTCTAAAAGGAAGAAGAAGAAGATATGCACTTCTTTTCAAGACACCAAGTCAAATATTTGCATTTGAGATAGTCCTGGTTGAAAAAAGTTTGGATTATGTGATCTTCAAACTGGATCCTTGTCTAAACTAATCGAAATACCATATGTTTTGGAAACTACTCATATCATATGTTTAGTATCTTGATAGTGTAGGATCTTTCGCTTGTAAAAGAATCTCACAATCGAAGCAAGTCCAGATACGATACGAACAAAAAAGCAAAAACTTAGCAAGTGAGCAGTACCAAGGAGTTTACGAATCATTTGAAAAGAGATCGGGTAAAAACAGATCAACTATGCTTGCTTTGTTTAAAGCCATATTCTACAGATAGTTTACCAGAATGTCAAATCTGAAAATGGAAAAGAATCCGATAGATAATTAAGTACGCCTAGTATATTTGTCCAAGGATTACACCTTGATGAACTTCTCTTTTGCCAAGAGATCAGATGTTTGAAGCATTCAAAGCCACGACTTTGCATTGTTCATTTAAGGCCAGAAGCTGAGCTTCTTTCTTGTCAAGAAGAGCTGTTAGCTTCACGTTCTCCTCCATCAGCTTTTGCACTTCTACCTCTTTCTGCGCTTTCTCGCCTTCCAGTTGTGTCGACTTAGCAACCAACCTGCTTTCACAATAAAACATATATGAGAATGGATTCAGTAATGTTGAAATATAGCAATTGAATTCAATTCTCAGTCAGTGAAATCAAGATTCAACCCCTTGCTGATATATATTCCTGCTCATTACGCTATCATAGACATTGCGTTTACATACTGTGTACCTTAGCAATTGAACAATCACATAAACTGTCTCATCATTTAGATAAAACAGCTAACAAGTTGCAAACAGAAGATATAAAGACTGACCGGGCTTCCATGGTTTGGAATTGCCGCTCGGATGAAATTGGTGTTGTGGAAGTATTGATGTAATTTCTAAGTGACTCACACTCTGTCTTCATACGATGAAGCTCCTCTTCATTTTCCACAGCTCTTTCTCTATCCCTCCTTCTATCTTCAACTAGTCTTTTAATTGTCTCCGTTGTTTCGTCTAGAATAGTTTTACTTCCAAGTATAGCCTTTTTCATCTCTTCTAACCTCAAAGACACAGTCTCGATTTGGATTTTCTTCCTTCTAATTTCTTCCTCACTTATAGTTACCCTCTTCTTCTGAAAAGACGTTTCAGATTCCACCGCTATTACCCTCGTCACAAGAGACTCCAGCACATCAGTAACATCATGTATGGATTGGAGTATCTTCAGCGTATAAGCTCCGTCCTCTATATGGCTCTTGCTAGTTCCAGCCAATGTATCTTCACCTGGATTATGAGAAGAAAGAACACTTATGTTCTTAGCCACTTGAGACACTAAACTATCATCTTTTAGCTCTGACTGTTCTACACCGAGTGACGAATGGGCTAAACCAGGAAGGGTCAAGATTGTAGCTTTTGATCTCAAATAGCGTAAACTTGCTGCAGCTGACTCGACCCTACCTAACAGAACCCCTAACCCCTTTCTTGCATCTTCCTCTGAGCCCTGCTTCAGGTAACTCTCGACATGTACAAGTACAGCTTGTAAATTATCATCTACGCCGGATTTCATCTCACTATTCCACACCTCAAGGGGTTCTCTTGATAATGAACCTTGTGCAGCCATATTAGTATCCGCTTTACCAGCCATTATCAAACTCTTTGTCCAGAACTAAAAAATGAAGAAATCTTCTTACTGCAATAATTTAAAAGAAGCTTAGAATCCAAACTAAACCCAAAAACAACATTATCTAGTTAGAGTTAAGGGCAAAACAAACTTGCTTGACTTCAAATAATATAAATTATCAATGAGGCTTATAATAATAATAATAATCTGTTAATTCTCTTGTTGACTAAGCAAGGACAATGATTGAGATGAATACACACAGAGAAATGATGCAAGAACAACAACAACCATTTTTAGCTTCCACGGATTTCGAAACAATTTGGGGGTTAGTGGGTTTTCTCAGTCACGATTAACTGAACTTGAACATCAACAAATCATGATTATTGGTTTTGACAGGAAAGTAAGCACGACGAAACGAGAACTGTATGATGATGATCAAGCTCGCTAAACCGATCGAGAAGTCATGAACACGAATCTAAACTGCGATTAAACAAATTTGATGGCACAAATAAAGATCCTTACGATTTTCCAGAAGATAAAAGCTCAGGCTCCGTCGGCAATTAGACGATTGGCAGAGAAATGAGCGAATTTGGAGAAGAACTTTAATTTCCTTTTTCCTTTTTCCTTTTATGGTATAATTTAGATTTAGACCATAATTAGTTTAAATTAATGGGCTTTTAAGCCCATAGAGACCCGAAGTTTTATCGGCTCGTTGTTGTATTAAAATACCAAAACTACCCCTCTCGGTTATATAAATCACTAAATCCGCCCTAAAATACTTTAGGGTCGTCATCATCATAAAACGAAGACTGGAAATAGCATCAATCAAAGTAAAACAAATTCTTCATTCCGTACCCGAGAGAGAGAGAGAGAGATTTGATTGTGGATTGTGAAGAATGAAGCCAATCGACGAAGAAGATAATCTTTTTCTCAGCAAATATCAGTCATCAGAACTTAAGACTGCTTCGGAGTTTTTAACCAGTTGGTTTCGTTTTTTATCTAGAGATCTCTGCAAAGACTGTGTTCATGTTCTCTCCAATCGAATCCGTTCTCTAGACCCAGGTTTGGATTAGTTCTTATTCTTAAACGGGAAATTTCTGGGTTTTTTTTTTGTATTCATAATTCGAGTTGAAGAAACGGAGAATTCACTTTGCCATATGTTGAATCCGAATTCGATCATTAGAGTTGAGAAAATTGCACTCTGATTTTTGAGGATGATTAGGGAATTAACCTATCTTCTTGAGATTACTGTATTGAGATTTTGATATTTTATGTGTGAATTGTGTTTTCTTATGTACAGAAGAGCATTGTAGTGACATGACTGTTAATGGAGAGGATAAAGCCGGGTTCGATTCGATGATGGAAAACATGGAATCTGATGAAATCGGTAATAATAATAATATGGGCAATGATTATGATGAGAAGTTTTGTGATTTGAAAGCTGGGGATATTGTATTTGGATCTTTGACAAACACTATAAGAAATACAATATTAGAGCCTTCTCAATCAACTGTTATTTCTGAGACGGCGAGTCCTCGAACGTCTTGGGCTGATATGGCGGCAGAAGAAGACGGCCTCGAGGAGGAGGAAGAACATAAGGAGAGTGATGTGAGTCCTTTCAAGACTCCTGAGAAGCGTAAATTGTCTAGGGAGCAAAGAGAGCAATATCGGTTTATGAATGTGAAGAAAATGAAAGTGTTTACTTGTTTTGAGAGAGTTAAAGGGAACCAAGTTAATATACTTGAGGGACTTGAATTGCATACCGGTGTTTTTAGCGCGGTGGAGCAGAAAAGGATTGTTGATCATGTCTATGAACTGCAAGAGAAGGGTCGAAAAGGAGAACTTCAAGGTTAGTTTCTACTAGCATAGTTTAAATTTGGAAACTCTAATTTAACTTATTTAATTTCGGATTTTTGTATCTTTTCGATCTATATAGAACGTACTTTTACTGCTCCGCGTAAGTGGATGAGAGGCAAAGGACGAGTTACTATTCAATTCGGATGTTGCTATAACTATGCAACAGTAAGTGACACTTTCTGATTTTGTTATTACTACATTTGATCAATGCTAGAGAATGTGAAAAGAGTTTTGCTTTGTGTTTTGATAGGACAAAGCGGGAAATCCACCCGGAATCCTTCAACACGGAGCGGTTGATCCTATACCGCCTCTTTTTAAAGTAATAATCAGAAGGTTGGTTGGGTGGCATGTAATTCCTCCAACTTGTGTACCGGATAGTTGTATCGTCAATATATATGACGAAGGAGATTGCATACCTCCGCATATCGATAACCACGATTTCCTCCGCCCTTTCTGCACAATTTCATTTCTTAGTGAGTGCAATATACTCTTTGGATCAAATCTCAAAACCCTTGGACCTGGTGAATTTTCCGGTTCATACTCTATACCGCTTCCTGTCGGGTAATGCTCCTTCAGCCTTTTTTTTTTGCATATTCTCTCTGATTTTTCAGTACATCGTTTAACTTTGCGACAATTTTTCACCTTTTTCAGATCTGTTTTAGTGCTAAAGGGGAATGGAGCCGATGTCGCTAAGCATTGTGTACCTGCCGTTCCCACAAAGAGGTAACTTAAAGCCAAATGTAAACAGATTTGATGGATACATTCACATTTAAAATATTTTATACCAAAATGAAAATGTAATACCTTTTTTTAAAACGTGATTTCTCTTATCGGTTGTGATTTCTCGTATGTATTATTTTGTGTTGAAACAATTGAAACATAACTAATCGGTTGTTTACACTCTTCAACTCGCTCACACTGTTTTTGTTCCTTGGTTCTGCTTTCAGGATATCGATCACGTTTAGGAAGATGGACGAGTCGAAAAGACCAGTCGGATTCACCCCAGAACCCGCTTTACAAGGGATTAAGCCGTTGCCATACGAACAGACCGCACCGAGTACTCCTGATGTTGCAGCCATTAGCTCATCAAGATCCAGCAACGACCAAAATGGCAGTTATTACAAGAATCGAAGTGCACATAGAGAAGGAAGCAAACATCTTCATGAGTCTAGAAATTATCATCATTCAGAGAGTCGAGAATGGTCATCATCATCAAGCCAAAGAAGAGGAAACTCACGCTCTACACCAAACAGAGCTAGAGCCAAAGTTCATAATCATAATAATACCAACTCCGACCATGTTTGAGAATTTTGTTTTTCTATTTGTATTACGAAACTAATATTTAATTTTATCATTTATTAAGTTAGAGAAATTGAGCATAATAAACTCCGGTTGCTTTTCTCATTTTTCATTTTCTGATGAAGAGTTTTCAATTTTTTTAAAATTGTCGCAAAGTTATTCTGATTTCTATCATAATTTTAAAAAAATGAACCAGTGATCAAATCAGTGTTTTTTTAAAAAAAATTAAATAGAAAACAAAGAGTAACTTCGGCAATTATTATCATACTAGATTTTGATCAACGCTAAATTTTGATCAACGCTAAACGTGCGATTAGATATTTAAATATATTTTTAATCGAATTTAATATTTAGACGTGTATTCAAACATTTATAAACACATAAAAATGATATGTATTGTGCATACATATAATAAAGCTAAATTTTGATTAAACATAAATATATTTATCTTTGTTATTTTTCATTTCTTCTATCTATTAAAAATAATGATGATTGTTTTTGAATATTTTAATAACGTTTTTGACTCGAATAAAAAAAATCTAGTATTATTGAAAAGAAAATAATATATTTTCAAATATTTAATATATTATTTAAATAAAATTTTCTATATTAATTATCACATATTCTTTATTTCCATATATTTGTTATTAAGAATTTTTAATAATTTTTATTAGGAAATGAATTCCTTAAAACCTTTACCTATAATTTTTACCTAGCGTGTCCTGTTAGTATATAGAGGATATTGTTTTTTTTTTTAATTCAAATATTGTAAAACAGAAAGCTCAATCCTAATTTTTGGTTGGTTTGATTTGGAATTTTGATTTTCTTCTATCATTAGATTTTTTGTTCAGGACTACCGAATTTGGTCAATATATTTTTGTCACAAAATTTGGTCAATATTACTTTATATTAAAAATTGGACCTTATATATATAACTCGCCTGCGTCATTTCATTGCACTGGTTCGCTTTGAAGTCTCTCTCTCTCTCTCTCTCTCTCTCTTTTCATAGTGAGTCTCGCAGAGACCCAACAAAAGAAAAACTGAGAGGGAAAATTGCCTACAGATTTATCACTTTCCATTCTTTATCCTCGAGCTTGTTGGTGTTAGGTCAGAAAATTTTCCGACTCTCTCTTTAAAATCAGTAAATTTCATAAACCCTTGAAAGTTTCTGACCTAGTCGACCCACCTTGGGTTTTGGCGTTTAGGGATCGTCGCCGTGATCGACGGAGGAAAAAAAACCCATTTTCGGCGTCAGAAACAAGGAAGGAGGAGTAAAACCGTAACGGAACCCTAAAACAGCGTTTCGCTTTTTCTGGGTCAGCTATGAGTCCAATTCAGAACTTCGAGCAACACGCTCGTCGTCTCGCTGAGCCTGACCTACGTAACATCACTCACTCTCTCTTCTCTCTTCTTAATATTGTTGTTGAGCTGTCTGAGAATTTATTGGAGAAAGCTATGATTTTGGATTTGAAATTTGTTTAAGAGTTTTAATTTTGTTAGCGAAATTTTTCTGAGGAATTGTTGTTTGACATAGAGTGAGTTCGTGTTTAAGTTTTCTTCAATTTTAAAATTGCATTGACACTTTTTTTTTGGGGGGTCTTATGTAGCTATTCAGACGAGGCTTGAGATGGTGGTGGAGGTCAGGGACAGTCTAGAGATAACACATACGTCTGAGTACCTTAATTTTCTAAAATGTTACTTCAGGGCATCTTCAGTGATTCTTCTTCAGATTACAAAGCCTCAATTCACTGATAATCTTGAGCACAAACTACGGAATATTGTGGTCGAGATCCTGAATCGTCTACCACATAGCGAGGTTCTTCGTCCTTTTGTTCAAGACCTCTTGAAAGTTGCAATGCAGGTGCTAACTACAGATAATGAAGAGAATGGGTTAATATGCATTCGCATAATTTTTGACCTGCTGAAGAACTTTAGGCCAACATTAGAAAGTGAGGTTCAACCGTTTTTGGACTTTGTCTGCAAAATTTACCAGAACTTCAGATTGACGGTCAGCCATTTTTTCGAGAATGTCAAAATGGAAGAGGCGAAACCTGTGGAGATTTCAACACCATCTGATCAGTCGCTGTCCCTCACTGCACATTTCAGGAATGGGCAGATTAATCCGAGTTCTCGTTCATTCAAGATAGTAACAGAGAGCCCCCTAGTTGTTATGTTTCTTTTTCAGCTGTACAGCAGATTAGTTCAGACTAATATTCCTAATTTGTTGCCCCTTATGGTTGCTGCTATATCTGTCCCTGGACCTGAGAAAGTGTCGCCACGTATGAAGCCTCAGTTCATCGAACTGAAGGGTGCCCAGGTCAAGGTGAGACAATGCTTCTCTATCAGGATAGAAACCATTGCTTATTTGGATGGTGAAAAGACAATTTCATTAAGGCCCACATTGTGTTCTTGTTTCACCTGAATTTTTTTTTTCTGAGGGACCATGGCATACTGACTTCCAGTGTTATGGCTTTTCTTTTGTTTGTTTGCAGACGGTTTCTTTTTTGACTTATTTGTTAAAAAGTTGCGCCGAATATATCAGGCCACACGAAGAAAGCATTTGCAAGAGTATTGTTAATTTACTCGTTACCTGTTCGGATTCTGCATCTATCAGAAAGGTGATGAACTGTCTCTTCCTTTTTCCTCGGTATGTTTTCACCTTGTGATATAATCATTGGCTTGCAGTTAAAGATTTGTTTTTGGTCTATGAAACGCAGGAACTATTAGTCTCACTAAAGCATGTACTTGGAACAGATTTCAAGAGAGGTTTATTTCCTCTTATTGACACTCTTTTGGAAGAAAGGTACAATGCCTTTTTCACCTTTCTGAATTCTAAAACTGTTACACTTGTCAGTAAGATTTTTTCATATTATCAAGTATACCTTTTACTGTTTTGTATAATACACCTAGTATCTATTAAAATAATGACATGTTATCTACTTGCTGTTTTTGCTGTGTCAGGGTTCTAGTTGGAACGGGGCGCGCATGCTTTGAGTCTTTGAGACCTCTGGCTTACAGCCTACTGGCCGAGATTGTTCACCATGTTCGAGCAGATCTGTCCCTTCCTCAGGTTCTTCCTGTTGTTTCTGTGCAATTTGTATTTTTTTGCTATTTGTTAGTCCTCTTCTCTAGAGCATCTCTTTCTAGTTGAGAAAGTTTTAAGTTATGGAAACTGTGCCAAACATTGAAATTGGTTTTTGTGGTAGTTCCAGTACACAGTTATTGCTATTCATCTGTTGTTTTTGTGGTTGCGTAATAAAAAGGATCCTCATCTTTTCGATCTTAAAAGTGCTCGCAGTTGGGAAAGATGTTATTTCTTGCTTCTAGATATGAAACCCTAGGCCTCCCAAGATAGTCTAACAGAGGAAGATTCCAACAAACTTTTTTTCCCCCGAAATACAACTTATTAATCAATCTTTCGTGCTAACATCAGGCTTCCCCTTTTTAGTTTTATTTTCCCGTTCCATTGTCTGCTCTATGAGTGATCTTTCTTTTACAATTCTTCTTATTTAAATTTAAACAATGTGGCAGTTATCGCGGATCGTTTACCTATTTTCGAGGAACATGCATGACTCGACTCTCTCTCTTAACATCCATACAACTTGTGCACGATTGATGTTAAATCTGGTAAAGCTTTATATTCCATCTTGTTTGCCTTATATAAATTTGATATATTACTTAACATTTTACGAGTAATCTGTCAACTATGTTCGAATCTAGATTTTAGTAAAAGTTAATACTTATACTGGGTTCAGGTAGAACCAATATTCGAGAAAGGTGTTGATCAGCAGTCAATGGATGTAGCACGGATTTTGTTGGTATTGTTTTATCCCTGAGAGTTCATTTTAGAATTGGTTGGCTGCTCTAATCATTAACTTATTTATCTCATCATCTGTTGATAGGGACGTATCCTGGATGCCTTTGTCGGGAAGTTCAACACCTTCAAACGTACTATTCCTCAGGTAATTCTGGTTGCTTTCCAAGTTCCCATGTTGTTTCAGCATATTGGTTTGCTGGATATTGTTCTTGTAAATGTTTTGCTGCAACAACACACCGATTTTTCTGTTATGTGTTATTTAAGATATCTTGGACCTTTAGCTGTCCTGATTGTCTATTCTTTTATTTCATTGATGTGTTACTTAGTCTTGCTTTCTGGTTCATAGCTTTTAGAGGAGGGTGAGGGAAAGGATCAAATCACTTTAAGGTCGAAGCTTGAACTTCCTGTCCAGGTAATTACATATTAACTATGATGGTTTTTTTTTTTCATAAGTAGCCAAATTATCACCCAATGTGAGATCGTTTTCCACTGTTTATATGCAAACTTGCTAATTGTCATCTATTATCTTAAATAAAGAGTCTGCTTTCTTTTCTAAATTGCACTAAAATTTACAGAAATATAAATTCGAAGCCCTTTATTATTTCTACTTATGCATTATTGTATTCATAGATAATGTCTGGTATTTACTTTGGATTTACAGATAGATTATCTGGCAGTCTTGTAATTACTATACCGCGCTGTTTGCAGGCAGTTTTGAATTTGCAGGTTCCTGCCGAACATTCCAAAGAAGTGAATGATTGTAAGAATCTGATCAAGACACTCGTCATGGGTATTGAATCTTGGCCATACTGATTAGTTATACATATTGGTTACGTATCTATATGCTAAGGACTTGTCCTGATTTGTCTTCAGGAATGAAGACAATCATATGGAGTATAACCCATGCACATTTACCCCGACCTCAGGGAATGCACCCACAAGCTCTTGCTTCGCAATCATCTATTACTCAGGTTTTTAAAGGAATGAGAGAAGATGAGGTACTGCATGTGAGATTGTTTAGTATAGGCATTAATAGTGCGTGCTGAAAGTCCTCTAGTAATCTCTTTATCTTCAAGCAGGTTTTGAAAGCTTCTGGTGTTTTAAAGAGTGGTGTCCATTGCTTAGCTCTCTTCAAAGAGAAGGATGAGGAGAAGGAAATGCTAAATCTTTTCTCTCAAATTTTGGCTATTATGGAACCTCGAGACCTAATGGATATGCTCTCTATATGTATGCCTGAACTTTTTGACTGCATGATTGACAATACTCAACTGGTTCAAATATTTGCCACTCTTCTGCAAGCTCCCAAAGTATACAAGGCATTTGCAGATGTTCTGATTAATTTCCTAGTAAGCAGCAAACTCGACGTTCTGAAGAATCCAGATTCAGCTACAACCAAATTAGTTCTGCATCTGTTCCGGTGCCTCTTTGGGGCTGTTTCTAAAGCACCATCTGATTTTGAACGAATATTGCAACCTCAAGTGCCTGTTATTATGGAAGTCTGCATGAAGAATGCGACTGAAGTTGAAAAGCCACTTGGTTATATGCAATTACTCCGAATTGTATTCAGAGGACTTGCTGGATGTAAATTCGAGCTGCTTCTTAGAGATATTATCCCCATGCTGCTACCTTGTCTTAATATACTTCTGACAATGCTCGAGGGTCCAGCCAGAGAAGACATGAGAGATCTTTTGTTGGAGCTTTCTCTGACGCTTCCTGCACGCTTAAGCTCCTTATTGCCATACCTTCCCCGTCTCATGAGGCCTCTTGTATCATGTTTGAGAGGAAGTGATGAACTTGTGAGCTTGGGGTTACGCACCCTTGAATTCTGGGTGGATAGTCTGAATCCTGACTTTTTGGAGCCAAGTATGGCAAATGTAATGTCTGAAGTGATCTTGGCATTATGGTCTCACTTGAGGCCGGTGCCATATCCTTGGGGTGGAAAAGCATTACAAATCGTGGGAAAGTTGGGTGGTCGCAACCGGCGGTTTCTGAAAGAGCCACTTACACTTGAATGCAAAGAAAATCCAGAGCATGGGCTTCGCTTAGTTCTGACATTTGAGCCGTGTACTCCATTTCTTGTACCAATGGACAAATTTATTAATCTTGCTGTAGCAGCTGTTATTCAGAAAAACCTCATTACAGATATCTACTACAGAAAGCAAGCTCTAAAATTCCTCCGCATTTGCTTGTTGTCTCAGCTTAATTTGCCTGGGTGTGTCGTTGATGAGAGTCAGACGTCCAAGCAGTTATCAACTTTGTTACTTACCTCTGTTGATTCATCTTGGCGCAGGAGTGAATCAACAGAAATAAAGGTTTGTTTTTGGTTTTACCCATGATCTTAATCGTAATCCCTTATAGTTGTACTGTGTACCTTTCTGGTCGAATTAAAGTTGCTACTCAGTTGGCTGACGTTTTTGTAGAGCATTACCTTCTTTGTCTACTGCTAATTATGGCATATTCTAATCATGTCGATCTCTGTTATTTATAATGCTTCATAATTTAGCTTAGTGATATCACTTGACGTTGGGTGGGGAAGTGATCTATTAGGCGATTGTTTCATGATTGAACCACGGAGGCATGATTAGATATTGTATTTGTATCTTGTTGCCATGCGTTTGTCATTTCTGAAAAAACGAGTTAGAACTGTTTCATGTCATTTCCCTGTGTCTATATTTCTCCTTGTCTATATTAAATCTTTGTCTATATTTCTTCTTGGATTATCTGTATTACTTGGTGTGATAGGATGTAAAATTGTTTTTTCATTATGAAAATCTTTTTACTGCTGCAGGCTGACTTAGGGGTTAAAACAAAGACACAATTAATCGCTGAGAAGTCAATCTTCAAGATGCTATTGATCACTGTAATTGCTGCCAGTTCTGATCCGGATCTCAGTGAGTCGGATGATGACTTTGTTGTAAACATATGCCGGCATTTTGCAATTATTTTGCATGGGGATTATACCTCGCATGCTTCAACTAGTACTGGTCCACCTGGGGGTTTTGTGATTTCAGCAAGTTCCAGGCCCAAGAATGATTTGTCTACTAACTTGAAACAGCTGGATCCTTTGATATTTTTAGATGCACTTGTTGATGTACTTGCAGATGAAAACAGGCTCCATGCCAAAGCTGCTTTGACTGCGTTAAATGTGTTCGCTGAAACTCTACTGGTTCTTGCTCGTGTCAAACATGCTGATGTGCTAATGGCTAGAGGTGGTCACAATGCCTCTATGATTGTCTCCAGTCCTTCTACAAATCCGGTATATTCACCCCATCCAAGTGTGCGAATACCTGTGTTTGAACATCTTTTGCCTCGGTTGTTGCATTGCTGTTATGGGAACACATGGCAAGCGCAAATGGGAGGAGTAATGGGGTTAGGTGCGCTGGTAGGGAAAGTGAATGCTGAAACATTATGCCTTTTCCAAGTAAAAATTGTGCGTGGTCTGGTCTATGTTCAAAAGAGGCTTCCTGTTTATGCTACCAAAGAGCAAGAAGAGACAAGTCAGGTTCTTATGCAGATTCTAAGAGTGGTTAATAATGTTGACGAAGCAAATAGTGACGCCCGCAGACAAAGCTTTCAAGGTGTTGTAGAATACCTTGCTACTGAATTGTTCAATCCTAATGCATCTATCACAGTGAGGAAAAATGTTCAGAACAGTCTTGCACTTTTGGCTAGCCGGACTGGTAGTGAGGTATCTGAACTGCTTGAGCCTTTATACCAACCTTTGCTGCAGCCACTTATAAATCGCCCACTTAGATCAAAGACAATTGATCAACAGGTGCCTCATTCTGCTATTTTTGGTTATTGCATCTCTTTCCCAGACTTCTTGTTGACCTTCTTTAATATGCCTTATAGGTTGGAACTGTGACAGCTCTGAATTTTTGTTTAGCACTGAGGCCTCCCCTTCTAAAAGTGACTCCAGAGTTGGTTAACTTCTTGCAAGAAACGTTACAAATAGCTGAGGCTGATGAAGCTGTTTGGGCTGTGAAGTTGATGAGTCCTAAAGTGCTTACATCACTGAACAGACTTCGAACAGCTTGTATTGAAATTCTGTGCACAACTATGGCATGGGCTGACTTTCGAACTCAAAGTCACAATGAACTACGTGCAAAGATAATTTCCATGTTTTTCAAGTCTTTAACCTGTCGAGCACCAGAAATTGTGACCGTTGCCAAGGAGGGTTTAAGACAGGTTCTTAGTTATCTGTCTTTTGTTTCCAATTCTTGCACGCATGTTCAATTTGCGAATTTTGCAGATACAATGCTATTTTTGTAAACCTTTCTGCTGTTCTGTAACTCTGTTTTCTGCTGTAGGTAATCAATCAACAACGGATGCCCAAAGAACTTCTTCAGAGTAGCCTAAGACCTATACTAGTTAATCTGGCGCACACAAAGAATCTCAATATGCCTTTACTGCAAGGTCTGGCACGTCTGCTTGAACTTCTATCAAATTGGTTTAATGTCACGTTAGGAGGTAAGTTGCTGGAGCACCTTAAAAAATGGTTAGAGCCAGAGAAACTTGCTCAGTCCCAGAAATCTTGGAAAGCTGGTGAAGAGCCGAAAATTGCAGCTGGTAATCACGTTCTTGGCAAATATATTACAACAGATGTCTGGTCATGTGATTTAATATGAACCCAATTGTTTGTTTTGTCTGTGGCAGCTATCATCGAGCTCTTCCACTTACTTCCACAAGCTGCATCAAAATTTCTGGATGAACTTGTGACACTAACTATTGACTTAGAAGCAGCTCTTCCTCCAGGGCAAGTGTACAGTGAGATTAACAGCCCATACCGTCTCCCGCTTACCAAATTCTTGAATCGATATGCAGCCCTAGCTGTTGATTATTTTCTTTCCAGATTAAGTGAGCCCAAATATTTCCGAAGGTAACATTCCATTTAAGGTTTTTTTTATCTCTTCACATCACATGCTAGGTCAAGTGTGACTCTGGAGTAATGACTATTTCTCTCTTTCTCTTCCCCAGGTTTATGTATGTAATCCGGTCGGATGCTGGCCAACCATTAAGGGAAGAACTTGCAAAATCTCCACAGAAGATACTTTCATGTGCCTTCCCTGAAATTTTAACAAAATCTGATGCTGTACTGAGTGTGCCAGTTTCAACTTCTCCAGCTGCATCATCAGGAGATGAAAATCCTGTCTCTATTAAATCGGAAAGCTTGAACATGCCATCAACAACATCCAATGTAGCACCAGATGCGTATTTTCAGGGTCTGTATCTTATCAAAACAATGGTCAAACTTATACCCAGCTGGCTGCAGAGTAACCGTTGTGTTTTTGATGCCTTGGTTCTCCTTTGGAAATCACATACAAGGACCTCTCGTTTGCAGAATGAGCAAGAGCTGAATTTAGTTCAGGTAGTTTCATCTATCTCTGAACTTTATAATTTCCGCAATAGCTCTGTCTTTCAAACTGAAAATGACTGCATACTTTTCATGGTTCCTTATCTGAAACTGATGTGGGCATCAGAAACCATCTCATGGTAGCAAAGTGAATCGCCTGCTGTAAATATATGTAGCCCTGTGCCGATGGTACAAATTTGCCTCCTCTGCAAGTATAAATATTGTTTTGAACTTCCAAACTAGGTTTCATTTATCCAGAGTCTTTACGGGTCTTGTTTGCACTCCTGACTTGTTTCTCTACCATCTTGGTTTTGAGTTTACTTCATTTCCCAATAATCTGAAATTGCCTTTATTTTGACTTGAGTGCTCAGTAATATTTACAATGAACATAACTGAGATTTCAAGGTCTTAATAATCCTCCTTCAAAATATTAAATGAATTCAAGTTGCCCATCTCAAATCTTTTGTTTTCTCAAACTCGCAGGTAAAGGAGAGCAAATGGCTTATCAAGTGCTTCCTCAATTATCTACGACATGAAAAATCTGAAGTGAACGTTCTTTTTGATGTTCTCTCTATTTTCTTGTTTCATAGTCGTATTGACTACACCTTTTTGAGGGAGTTCTACATTATTGAGGTATCTTTCTTAAAAAATTTAGTTACAAGTTTGTCACTCTCCTTCATGTTCTCATATTTTGCAGCTCTAGTAGACTAACTGGGTTCTTTTCATCAGGTTGCAGAAGAATATCCGCCCAACATGAAAAGAGCACTTGTTTTGCATTTTCTAAACCTTTTCCAATCAAAACAACTCGACCATGATCATCTAGTTCAGGCAATGCAAATGCTCATTCTTCCAATGCTTGCCCATGCCTTCCAAAACGGCCAAACTTGGGAAGTCATTGACCCGAATATAGTGAAGACCATTGTTGAGAGGCTTCTTGATCCACCTGAAGAGGTAGGTTTCTTTCTCTCCTAAGCAACTTTAGTTTTTGGATAATACAGAAAATATGGGGAAAGATTGCTGTATAGTTTTCTTGGTGTAAATGGTTATGATAGTAACCTGTCTAGGTTGTTATCTCTGACTTTTTATGTTTTATACTTCACTATAGTTTTGTTGTTAATCATGTCTCAAATTTTGTAGGTTTCTGCTGAATATGACGAACCTTTGAGGATCGAACTTTTGCAGTTAGCTACTTTGCTTCTGAAATATCTTCAGGGTGATCTGGTTCATCATAGAAAAGAGCTCATCAAGTTTGGATGGAATCATCTCAAACGAGAAGATGGTGCCAGTAAACAGTGGGCATTTGTTAATGTTTGCCACTTCTTGGATGCTTACCAAGCTCCGGAGAAAATCATTCTCCAGGTACCATTTCAGTTTTTTCTGCCATTATGTTGGCGATGTTTATTGTTTCCACTGAAGATTGTGAAAATTAAAATACTTGGACTTGAATGTATATCATTTTTACCTCTTTTCCCCATTAAAGACCTTGCAAATTAAATTTTACCTGTCAATAAGCATGTGCCTGATATACATGTTTTTATCAACTGAATGTAGGTTTTTGTTGCGCTTCTTAGGACATGCCAGCCAGAGAATAAGATGCTAGTTAAGCAAGCCTTGGATATTCTGATGCCAGCTTTACCTAAAAGGCTTCCACTTGGAGATTCAAGAATGCCAATTTGGATAAGATACACCAAAAAAATTTTGGTGGAGGAGGGTCACTCAATTCCAAATTTGATCCACATCTTCCAACTCATTGTCCGGCACTCAGATCTGTTTTACAGTTGTAGAGGACAGTTTGTACCTCAGATGGTGAATTCCTTAAGTCGTCTAGGTTTGCCATATAACACTACAGCAGAGAACAGGCGGCTCGCAATCGAACTTGCTGGATTGGTTGTCAGCTGGGAAAGGCAAAGGCAGCATGAAACTAAAATGGTTATTGATGCCGACACTACCGGTGAGGTTAGTGATGGGTTACATCCTTCATTCGGTGTGGATCCTAAGCGCTCAACAGAGGGATCTTCAATATCTGAAGACCCAAGTAAACGAATTAAAATTGAAGCTGGTCTCCAATCACTGTGTGTTATGTCACCTGGTGGGGCATCGTCAATCCCCAATGTAGAAACTCCTGGATCTGCTACCCAGCCTGACGAGGAATTCAAGCCAAATGCTGCTATGGAAGAACTAATCATCAACTTTCTTATAAGAGTAAGGCCTTACACTCCCACCTTTGACCGCTGACCATGTTTATAACTTCCTGAGTAATTTTGCATTATAAAGAGATGTCGTTTGGCAATGGCAGTCTTAAAGCTGTATAGTATTCTGTATAGAATATTTTAATGAGGCTATGCTGAATATAGGTTTTCTAGGTTTTTTATCTGGCTAAGTTCTATACGGTCGTGATCAACCACCTAGTTTTGACTTATGTTACTGTACTTGACATTGTTCTAGCTATACAATTCATTTATTAATTGAGTTCTGTTAATGACTGTAGTTTATGTTTCCTTTTTCTTCCTTGAACAGGTAGCAGTGGTAATTGAGCCTAAGGACAGGGAAGCCAACACTATGTACAAACAAGCTTTAGATTTTCTTTCACAAGCTTTGGAAGTTTGGCCAAATGCAAATGTCAAGTTTAACTATTTAGAAAAGCTGCTAAGCAGCATGCCACCTTCTCAGTCAGATCCGTCCACAGCACTTGCTCAGGGCTTGGATGTCATGAACAAGGTTCTGGAGAAGCAGCCACATCTTTTCATTAAGAACAACATCAGCCAGATCTCACAGGTATATTTGCTGCAGTAAACTTTAACCTAATATATGAAACATTCTGTTCTTTGCCTCGTGTTGACTGTTGTTTTCATCACCAGTTTCTTGAGCTGTCCTTCAAACACAAGATGTTGGATGCTGGTAAATCGCTATGCTCTTTGTTGAAGATGGTCTTCATCGCCTTCCCACAGGATGGAGCTACTACACCACCTGACATAAAGCTATTGTATCAGAAAGTCAATGAGCTGATACAGAAACATGTGCATGCTGTTACTACTCCACAAACTTCAGGAGATGATAACTCTCTCGGTTCAATCAGCTTTGTACTTATTGTCCTTAAAACCTTGGCAGAGGTACAGAAACACTTTGTTGATCCATATGTATTGGTGAATATCCTTCAGCGTCTTTCTCGAGATCTGGGATCGGCAGCAGGTGCTCATTTTAGACAAGTAAGTTATTCTTCATTAATAACTACCCTTTTTATTTGAGCTTAAAATGGATTTTACATGGTATTCACCACATCTTGTCGACAAAGTATTGGAATATCTAATGCGTCTAAGTAGCTATGCAGTACTTTCATTCATGCCTTATAAGATTATAGCTTATATATTTGTTCCTCTGTTTCATCCTTTGGCGGCTCTGTCCTCATCTGCCGTATATCATTTGCTGACATTTTTTTGGTCGGTACGTATATACTATATACTATCAAATTCGAGATATCATTTTTGTCTCTTATGCCAACTCCTGTAATTTTCCCTGCCTTTTTCTTCAAATTATTAACTAGGTATCCATTACATGATACCCCATTTTTGGCTTACTCTGGTGGTTTTTTTCTGTCCCTTTCCAGAGCCAGCGGACAGATTCAGATTCTGCAGTAACTTCTTCTCGTCAAACTGCTGATGTTGGGGCAGTCATATCTAATTTAAAGTCGGCCTTGGAACTTATTGACGAAAGGGTTATGCTTTTAGCGGATTGCAAAAGACCTGTGACTCAAATACTGAACACTTTGCTTTCAGAAAAGGGTACTGATTCTAGCTTGCTTCTCTGCGTGCTAGACATGTTAAAAAGGTGGGCTGAAGATGATCTCGGAAAAATAGGTTTGTCTGGGTCCTCTGGTGCTTTTCTTACCCAGAAGGATGTAATTTCTTTTCTCCAGAAGCTTTCACAGGTTGATAAGCAACACTTCTCATCTGTTGCTTTGGAAGAGTGGGATAAGACTTATCTTCAGCTTGTATACGGACTTTGTGCCAATTCAACGAAGTAAGATTTTGCTTTTGAATCTTGTGTTAAACCCTGAATCTAGCAAATTCTTTTATGAGAGGGATGATATTATCTGTTTTATATATAGGTATCCTCTGGCCCTCCGACAAGAAATCTCTCTGAAAGTTGAAAGACATTCCATGCTTGGTTTACGGGCAAGGGATCCTGAGATGCGAAGGAAGTTCTTCATGTTATACCACGAGTCTCTCGAAAAAAATTTATTTGCACGGTTGCAGTATATTATTCAAAATCAAGATTGGGAAGCTATGAGTGATGTATTTTGGCTCAAACAAGGTCTTGATCTCCTCCTAGCCATCTTAATCGAGGAGAAGCCAATTACTCTAGCACCGAATTCTGCCAGGGTAGTACCACTTTTGCCTTCACATAATCCTGGAGAACACCACCAACCACCTGCTAAGCCGGAGGGTCCTGAAGAAGTTGCTTCAATGTTTGATGGCATTGTTATGAAGCATGCACAATTTATTAGCGCGGCAAGCAAACTTCAGGTGATTAAAATTTATTATAAAAAAAATTGCTGAGTTTCTATGGTGCTTTCTTCATGCTGTTAAGTCGAAAATAGTTATTTAATTATCGTAAATTCTTTGGTGTATATCCACTTTGGAAGCTGGATTGATCTGAATAAATTATGTGTACTCTTTTCCCGCCATAGGTGGCCGATGTTGTTATCCCTTTAAGAGAGTTGGCTCACACAGATGCCAATGTTGCGTATCATCTGTGGGTGCTAGTATTTCCGATTGTGTGGGCAACCCTATGCAAGGATGAGCAGATAGCTTTGGCTAAACCTATGATTTCTCTCCTGTCGAAAGACTACCACAAGAAGCAGCAAGGACATAGGCCAAATGTTGTGCAAGCACTTCTGGAAGGGCTTCAGCTGAGCCACCCTCAACCTAGGATGCCTAGTGAGCTTATCAAATATATCGGAAAGACGTACAATGCATGGCATCTCGCATTGGCTTTGCTAGAGACCCATGTCATGTTGTTCGTAACTGACTCAAAATGTGCTGAGTCTCTTGCTGAGCTTTATCGCTTGTTAAATGAAGAAGACAGGAGATTTGGATTGTGTAAAAATAGGTCCATCACTGCTGAATCGAGAGCTGGGCTTTCAATGGTTCAACATGGTTTTTGGCAGCCTGCTCAGAGCCTTTTTTACCAGGCGATGGTTAAGGCAACCCAAGGCACTTACAATAATACAGTACCTAAGGCTGAAATGTGCCTGTGGGAGGAGCAATGGCTTCACTGTGCCACTCAACTTGGTCAGTGGGATGCCCTGGTCGATTTTGGAAAAAGCACTGAGAATTATGAAATTTTGCTTGATAGTCTTTGGAAAGTACCAGATTGGGCATATTTGAAGGATCATGTGATACCCAAGGCACAAGTGGAAGAGACGCCGAAGCTTCGTTTGGTTCAAGCTTGTTTTGCCCTTCATGAAAAAAATGCAAACGGTGTCGGAGATGCTGAAAACATAGTTGGAAAAGGCGTTGATCTTGCCTTGGAACAGTGGTGGCAGTTACCTGAAATGTCTCTTCATGCAAGGGTGCCTCTACTGCAGCAATTCCAACAACTAGTGGAGGTGCAAGAGTCCTCTAGAATTTATGTTGACATAGCTAATGGGAGTAAGGTTCCAGGTACAAATCAATATGCAGATCTGAAAGACATCCTTGAGACTTGGAGGCTCAGGACACCTAATGAATGGGACAATATGACCGTCTGGTATGATATGCTACAGTGGAGGAATGAAATCTATAACGTTGTTATTGATGCATTTAAGGACTTTATAACGACAAACACTCCACTTCATCACCTTGGCTATCGTGACAAAGCCTGGAATGTCAATAAGCTTGCGAGGATAGCTCGGAAACAAGGGCTTTCTGATGTTTGTGTCCAAATACTTGACAAAATGTATGGACACTCACAAATGGAAGTACAGGTACAGTACTCACTGGTCTTTTATTACCTAATTTAGAATTTGGGCAGAGTTCATTCAATTGCAGGATTCTATAGAAGAACCGCATCTTTGAATTCAACATGTAGTTTTCACATTAATTTCTTTCTTGGCATAGCTGTAAATACACCCATTAACTTATGTGATATCTGATGCAACCTTGTCCTATTCCATGATCCTATAACATAAGTTTTCTTTCCCTGAATCTGTTTATTTGAGCTTGAAATATTGCTATGTTTGAAGTTTTCTTGATAACCTCTATTCTGCGTCCTGTGTGCAGGAAGCCTTTGTTAAAATTAAGGAGCAGGCAAAAGCTTATCTAGAAACAAAAGGAGAGCTTGTTACGGGTCTAAATTTGGTTAATAGTACTAATTTAGAGTTCTTCCTAGCCAAGAACAAGGCAGAGATATTTCGTCTTAAAGGGGACTTTCACTTGAAGTTAAACGACAGTGAAGGTGCTAATATCGCGTATTCCAATGCAATCACCCTCTTCAAAAATTTACCCAAAGGATGGATAAGCTGGGGAAACTACTGCGACATGGTATGTCTTATGATTAGATGCTGCTTTGCGCTGTTAGCATTCCCCCTCTTCTCATATTAGATGTTTATATTTTGGTTTCTTTGCAGGCATACCAAGATACACAAGATGAAATCTGGCTAGAATATGCTGTCAGTTGCTTTCTTCAGGGTATTAGATTTGGAGTTTCCAATTCCAGAAGTCACATGGCTCGCGTTCTTTATCTCCTTAGTTTTGATACAGCAAATGGGCCTGTTGGTAGGATATTTGATAAACACTTGGACCAAGTACCTCACTGGGTGTGGCTTTCTTGGATCCCACAGCTGTTGCTCTCCCTGCAGCGAACAGAAGCACCCCATTGCAAATCGGTTCTGCTGAAAATTGCTGCAGTATTCCCGCAGGTATTTAATTTCCTTTTAGTGTTTTCGATGAATTGTTTTTTGCTCATTTTATCTGAGTATGAGACTATTTTCCATTTCAGGCTCTGTATTACTGGCTTCGCACATGCTTACTGGAACATAAATCTGAACTTAGCAGAGTGGTTTTGGCTCAAAGAATGCAGCAGAATGTTCATGGTGTTAGTGCGGGTCATGGTGGAGGTAATTTACAGTCAGAAGCACAAATACATCAAGGTGCTCAACGAAGCAGGGCTGTTGGAGCCCATGACGGTGGTAACTCACATGCGCAAGAAACTGAACGCTCCACTGTAGAAAACAATGTGCATTCAGGGAATGATCAACCTATGAACCAAAGCAGCAGTGGGAATAGTCAACACGAAGCAATACGGAATGGTGCTTCGTTGGCAATCTCTGCTACTGGGGCTTTTAATGCTGCAAGGGATATTATGGAAGCTATTAGGAGTAAACATAACAACTTGGCCGGTGAACTTGAGGTAGTTTTCTGTTTGTGAATATACGGATTTCTGTAAATTCTTTCGATAAATCCCAAAAAATGGAGAATAGGAGACTACAGTCTGGTACAAGTAGCTTTGACTAGATTTTGACTCAATTGCATGTTCGCTACTTCTTTACTTGGATACTCTAATAATGCATTATTTTTCTCAGGTTCTTCTCACAGAAATAGGATCGAGGTTTGTTACTTTACCAGAAGAAAGACTTCTTGCGGTTGTGAATGCTTTGCTGCATCGATGTTACAAATATCCAACTGCCACCACTGCTGAAGTTCCCCAACCCCTCAAGAAAGAACTCTCTGGTGTATGCAGAGCTTGTTTTTCTGCAGACGCTGTGAACAAGCATGTCGAATTTGTGAGAGAGTACAAACAGGGTTTCGAGCATGACCTGGATCCAGAAAGTAATTCATTCCCTGTCACACTTGCAGAGTTGACAATAAAACTGAAAGAATGGAAAAACATTCTTCAGAGCAATGTTGAAGACAGGTTCCCCGCTGTGTTGAGATTGGAAGATGAGAGCAAGGTGCTGCGTGACTTCAATGTTGTTGATGTGGAGATACCAGGACAGTACTTTGCCGACCAGGTAAATTGGATTGCTATCCTTGTCTCTTGTTTAACTACACTGTTTATGTTCTCTTGAGGGGAACTCTTCCCTTTGTGCTGGGAGTGAAACTAATCTTGTTTTTAACTTCCAGGAAGTAGCTCCTGATCATACAGTAAAGTTGGATAGGGTTGGAGCAGACATACAAAGTGTACGAAGGCATGGGAGCAGCTTCAGACGTTTGACTCTTATTGGCTCTGATGGCTCACAAAAGCATTTTATTATTCAAACATCATTAACACCTAATGCTAGGAGTGATGAACGAATCTTGCAGCTTTTCCGTGTGATGAACCAAATGTTTGATAAGCATAAAGAGTCAAGAAGACGCCATATAGAAATTCATACTCCGGTCATAATCCCTGTCTGGTCTCAGGTATGCCTCCAAAAAACAGCTTAGTTTCCCCTTTTGGATTTTTTTTTTCAGTTGATGTTCATTCAATGAGTAGTTTCTGCAGTTCGTCTTACAAGATTTCCCTGTAACTTTTACATATTCAATCTAGTTAATATGTAATAAGATTAGGTAAATCTCTCTAGGAGTATGGCATGCTAACATTTTTTGTTTCAGGTCCGTATGGTTGAGGATGATCTCATGTACAATACTTTCCTTGAGGTGTATGAGAATCACTGTGGAAGGAATGGTCGAGAATCAGATGTTCCTATAACCTACTTCAAGGAGAAACTCAATCAAGCTATCTCAGGGCAGATCTCACCAGAGGCAATTGGAGATCTTCGGCTACAGGCTTATGGTGAAATCACAAAGAACATAGTCAGTGACAGTATATTCTCTCAGTACATGTACAAGACATCGATGAGCGGAAGCCATCTTTGGGCTTTCAAGAAGCAATTCGCTGTCCAGCTAGCTGTCTCCAATTTCATGTCTTTCATTCTACAAATCGGTGGGAGATCCCCAAACAAGATCTTATTTGCCAAAAACACCGGGAAAATATTGCAGACAGATTTTCATCCAGCTTATGACTCCAATGGGATGATCGAGCTCAACGAACCCGTGCCTTTCCGTCTCACTAGGAACATGCAAGCATTTTTCACTCAGTTTGGTGTTGAAGGTCCTCTCATGTCAAACATGTGTTCCGCAGCTCAAGCAGTTTTCTCCTCCAAGGTAATAAGAATGTTAACAGAGCTTGAGTAGTGCAAGCAAATCATTTGGCCTCTAACCTTTTCTCTTTTGCCAAATTACAGCAAAACGAACATCTTCGGTATCAATTAGCCATGTTCTTCCGCGATGAGCTCCTTTCTTGGTTTGGAAGAAGACCTCTAGGTATGCCTATTCCTCCAGTTGCAGGAATTGCTACTTTGAGCTCAGCCGAGCTCAAGCACAAAGTTAACTCAAACGTAGACGATGTCATTGGACGAATCAGAGGAATAGCTCCACAATATTTCTCTGAAGAGGTACAATCATCATTTTCCATCTCCACCGAGTTTTTGTTACTCATAAACCTCGAAAAGAAGGTATGGTCCATTTTCCAAATAGATCAATCTGATATTTTCCGGGTTTTTTTCACAGGACGAGAACTCGGTCGAGCCGCCTCAGTCTGTGCAAAGAGGTGTGAATGAATTGATGGAAGCAGCTTTGTCGCCTCGAAACCTATGTATGATGGATCCAACATGGCATCCTTGGTTCTAACTTATATTTGGAGGAAACTTTTGTACCATTTTGGGGTAGGATTTGAGTTTGAAGTAGTTAGGTTTGTAAATAGCTAACCTTTATGTATTCAAAACTCTTGAAAAGTTTTTTTTTTTTAATGTTTTATTTAGGAATATTCTCATCTCAAAGTTATAAAAAAAAAAAAAAAATGAAAGTTTCCTCCACACAACAATTCGCAAGCTTATATGGTAATTGTATATATTTATGTTAACCAAACTTCTGATATGAGTAACGTTGTTACAATGGAAAAACAAGATCAAAATATGTTTTGCTAATTACCCAACCCTTCTTTTTTTTTCCATCCCATGATTCAATGTTTCTCTCTTCCTTGTCGCTCATTTTCAATCTACCATTTCTGTGAACATCTCCTCCTCCATTGAGGACCCGAAACGTAAGCTCTAAGAGCATCACATGGGTCTCTGTTTCTCTTCTCCTAAAGCCACAAGACATGGCAGCGCCAGTGGCCGGAAAACTAATCCGACGCCGGAGATACCTAAACCGCAACCACAAGGGAAGACAAAAGAGAAAGTTAGTAATAAAAACAAGAAAAAGACAACAAAGAACAACAAGATCCAATGGAGACACCAAGGAGGGATCCCTTACGGTAAGCGCATCGATTTTGGATACGCTAAGGATTTCGATAATCAATACATCATCGGAAAATTGCTCGGACACGGCCAGTTTGGCTTCACATACGTCGCCACCGATAACAGAAATGACGATCGCGTCGCGGTCAAGAGAATCGATAAGGCCAAGGTAAACATAAATTGGTACTGGTATTGGCAATGTATTGATTCCAAAAGATCCATAATTTTCCTAAAAAATCCAACCTTTAAGGAATGTGATTGCTTGACATCAAAGTAAGCTCTGTTTTCATACCAATTTTGTCCATAGAGTAAATACCAATTTTCTTAGCGTCGAATGGTTTTGTTTTGGTGATTTGGGGTGCAGATGACTCTACCGATTGAGGTCGAAGATGTGAAGCGAGAGGTTAAGATACTACAAGCATTAGGTGGGCATGAGAATGTAGTTGGCTTTCACAATGTATTTGAAGACAAAAACTATGTTTATATAGTCATGGAGTAAGCCTAAAAATTTGTCTCTGTTTTTATTAGAGCAAATTCCATTTCTTGTGATACAAGAAAGGGTAAAATTACCCTGTTTTGATGTGTTTTTGTTTTTGTTTTTTTCAGGTTATGTGAAGGTGGTGAATTGCTAGATCGAATATTAGCTAAGTAAGAGCAATAATAGTTTGTGTCACCAATAACGATGTAAAACTTTCTGTCGAAAACGAAACATTTGGGAAGTTACCTTTAAAGTCAATTTTATGTGTATGTTTCCAGGAAAGATAGTCGTTACACAGAGAAAGACGCGGCGGTTGTGGTGAGGCAGATGCTGAAAGTTGCAGCTGAGTGTCATTTACGCGGTCTAGTACACCGCGATATGAAGCCAGAGGTAGGTACGCTTCGGTTTTGATCTGATGCCTAGAAGCTACATATCCATATGTGAAAGAATCTTCATCACTTAAAAATGATATTTCATTTTACCCCCTTCAGAATTTCCTATTCAAATCAACCGAAGAAGATTCGTCTCTAAAAGCTACAGATTTCGGATTATCCGACTTCATAAAGCCAGGTAAACATTGCAAGTGAGTCTCGTCTCTTCTCAAGATGATGAATGATATATGAAGACGGTTTTATGAAAATGGCAGGAGTGAAATTTCAAGATATAGTAGGAAGCGCGTATTACGTTGCACCAGAAGTGTTGAAACGTAAGTCAGGACCTGAATCAGACGTATGGAGTATCGGAGTCATCACTTACATTCTTCTCTGCGGAAGAAGACCCTTTTGGGATAAGACACAAGATGGAATATTCAATGAGGTCATGAGAAAAAAACCAGACTTTAGAACAACCCCTTGGCCAACCATTAGCAACGGTGCCAAAGATTTCGTCAAGAAGTTGTTAGTGAAAGAGCCGCGAGCACGGTTAACAGCAGCGCAAGCGCTATGTATGTGATTCTTTATATGGAAATGTCATAAATTTTCAATGATTTTGGTTATATTTTTACTGATCTTCTTCTACATGTTGTAGCACATCCATGGGTGAGAGAAGGAGGCGAGGCCTCGGAGATTCCAATAGACATATCTGTTCTTAACAATATGCGTCAGTTTGTGAAATTCAGTCGCCTTAAGCAGATTGCTCTGAAGGTAATCAAGAAGAAAGAAAGAGATAGATTGTGTTTCATTTGAAAGTTTTTTGAGCTTTGACTTTGTGTTTTTGAAAGGCTCTTGCAACAACTATTGATGAGGATGAGTTGGATGATCTTAGAGACCAGTTTGATGCGATTGACATTGACAAGAATGGTGCTATTAGCCTTGAGGAGATGAGACAGGTAAGAAGAATAAAAAACCGCTACACGAGTAAGCGATTTCATACCATTGACTGCGATAGACTCATTTCTTATTTCCATAGGCTCTTGCTAAAGATCTTCCTTGGAAACTAAAGGATGCAAGAGTTGCAGAGATTCTTCAAGCGGTAATTAAGTAACTGAGTAGAGTTAGTATTGCTTACTAAAGCCTTCTTCAATCCAAAATTTGTCTTGTCTCTTTACAGATCGATAGCAACACTGATGGTTTGGTGGATTTCACTGAGTTTGTGGTTGCTACTTTACACGTAAACCAATTAGAGGAGCATGACTCTGAGAAGTGGCAACAGAGATCAAGAGCAGCGTTTGAGAAGTTCGACATAGACAGAGACGGATTTATAACTCCCGAAGAGCTTCGATTGGTCAGTCTCATACTACATTACCCTCAATCTGCTACCTAGTTCTATTAGAATCAATGTGTTTTTCTTCTCTTGCAGCAAACTGGTTTAAAAGGTTCCATTGAACCACTTCTTGAAGAAGCTGACGTCGATCAAGATGGAAGAATCAGTATCCACGAGTTTCGAGGACTCTTGAGATCTGCAAGCCTCAAGTCAAGAAATGTTAAAAGCCCTCCTGGTTACCAACTTTCTCAAAAGATGTAATATTACTTACACTTGACAAATCAGAGAGATGAAGATTTGATTGTCCAACTCTGATCAAGAAAGTGGCATAGAGGCTAGATGGGATTTGTCTATTGGATAATGAGGATCACGCCATTTAGTCGCACGGTTTCGAATGGCGTCTAATTACATTCTAGTGTTGGAACTAAGAACCGGTATGAGCAAATGATGTTTTGTTTTATTTGCTTGTACTAATGATACATATAGTTAAGCATGGGGATAATTTACCACCAGTGTAATATATGGTAGTGTAATCAAGAGTGATTTGAAATGTTATATATGTTACCGGGGAATACATTTATCGGTTTATGACTTCGAAATGTGATTTATGTTACCGGAGGAACTATCTTGAACAGCTTGAGATGATGAGCTTGCAATAGTTGTCGAGCTTCCTCTTTTCTTCTCTTGTCCGGAAGCATCCTGCGTGATAGTAACTTCGATTAGTCCATGATTATAAAAGCTTGTTGGAAAAACTATTGAAGAAAACAAACACCTGTTGAGTTGAAGAAGAAGAGGCATGGAGTTTAAGCTCAAGCTCTAAACCAACATCATCTTTATAATGACCTGTTTGGTAACAGTTCCTCATCATATTCAAATCTAAAGACTTGCTTTTGGAATCTTGCTTGTTTGAAGCACCAGAAGACGAAGAAGAAAGCTGAATCGATGCTTGTTCAGTCAGATTTCCATAGAATGGAAAAGGCTGAAGTTGAGGAGGAATTGCGATTGGCGCCTGAGTTATCGCTACAACGGGTAGAGGATAAGCATAATGTGGTATCCATGGAACCATAGTTTTTCTAACTCTATCTTGATATTGAGCATTAAGACACTCAATATCGGATTTAAGAGACGATTTCTCCACTCGCAGCTCGCTCTTCTCTTGCATTAGCTACTTCAAAACAAAAAGAAGAAGATCAAAGATGATGAAAAACTGAACATTCAAGTAGAAAAGCAAATAAGAGAAGTTTAAATCAAATCACCTCACGAGACTCTTGAGATAGTGTGACATATTCAGCTTTTAGTCTATCAACTTGAGTCATTAAATCTTTCAACATTTGTATTGTATCATTGAGAATCAAAGTTTTGTCACTCTTTGGCCTATTGGGATCTGCAAGCAACAAACCATTAAAATCTCTCTCAATTTATAAGAAAACTGAAGAATCTCTGTTCGTTTATGTATATATACCTAATGCATTTCCTAGCTCAAGAAACTGTTCGTTGAGCTTATCTCTACGAATCTTTTCTCTTTCTGCTTTTTGAATTTTCCGACGAGAAGCTGAAACTGGTTCCTTCTTCACTTCCACCATTTTCTCAGGTCTGAAATTAGTCAGAAACCAAAAACACAATCAAAACTACGAAAAAGCTTGATACTTTACATAAAAGCTTCCATTTTTCAAGCATCAAGAACCTGAGATTATGTCCCAAAGAAGATGAAGATGAAGAAGAAGAAGCAGAGGAATCGGATTCAGAGCAAGTTTTCGGTTTCTTGGATTGATCCATTGCAATGTTAAAAAACTCAACAAAAAACTGTTTCTTTATAGAGAGAAAGAGAGAACAAGTATGAGTTGGTTTCTTCTTCTTCTTCGTGAGTTATATATAAAAAGACTCCGGCGATAATGGTGGTGGACGCCGACGAGGCATATCAATAACTTGTGCTCCCCACGCGCCACCACTGTAAGAGATAATGTTTCACTACAGTCCGATTACAGTACACTAAATCCACGTGTACACTCTATCAACCGTAGATTCTACTGACTTTGATTCTCTCAGATCTCAACCGTCCAATGTCAGTATTCCAGTTTTTGTACCTAAAAAAGGAATGATCTTTCTTTATTGTGTCGAACATTGGTGGAAGAAGAAAGAAGATGAAGTTAGTGACTTACAACGTTAATGGCCTTAAGCAACGAGTTTCACAGTTTGATTCTCTTATCAAACTCCTTGATTCGTTCGACGCTGATATCATTTGCTTCCAGGTTTTTCCTTACTTTCAATGTCACATTCGAGAAATTTCAATCGATTTCGATGAATCCGTAATGGTTTTGAATATAGGAAACGAAGCTTAGAAGGCAAGAATTGACTGCTGATTTGACGATAGCTGATGGGTATGAATCGTTTTTCTCGTGTACTCGTACTTGTGAGAAAGGTCGTATTGGGTATTCTGGTAAAGCATCAAGCTTTTTCTTGTCTTTTCAATGGATTTTTGAGTGAAATTTTAAGAGTTTTTTGTGTTGTTGTTGTTGAATTCGTAGGTGTGGCTACGTTTTGTCGAGTAAAGTCAGCAACTTCAAGCTGTGAGATTGCTTTACCTGTTGCTGCAGAAGAAGGTTTCACTGGTCTTGTAAACAGTAATTCGCGAGGTGTGAAGATTGAAACTTGTAAATTAGCTGAAGGGCTTGAAGAGTATGAGAAAGAAGAGCTTTTTAAGATTGATCAAGAAGGACGGTGTGTTATAACTGATCATGGACACTTTGGTATTGGCACAAGCCTCTTTGGTCTCTCATTTTGTTTCGTTGATGTTTTAGCCTTTTTAAGATGTAATTTTGAATCTTGTTATGTATTTGTGGGTTTTTGTTAGTTGTTTTCAATGTATATGGACCCCGAGCTGTAGCTGATGATGCTGAGAGGATCGAGTTTAAGCATCGGTTCTATGATGTTTTAGAGGTAAGTCTATTGGTTTCTGAATGTAGTGATGAAAATGCCTCGGGGTTTATTGGGTTAATTGTTTAATTAGTTTTATTGTAGAGAAGATGGGAGTGTCTTCTGCGTCAGGGGAGAAGGGTAATTGTTGTTGGGGATCTTAACATTGCTCCTTTTGCTATGGATCGATGTGAAGCTGGGCCTGATTTCGAGAAAAACGAGTATGTAATTACTGATAGTAGTCATGATCTGCTGAAATCGATTTCTCTTTACTTCTCTACTAGATTTCTCGTTTCATGGCAATCAAAAATGCAGGTTCAGGAAATGGTTTCGATCTCTGCTAGTTGAAGGTGGAGGCTCATTTTCGGATGTTTTCAGATCAAAACATCCTGAAAGGTGAAAATTTGGTTTATGAGTGCGCCGTTTATATCTATCTTTTCTATTATTTGATAACATTTTGTTTATGATTAATAACTTCTCTCTGGATATTTAACAGGAAAGATGCATTCACATGTTGGTCCTCAAGTACTGGAGCTGAACAATTTAACTACGGTTCGAGAATTGATCATATCTTAGTTTCTGGATCATGCTTGCATCAAGACGGAGATCAGCAGGGGCATAGTTTTCTTGCTTGCCATGTCAAGGAATGTGACATATTAACCGAGTATAAGCGGTTTAAGAATGAAAATATGCCAACAAGGTAAGTCTATACAGATTCGTGCCCGTCTCACATTTACTTTGATCTCAAATTTCGTATGTGAATCAACTTGTGAACAATACTACAGGTGGAAAGGTGGATTGGGTATAAAATTAAACGGATCAGACCATATACCTGTATTCACTTGTTTTGGTGATTTGTCTGACATCCCCGAACACAGCACACCACCATTAGCTTCAAGATTTCTTCCCATGATTTACGGTTTCCAGCAAACTCTTGGTACAAAGATACTTTCCTTTATTCCTCTGTGATGGATTGATTAAAGTTACAAACTTATTTCTGTCTCTATGTTTTTATCTCGCGTTTTAAGCTTCTTCTCTTGTTTTTTTACTGTAACAGCATCAGTGTTTATGAAAAGGCAGGCCAATGAGCAAGCCAAAGCAATTGAGGTTTCATGTTCGTCATCGAGTCAAAGCAGTGCTACGCCAAGTTGTGGAGAGATCTCGACAGGACCACTCAGAAACTGCGATTTAAAGGGTATTTCGCCTGAGGAAACTTGTTCTTTAGAGAAAGAACCAACTTGTAGCCTTACAGAAACAGACTCGGCATTCAAACGTTCCGCTGATAACCTTAGTGATGGAAATTGTGTATCATCAGTGAGAGCTGCAAATATCTCTAGAGATGGAAACAAGAAAAAAGCGAGAAAGATCCAATCTTCTCAGCTTTCTCTCAAGTCCTTTTTCACTACAAACTCAAAGGTAAGCAATAGCGAGGATAAGTCTTCTTCCTATGTTTCCTCCAGTCAAAGCTCCCAAGCCGAAAGCATCACAGAACGGACCCTTACCAGCGAAGAAGCCAGAGAACCGGCGACTACTTCAACGCAAGAACAAGATCAAAGCTGTTCTTCAACTAAACAAAAGAACAATGCAGCTTTAATGGAGTGGCAAAGAATACAGAACCTAATGCAAAACAGCATACCTCTCTGCAAAGGACACAAAGAAGCTTGTGTTTCTCGAGTCGTAAAGAAACCAGGTCCTACATTTGGCCGTAGATTCTACGTCTGCGCTCGAGCCGAGGTAAAACAAAACAAACCAAGTTTTAACCATTGTAAACTAGATGCTAATGTCTAATTGTCTACTACAATTCTTGCAGGGACCTTCCTCTAATCCAGAAGCAAACTGTGGTTATTTCAAATGGGCTTCATCAAAATTCAAAGACAAGTGATGATGAGTAATGTGAATGGGATTTAATCTACTGAGCTCAGGTACACCGTATAAGCTCAACCCCATGTCGGTATATATAATAATACAAATTTAGTTAAATGTTATCTATCTCTTGACCTCTGGATTTAGCTTCTTTCCACGTTCCTGTCTTTATCATATTATCCCTTTTGTCCACATTTTATATTGTAAATTATTATTTTTATGTGATTTAAATTTTAAGCTTTTGTAGTGTAATAATATACTAATGTTACAAGTTGCAATGTTATATGATTATAAGGTTAATTCACAATAATACGTATACGTATACGTATGTGTATATATGTTTAATTATGGGTTAATTAAAAATATATGGAAGATGACGAGAAAGCTTATGGAAGGGAATGTGTCACCCACGAAATTGGTGGTGTCTTCGACGTCATTTACGATTTGTTTTTGTTTTATTTCAAGCTTTTTACATGTTATAAAATTTTAGGTTTACTTGGCTTTTGAAGATGTCAAAAGTCTTGTAAGATAGTTTTTTTCTTTTTACTAAATGTTCAATTTCTTGATGTCGGAGCAATCTCTCTTTTTCATATCAAAATCTTCTTTTTGCAAAGCAATAAATATTGTGGGTTCTAAATTTGTCATTGTTCAACCTCAAGACATCTAGAAGGTAAACAATCTTAAAAGGAAATTAGGTCCACAAAAATTAATTTTAAAAATATATGTTTGATCTAGATAAGTTTATTTATCTCCAAGAAAATGGGAATCGACTGACACTTATAACCTCACCAATCGAATTTTGTTAGAAAGTTGTAACAGTTTAATGGGTATCAAAGATAATCAAACACGTGGTTGGATAAGGAAGTAAGAATTATATGATTACAATGGTTTGCTTAAAAACAATCAGTCAATCACGATCTTCTAGAACCAGAATTATGGTCCATTTGGTGGTCTCTACGTGATCATCTTGTATAAGGATGACTAATGAGAGTTGCAGTTTTATTGTAATGGTCCCATTTTAAGATATATCCAACTATTGATTTGATATGAACTTAAACATGTGATTATCTTTCAAATTGTCAATTTAAAATACACTCTTGTATGGATTATTTGGTTACTAGGTTTAAATCATTTATCAGTGATGGATTTACAGAATTTCTACGTCAAAATAGTTTGTTCATTCAAATATAGTTATGCATATTGGGTATTTGGTAATTGGTATTAATAAATTAAGATAGAATAGTCAAAAATTTAATGACCGATGATTATAAAAATGAGGGTAATTAATCTCCTCCACCCGTGATTCCGGTTCTTTTGAGTTACCTTCGGCAGAAGAATACAAAAAATAATAATACAATAATTCAGTCGACTTTTCTTACGATCGTTTTTAAAATTTTAAACCGACTTTTCCTTGATTAAGACAACTATAATCTCTCTCGTAATTTTTCTCAAAAAAAAAAACAAACAAACAAACAAATCTCTCTCGTAATAAGAAGATCAATTTTGAAAATATGTTAAATTATTTGATCTTATTTGATCCTAATCTAGTACGTATACAGACACGGTTTGTTGATATCATTAAATTCTACGAGCTACGAAAACGATTTTCTTATACGAATCATAGCCCTCATATTTCCATTTATATAATATCACATAAATATTTAATATGTTTTGTATGGTGGGAAGCAGCCTTTGAATATTTAGAGACTTTTCTCTACTATTTTTCTAAAAATCTATTTCTGTCTTCTCAGTATCCAACAAATAATTCCGACCAAAAAAAAGTATCCAACAAATAATGAATGGTTGAAAGTACGTCTTCACACAATAATAATGAGAAAAAAAATATAAAATCGCAAGAAGAATCCAATTTCGAATTTCCATCAAAAACTAGTATCTACATGCAAAAGAAAACAAAAAAATTGCATTTATATACTTTTAAAAAGAAATAGCAAAAACAATGTCTATTTGTGTACAATTATTTCTTGGATCTTTAAGCTTTCTTTTCCGTTTGTTACATTACCATATGTTATTTTTAGTCTATTATAAATAGGGCAATTACAAAAATACCATTTTTTGTGTGTACATTTGCAAAAATACCACTTAAGGATGTCCATTTACAAAAATAATACTAATTATAGATTTATAAAACATATACTTTAAAATTTTAAAGCCTAAAAAATGTTTTGACACCTAAAACTCCCTAAACACTCAAAACTAAACTTTAATAGAATATAATTAACTCAAACATAAATAATATAAAAAAAAAATTTGAAAAAGTGACATTTTTATAAAAAATTCAAAAGTGTGGCATTTTTGTAAAGTGGCATTTAAAAAGTAGCATTTTTAAAAATTTCTCATTATAATAAATGGTGATCTAATATTTATAAGGAACGAATCAATATTTAAAAATACAGTAAATAACTTCACAAATTCCACAATAGATAATTTACTATAAAATTTATAATAGACTATTATCTTTGCGCTATGTTCACAATAGACTACAAATACCACGAACTAAATTTATTTGTTTTTGTTGATATAAACCATGAAAGTTTTGAATTCTAGTTCATAATCTCTTCGAAACTCGAAATCAGTATTTAGATATTTTGATTTTTATAAAAAAAACTACCCTGAATAAAATTATAAATTATGGACACAATAAAAGAAAAAAAAACCAAATCTCTTATGTTAACTTACCATTAGACCACTACATGCATTAAGTTGCACTACAACAACAAACAAACAATCCTCCAATAAATTTTAGGGGCATTTTGTTGTATAACCAAAAAAAATAATAATTAAAAAGTAAGTAAAAGAGAGGTATATGACAAAATTATGACCATTGGATTTGGGGGGTTTAGTTAGTTTTTAGATTATAATTTTTTTTTTAGATTTTTTGAAAAATACAATTTGTTTTTTTTTGTTTTTGAAAAAATAATTCTTTCAACAATTGAAAAGTCTTTTTTGTCCTTATTTGATTTAACAACTAATTAATTTGTAAATATAATAATTATTATTATTAATTCTATTTTTAATTGAGATAAAGTTGTGTTATTTTTTAAAATTAATTAATTCGTAAATACAATTATTGTTAATATTATTTTTCTTTATATTTGAGATAAAGTTGTGTTATTGATTAAAAAATTAATTAATTTGTAAATATAAATAATATTAATATCAAGTTTCATTTTATGTGAAAAAGTTGTTTTTTTTTGTCACGAGTTGTTTTGTTGTTTTAAAATTTAAAATTTACTATTAAAGATATAATAAAATTCTCTTGTTATATAAGATGTTATTTTTAACCTTTATTACATTATAAACTATTTAAAATAATACCTTACGTCTCTTATATAAAGAGGAGTATCAAGTTTTGGAAGCAAAATCAAAAAAAGAGCGTTTAAAAAAATATTTTATGGTAAATTAATAATAAATATTTTTTTGTATAATTATAATTTTAGATAATGTTATATAAAATTTTCTATAATCTCATATCAAATATAAAATAAATCTTGTAAAAGATATGATCAACTAAACTTTAGGCTATATATATCACAATAAATTAAATTTTATTTAAAATAAATAATTTTTGTTCAGATTTTATGGGATATTTTAGTAATTTTAAATTCAGTAAAGTGTATTTTTCAAAACTACTAAAAAAAGAGATATTTTTCAAATTTAAAAAGTTAAAAGAGCCATTTTTCCAAATTTTCTTATTTGTGTTATTTTTGTCAATTTCCCAAAATTTTATTATCTAAATTAGTCTAGGGGCAATTTCAAAAATGTCATTTTTTGTGTGCATATTTGCAAAAGTACCACTTAGTAGTGTTCATTTACAAAAATACCACTAATTATAGATTTATAAAATCTATATCTTCAAATTCTAAACCCTAAAAAATATTTTGACACCTAAAACCCCCTAAACACTCGAAACTAAACCTTAATAGAATATAATTAACCCAAACATAAATAATATAAAGAAAAAATAATTTTTAAAAAGGGATATTTTTATAAAGATTTTAAAAGTGTGATATTTTTATATAGTGACACTTGAAAAGTATTTTTTGAAATTTTTCATTAATCTATAATAATTCGAATTTTTGTAATTGAGATTTAAACGAAATATTACTCAACTCTTAATAATCAACCACTAGACCACATGTACCTTTGGTTTTTTTTTTTTATAAATTGTAATTTGTTAATTATGACAATTACAGCCGCACCACAATTTGCCCACTTTTGAATAAAATCTTACGTACATTCTTATCTCTACTGCAATAATTTCCAACTGGATAAGCCTTTTATTCTGAGTCAGCACTTAGGATCCGACCCGACCCAACTTGTTTATCCTAACTTAACCCGACCCATCTTTCAGCCCTACTTGCCCTACTATATCCGTTTTTAATATCTCCATCAATCTTTAATCAAAAACTAAATTATATCTTAATCAAAACAATTAATGCCTAATCGTCTCTTCGCCTATAAATAAATCCCTTAACTCCATCTTCTTCATCAATCTTTCCCTCCTTCGAACACACTAAAACAAAAAAACAGAGAGAAAATCAAAAACTCGAACACGACACCGTTTTACACAGCAACGATGCTTTCTTCTTCTCCAACTTCTTTCACTCATCCATTTCTCTCCTCTTCCTCTCCGCCTCTCTCTCCGATCTCTCCGGCGACTCGCGCCGCACGGATCTCGCCCCCTCTCGTCTCCGCAACCACCGCCTCTTGCTCTTACACCTGCGCGGAAGATTCCCCGAGATTGCATCAGATCCCGCGGCGATTGACGACGGCGAACGCTTCTCTCTACGAGATTCTCGAGGTTCCTCACGGCGCGACGAGCCAGGATATCAAATCGGCTTACCGGAGATTAGCCAGGATCTGTCATCCCGACGTCGCCGGAATCGATCGGACGGATTCGAATTCGAGTTCTTCTTCGGCGGAGGAATTTATGAAGATCCACGCGGCGTATTGTACGCTTTCTGATCCTGAGAAACGATCTGTTTACGATCGGAGGATGCTTCGTCGGAGCCGTCCTTTGACCGTCGCAACTAACTCCGGTTTAGGTAGTTACGTCGGACGGAACTGGGAAACCGATCAGTGTTGGTAGTGAGTTGACTCGGTGGGACGAGTTAGCACGAGTTAGATAAAAATCGACTGTAAATAGAAAAATCGATAAAATATGGGGTTAACTTTTGTAATTAGTAGTAAGTTAACATGGATGAGTATTAGAGTTTGCTAACATACGCCATGTGCTTACCGTACGCTCTTTTTCTCCCTTCTAGCGAAACGGCACCGTGTGTTTCGTGGTATGTAGGATCTACGCGTTTTTTTACCTCGTGAATCCTATTATAAATAACTCGCGTTAATACGAATAAATATTTAAATTTTAATCAGTGATTCGTTAAATTTTTAGAATATTACTAAAATAAGTAGAAATCAATTTATATCATCTTTTCTGTTTTAATACATATTATATGTAAATCTAAAAATATATATTATCGGAATTTAAATCATATTAATAACCGAAAAAATATATTTTAATCCATTATAAATAATTATGATTATGTGATAGAAAATAAAAACAATTAAAAAATTATATAGTTAAATAAGAAATAGTAAATTTTATGTTAGTAAACTCATAAAAACTTTAAATAATGTTGTGAACCGTCACATAATTACATGATTGATAATTGTATTTTATTAATATCATCGTTTTGTTTCTCATAGAAATTTATACTCGCCAAATTTTATACAGTATTAATTTAATAGTAAATATAACAGTATTATTTTCATAGATCATAGGTAAAAAAATTTCATTTTCTTTATGATATTTTAGAACTCTATATTGATGAAATAAGTGTTCTTTTGCATGATTGTGTATATTTTAAATTTTTAAATTGAGGGTTCTATAACTTTTATAAATTTTATTTTTCCAATTTATATACCTTATTTTTTTATCATTTGTCTTTTTATTTATTTTAATTGAGATTTTTATACTATATTTATTATTTTTTATTTTATGGCTTATGTAATGTTTATATGTTATGTTTTAAAGCAAATTCACACCTATAAATATGACATTTTTTTTTATCTTTAACTATTTAGATAATTAATAATGAAAAAAATGTATTTTGTAATAATAAAAATTTAGAAATATTATATATTTTAGTAGAACGGTTTTTTACTTTTTCTTAATTATCCCCTAACATTTGTTTAGAATATATTCCTTATTTTTTTCTTTTTGCTAATATTGAAAATATTACATAGTTTAGTACAATGGTTTTTTTTTTCTTTTTCTTAATTAGTCCATAATCATTATTTAGAATATATTCTTTATTTTTATTTTAAATATTTTTGTTAATATTAACACATGTCATAATCTAAATTAACAGTTACACATGCCACGATCTGGTGCTTAAAATTTTTGACTACGTGTCAAGCTCACATCGCGCGCATTCTCTTTTATATAATTATAACAAGATAAGTCATTAATGAAAAAAAGTTATATAAGTATATTTACTTTAGTTGTTTTTGGTTATATAAAGCGGTTTAATTTTAGATTATTGAAGATTATTTTCAGTGCAATTGTTAAAGTAGCCAAAGAAGCAAATCTAATATGGATATTTTTTGGAACAGTTTCGTTTTATATCAAACAATCAATTATGTTCAGACTCGGATAAAACTTTTGTTTGTTTTCTTTTTCCTTTAATTTTGGCTTGGGTTTCAATTTTTTTGTAAGAGATTCAGCCATAAAAAAACAAATAACGAATCTCTACAATTGACAATAATTAGGATGGATCCATAAGTGATTGTTATTTCTTGGCCCACAAAAATGGCTGAATATCTTGGCACGTGAACATGGCCAAAGAAAAGAAGAACAAAAAAAAAAAAAAAAACCATCACTTTCCGAGTTCATCCAAGTGGTATAAGTTGAGAGATTTTGATTCATAAATGCGCAGTCTGAACTAATTTGATCAAGTGAACTAAACCCATCACATGTTGACTGCGTATACTGTAGCGGTCAAATATATTTTTTGTATTCGTTAGTCATCTTTTTTACTATTATTTTAAAATCATTCTAATTACGATAATATCTCCGTCTGGTGTTCTAAACCGTGTGATCACTGATCACCCAAAAATAATAATATGAAATCAAAAATTGGGATACTTAGATTAGAGATAATTAAGAGTTTTGCACATGCGATTAGCATTCCACTGATATGCTCAAAATGTAATATTTTAGAGATATACTGTTATAACTTATAAAGTATACGATATCATCACAAGAATTGAATATTCGTTTAGAAATCTAAACTGCATATATTTTCTAAGTTGAAAATTTGCAAGAGACTTTGTTGCTACAACAATGATAACCATGATAGCTTCCATGTCATATTTAGGTATTATGGGACCTAGAGAGGCGACAAAAGTAAGGGCCCTCGAGTTTGTGGAAAACTGGAAAAGTACACTGATAAACTTATATTATTGCTTAGACGTTAGATCTTGTTCCCTAAATTATTGCCGTATTCTTTTCTGAATTTGTCGGGAGTATTTTATGGGCTTATCTTATTGATGATATCCATCAGTAAATATCCTTCTAGAAGCTAAATGCTAGTGAGTCTTTCTTTATATATTTCTCTCTAAAAGACCCCCCCAAAAAACAAAAAAAAATTAAAAGGAGCCAAACAAAAAAATCCACAATCTCGTGGCTCTTCTTCCTCTGAATTTTGTCGCAGTTGATAGAATTTGATTCAGCGACTTTTACGCATAAATATTTTTCGACGTTTAACTGAAAGACGTGCTCCAGTGGATTATGTGTACAGATTCATTGTAACCACGATGTCTTCATTTGCAGAAAAGAAAGTTGTATTTTATTGAACTCATTTTATTCATCACTTTTTTTATGAATAAACATAAAACGAACGAGGCAGAAGCCGAACATTTTTTTGGTCAAGTCGAACATTTTATCCATTCTTAAACAAAAGATATTTTAATCTTTTTGTTAGGTTTACTTTATTTCTAGTTTGGGACAAATATCTAAATAATACTGTATCTTTCTTTTCTTATATATCTGCTTAATTGCATCTGTGTGCACATAACTAATTAGATATAAAATGATTTAGAACACATTTTGTGTTGTAATATCTGTAATACTACTTCAAAAAAAAAAGTGATGAGAAAGATCTGTCATAAAATATCCAATCATATTAATGAAGTTTGGCTAAGTATTGAAGATTTTTTGTTGTCAATAACTAGAAGAAGCCCATAACTACAAAGATTCTTTGCAATTTTGTACATAATTTTATTGGATTGCTTTGTAGTTATCCTATCCTTTAGAAGCTCAAAATATAAATGTGGAACATGGCCCAGAAATAAATAAGGTGTAGCCACACGACTTGAAGAAAAAAAAACCCAACTACATAGCCTTAAAACCATTCAATGCAATGTCCCTTGAGGGCCCAATATAATAATAACTTATCCAATCACATCTCTTAACAATTTTCTATTTCGACGGCTTAACCTACACATTACATTAGTCAAATAATACTTTGTTTTTACGTCCATTGCAATGAATCAAGGGTTTAAACCATAGGAATCTCTGAACAACCGTAGGAATCAAGTAAATATCAATCACTTGTTGAAGATTGGACTTTGTTATTTTCATAATTAATTAACGAGCTAGATATAGTGTCTCTTTATATTCATGTCTATGTTTTCTGTTGTCATCTTCTATATATAACATATTATCACAAAATCGAGTATGTTTTTTAATTATTTAGAAGTTCGAATCTGTTATCTTCTATATAAAGAACTCCATTGGTACTACACTAAAGATATCCAGTAAACTTACATCGGATATATAGCATAATTTCATATTTTAGTGGAAATCAAATTACATCTTATGTGTAAAAACATTAGTAAACATTTTGGTCAACCAATCATTACAGCAAAAAAACCTTCCACAGTCGATATTATTTTAGAGTATATAATATGTATATTGAATTTGCTTAATATAATATACAAAAAGAACAGAAAGAGTGCTACGACGACTTAGTAAATGACTAATAAGTAATTTACTCCGATAACGAAAGCCGGCAACGACCGGCGTGTTCCGTAAGAAATACATAGAAATGTCAAAACCATGTTTCAAAGAGACCAAACCCCAACAAAAACAAATTCCTAATCTTTCTTCATAATCTTCAAAATCAAAACTAACCCTTTTATAATTTGGTTGATCTTACACAAGTTTCTTGATCTATGGGTGATTTAGCGAAGCAGATACTGACTCGACCGATTCAACTCGCAGACCAAGTAGTTAAAGCCGGAGACGAAGCAACAACCAACAAGCAAGAATGTGCAGAAATCAAATCAAAAACGGAGAAACTCGCTGCTCTTCTCCGTCAAGCGGCGCGTGCGAGCTCCGATCTATACGAACGTCCCACGCGCCGTATCATCGACGACACTGAAAACGTTTTAGAGAAAGCATTGACCATGGTCCAACGTTGCCGTGACGATGGCTACATAATGCGACTCTTCAACATAATCCCCGCCGCAGCATTCCGTAAAATGATCTCTCAGTTAGAAAACTCCGTGGGAGACGTCTCTTGGCTCCTCCGTGTCTCAACTCCCGCAGGTAACGACGACGACGAAGGCTTCGGTTACTTAGGTCTCCCACCAATCGCAGCGAACGAACCGATCCTATGCCTAATATGGGAACATATCGCGGTCTTAATGACCGGCACGCCGGATGATAAATCCGACGCAGCCGCGTCATTAGCTTCTTTAGCTAGAGACAACGATCGATACGTGAAACTGATAGTCGAAGAAGGTGGAGTCAACCCATTGCTAAAACTTGTGAAAGAAGGCAAAATCGACGGTCAAGAAAACGCGGCGAGAACAATCGGGTTATTGGGTCGTGACCCGGAATGTGTTGAGCATATGATTCAGTTAGGCGTGTGCACATCGCTTGCGAATATTCTTAAAGAAGGTTCGATGAAAGTTCAAGCCGTCGTTGCTTGGGCTGTTTCAGAGCTTGTCTCTGGTAATCACGCCAAATGTCAAGAGCTTTTCGCTCAGAACAATGTGATTAGGCTACTCGTGAGCCATTTAGCGTTTGAAACGGTTCAAGAACATAGCAAATACGCGGTTGTTGCGGGTCGAGCTACTTCGATGCATCACGCCGTTGTTATGGCGGCGAGTAAGATCGGAGGAAGTAGAGATAATTTGCCGGCGTTGCACGAGGATGATGATGATAATAATCAGATCGGGATTCCGAATCCTATGTCGAATCAGATGCATAGCATTGTCGCGACTACGATGGCGATGAAACCGATCGGATCTGGATCTGGATCCAAAAACCGATTTCTTACCGGAGATGACGAGAGACCGCCGGAGAAGCTACCGGAGAAGAGCTATAGCTTGAGTTCATCACATAGTGGAATCGCGAAGCATCAATCGCGAAACGCATCGGTTACTAGAGGGAGAGAGCTTGAAGATCCGGTGACGAAGACTTACATGAAAGCAATGGCGGCGAGAGCGTTATGGAAACTCGCTGTAGGAAACGCATCGATCTGCCGAGTCATCACCGAGTCACGAGCTTTACTCTGTTTCGCGGTTTTGCTAGAGAAAGGAGACGCGGAGACCAAGTACAACACAGCCATGGCGATAATGGAGATAACCGCAGTCGCCGAAGAAAACGCAGATCTGAGAAGATCCGCGTTTAGACGAACTTCACCAGCGTGTAAAGCGGTGGTTGATCAGTTATTCCGAATCGTTGAAAACGCAGACGCAGGTTCCGATTTGCTTATTCCTTGCGTTCGATCAATCGGAAACCTAGCACGAACCTTCAAATCAGCAGAAACGCATTTAATCGTTCCTTTGATTAAACTCTTAGACGACGGAGAACCAGATTTAGCGGCGGAAGCAGCGATTGCGTTGGCGAAATTCGCGACGGAGGATAATTTCTTAGGGAAAGATCATTCGAGGACGATAATCAACGGCGGAGGAACGAAGCTATTGGTGCAGTTAGCTTACTTTGGAGAGAACGGAGCTCAGATTCCGGCGATGGTTTTGTTGAGTTATGTGGCAATGAATGTACCTGATAGTGAGCAATTAGCGAATGATGAAGTGTTGATGGTTTTGGAATGGGCATCGAAGCAAACGAATGTGATTGAAGAAGATGAAGATATGGAAGCTTTGTTGTATGAAGCTAAGAGTAGACTTGAGCTTTATCAGTCAAGAGGATCAAGAGGCTTTCATGTTTGATTTTTGAATCTCGATGAAGCATTATTGTTTTTAAATTCGATTAGAAAAATTGTAGGATTTGGTTTTTCACATGTATTTATATGGTTTTTCATGTAAATGACTGTTTTTTTTTTTTTTTTTTTTTTTTGCTTTTTACCCCAATTATTTATCAAAGAAGTTGTACAAAGTTTTTGTTTTCTTCTCAATATTGGCTTTTTGGCACACAACGGTTTGTCGTTGTGAAAAGCATTAATTTATTGACATTTTTAATAAAAAAATTTACAGTATATGTTATATTTTCTAATGTACTGATCATTTTTGCATTATTGAGAAAATAATTTACAGTATATTGTTATAATATGGATTCGATTTTTAGAAAATACGATTTATTTCAAGTTCAGCGAAAATATATAGCGAAATTTTGGTAAAAAAATGAAACATTGATATTGTAGATATATTTCTAGGTATTTATGAATGTATATTAGAAGTATGTGTCTAACTCACTTACAGAAGCAAGCTCAAGGGAAAAAGATTGCCACACACTTATATATTATCCAAGAATCTTTAACCTTAGCGATGTGGAACTTTAATAATGTACGAGATTTTTTTGAGTTCAGATGCAAACCGCAATACTTATGTTTGGCGAAGCTTTAATTCAGAAACCATTAACTCAAGGATTTTCCAGTATTGAAATCGAAGTTTTCGGATCACTCACCCAAACCTAAACTCTCAACAGCTATATTTCTCCCTACCCAATACAAGATTATCTCATGATAAGAGAACCAAAATATGTGAAACCCACCCATTTATACTCACTTTCACTACCCAATACAAGATTATCTCATCATGATAAGAGAACTTAACCAAAATTCAACGAGTGAAATGCCATTTCCGGTTAGTTTTCAATTTGAATAAACCAAGATTATATGTAGATTCGGTTTACTTCGTTGACTCTATAAACCGGTAAAACAACCTAAAAATCCCTCATAAACCAAAGTAGGCCCATCTGAGTGAAAATCTTGGACCAAAAAAGTGTAATACACCAAACACTTAAGCCCAGTTAACTAAAAGCCCATTCTTATCAGACGGATAAGTATTCCAACAGATCTAAAATGTACGGTCACGGATTAAAGTCAGCGTGGACGCGTGCACATCTGATAACAGACGTCGAAAGAGTAAAAAAGTTAAGTGGCAAAGAGTTTTCCTAAAAATCCTTGGAGTATTTTAGGCGGCTGTATTCTAAAACACAAGTCAATTAGGGTTTTGATTACATTCCACTAATTAGGGTTTCCTCACTAAATTTCCTTTTAATCCCAACTCTTCCTTCTCTATATATATATACACACACAACTCCTATAGATTTTCACCAAAACCAAAAAACAAACCCTAATTACTTCGATCTCTAGTTTTTTTTTGTTTTTTTCGATCAATGGCGTTAGAGGAACAATCTGCTGTGGTGAGATCTACCGGAAAAGTGAATTGGTTCAGCGATTCCAAAGGATTTGGTTTCATCAATCCCGATGAAGGCGAAGAAGAGCTTTTCGTTCATCAATCCTCCATTGTTTCCGAAGGTTTCCGAAGTTTAAACAGCGGCGAATCTGTCGAATTCGCTGTTGCTAAAGGAAACGACGGTAAGACTCAAGCCGTTGATGTTACTGCTCCTGGTGGTGGTGCTATTCCTAAGAAGGAGAATAACGGTGGTAGACGCCGCGGTGGTTGTTTTAATTGCGGCGAGGCTGGTCATATCGCTAAGGATTGCGATGGAGAGCCTGCTGGTTGTTACGATTGTGGTGATACCGGTCACTTTGCTAGGGATTGTAATAAGAAATTGGGAGGAAACGGCGGCGGAAAATCCGTAGAGTGTTACACTTGTGGTGAGATTGGTCACTTTTCTAGGGATTGTGATCAGAAATTGGAGGAAAACGTCGGAAGTAGAAGCGGCGGCGGTGGTGGTTGCTATACTTGTGGTGGGGTTGGTCACATGGCTAGGGATTGTGTGAATAAGAGACAATCTGGTGGTTGCTATTCATGTGGTGGTACTGGTCACATTGCTAGGGATTGTAACCGGAAAGGAAGATCCGGTGGAGGAGGTAACAACAAGAACCAGTGTTTTAGTTGTGGTAAAGAAGGTCACTTTTCAAGGGAATGTCCAGTTGCTTAATTTGATTTTCCTTCAAAATCAACAAATAGAATTGAAAAACGGATTTTGAGTATTTTCTCTTCGTTTTTTTCATTATCTTTTTTTGTTGTTGATGGGAATGATGAATTTGCCTGGTCCTTTTGGTGTTATACAGAAAGTTTGGTCCTTTTTTTCTGTTATAACTATATAATCTAGAGTTGGTTTCTGATATGGATGTAGTTCTTTTTTCAACTTTTAAGTGTTGTTACCTTTGGAATTTTTTTGACCTCTATTATATAACTTTGGTTCTTTTGCTTATGTCATCTTGTCCTTTTGTTGTGGGTTTTGCTAGTACTTGATGTTTGACTATAGTACCAAACCTACGAAGTTCCAAATTCGAGACTTTAGGACAAGATCAATTCCGATCTTTTGTTGTTTTAGTGTTTAGCATGATGTATTAACAAGATTATTTTTAATGTTTGATTTAAGCATCCAAACTACGATGTCCCAAGTTCGAATCTTTTCACTCATTGCACATGATCAATCTTTGTCAGACATGATTTTGTGTCCAAAGATTATTTACTGCTTTGGCGTGTAACATGTGAATCATATTACAATTTCGAGGTTTTTTTTTTACCAATTATGAAATATTGATAAGGTTCCTTATCGTTCTTTGTCTTAAACATAGGCTTGTATAGTGGACGGAATGTAAGTAATAATCTCACTCTGATCTGTTGATTGATTGTTTACCTGCTTTGTCCAGTCACAACCATTAAGGGGAATGTCACGGTCGTTTGTTTTGGGAAGATTAGATTAATCCCGTTTGGTTTAAAGTTAAAAACCTACTTAACACTCGTGCTTAGCAAAATTCCAAGACTGATGACGAATCTTCCCAATAGAAGAAACTGGAAACCCAAGTTTTGTGTTCACCTTTTACTGACCAGACAGCCACAGAATCGAAATGATCATTGATTGGATTATAGTATTACATCATCTGACATATTAAAACCTGATTAGGTTAAATATCAGCCACATCTCCCTGGATCCAATCAACCAAAATCCCACTAATCACCTTACATCGAAATAATCACTTTTTCCTTTGCAAAATACAGTATGTTCATTGCCTTTTAAGATGCCTTTTGGAATAGTTGTTAACAAGAGGTGATATGGATTGGATCCCGATTAGTCTTGTAGTTCGTTCATTTGGGTTTTATAATATGTTTAAAACATGATACCATTTAAACTGGTCGGAAATAAAAGAATTCCATGTGGAAATCGTGTCTGATTAGTCTTCATGTGAAAATGTATAACAAACACACAAATAAACAATCAACGTCCTAGTTGATGAGCTATTTGTGGTTGAATGTTTGGGAAGAATATCAAATTCTTAGAAACTCAAATACTCGATAAATTTGTATAGTAGGAAACACACTTTAGACGTACCCAAAGTGTAGTATTTGATAAATCTAAATAAAAAAACATAAACTTGTAACAATGAAAGAAGCATGAACCAACCAAGTTGATATCTCTACATCACACAACTTAAAAGCTTTGGAATGCCGTTGACCCAACACCAATTCTCTTTTCTTTATAAAAAAACGAACCACCTTTACAAATTCCTATCCAACGTTAGCCGCTATGTCTTTTTCCCATAATAACTCAAAACATATATATATATATATAAAATGGTTTCATCTCCTGAACCTTTGATTCTAATATATTCCCCAGTTTTGAATACTAACGAAATAGCAAACATCATTTTTAATAATTAATTTAACAATGACATAACACAACTTGGGTGGAGAGTAGATACTCTTATTAAGACCGTGTCTCTTGGAAGAGAGAAGAGGGCAGAATCTAAAGAATGCTTCACGCTATACGTCTTCTTTTTCTCTGTTCACCGCTTCTTTAATTCTCAATACATTTTGTATTTATTACATTATAAGCGATTGATTATAATTTTATAATTATCTCTTGTGAAATTTATCATTTAACCTGAGACGGTCGTACAATTTTCCTGTTTTTTTTTTAAATTCGAATTGAATAGCTTGTTCCCCCTTTTTAGACTATGGAATTAATGAAATATCTTTAGAGTGGTCTACTTATATCGTTGGGAATTCCCTAGATTAAAATATCTAATACTTTTTTTGGTTTGATAACTAGACTTGATTTGGTGATATTTTATAGATTTGGACTCAAACCGCGTTTGGATATTATATCAACACTTTGTAGGATGATTAATAAGTGGTCTACTTATCAACCCTTCGCAAAACTTCGACACGGCAAACTTCCGTAGAGCAAATGTACATGACGTTCACGTGTTGGTTCCAAGACTCTTTAAACTGATATCTACTTGAGACAAATGATATTGTTAGAGATTTACTTCCATTTACATAATAACATATATTGGTAATGAGTCTGCGTTAGTGATCGCTAACCTACCAACCAAAATAATATATGATGGATATGCTCTCTCCCAAAATTACAAACCAAGCAATGGATCATCTGAAATTTTATAAATATATATTTTAAGCCAAAAGGTAGGAGACAAAGTTTTATTTAGATCACCGACATCAACGCTGATCATATATATAACCCATATCGTGTCATATTACACGAATCTTACAAATAAATAATTAAAGAACATGATCTTTTATAATACTGTAGTTTCGTACATACTATATTCTAATATGAAAATCAAAAAACAAAATACTAATAATAACGTCAACATGTACGACACAGTGGCCGACTAACATAGACAAAGGCGGCATGGGCTCACGTGAAAAGCCGACCTTTCTAAAAAAAAATCTCAAAGCCCTTTAAAATCCCCAAAACCTAAACCAAAAACCATTCTCTCTTTTTGCATATATAAATACACAAAGCTTACACATTTACACTCTTTATACATCAAGAGAGCAGAAACAGTCACCGGAGAAAAACACATCTTCGGCGACACAAAAACACTTGAAAAGTTTATATCTTTAGATTCTGGTGACTATCTGCTCTAATGGGTCAATCTCAAAATTCACTCTTTCTTCTTCAAATTCTTGTTTTAATCTATCGAGTTTCCTCAACAACTTTCACCATCGTTAACCAGTGTAGCTACACCGTCTGGCCTGGTCTTCTCTCCGGCGCCGGAACCGCTCCTTTACCCACCACCGGATTTTCTTTAAACCCAACAGAGACACGTGTCATCCCAATCCCCTCCGCTTGGTCCGGTCGTATATGGGGACGTACTCTCTGCACACAAGACTCAACCACCGGAAAATTCACTTGCGTAACCGGTGACTGTGGTTCCTCCGCCGTTGAATGTTCCGGTTCCGGCGCTACACCTCCGGCGACACTAGCGGAATTCACCTTAAACGGATCTAATAATCTCGATTTCTACGACGTGTCTCTCGTCGACGGTTACAACATCCCGATGGCAATCGTTCCACAAGGCGGCGATGATGCCGGAGGAGTCGCCGGAAACTGTACAATCACCGGATGTGTAGCGGAGCTTAACGGTCCTTGTCCTACTCAGCTTAAAGTAGCGAATACGGGAACTGAAGGAGTGGCTTGTAAAAGCGCGTGTGAAGCGTTTGGAACGCCGGAATATTGTTGTAGCGGTGCGTTTGGAACGCCGGACACGTGTAAACCGAGTGAGTACTCGCGGTTTTTCAGAAACGCGTGTCCGAGAGCTTATAGTTATGCTTATGACGACGGAACAAGTACGTTTACTTGTGCCGGAGCTGATTACGTCATCACTTTCTGTCCTTCTCCTAATCCAAGGTAATTTAATAATAATAATAATTTCATTTATATACCGCAAAAATTTGATTTCTTCAAGTGGAAACACGAATTAGAATATTTGGAAAAGAAAAAAAAAGATTTTTTAAAATTGGTATGTTCTGATGATCCGATCAAATCAATTGAAAAAAAAGTTTGGTTCTGATTCTCTTTCGGTTTCGATTTTTGTTTTTGTTGACATTGAATTTTCATTTTTTGGTTATGTTGGAGATAAATAATTCACTTTTTTTTTTTTTTTTGGTAACGTTTTGAATGAAGGTGGTGTCAAATCATCGAATAAAAATCATGACATAATGCACCGTGTTGTTTTTGTCAATTTGTGAAATTATTAGACAAGACGACATTTTACATTTTTCACCCGTTTGAAATAATTATAATATCAACATAAAATATCTAATGTTCTCTGTTGTATGTACATTTAGATTTTTTATTTATTTCAAACGTCGGTGAACTGTGACCATGTATGTGTGTGTGGTGGTCCGACACGGCTCTTTTGTTCACACATTTCACATCGTTTTAATATTATTTAGAAAACGCTATTTTTAAAAATTGTAAATTGGTGGTGATATTAAATTTATTTGTTTTCTTGTATGGTTTTGTATCAGTGTGAAGAGTGCATCAAAGGGAGGGTTTTCACCCGAAGCGGTAAGCTACTCTGCGGCATCTTCAAACGCATCACCAATTATCTTTTCTGCGTTTTCGATTGGTGTTTTCGCTGTCGCGTCTTGGGCGGTACAACGTGTTTGGTGATAAAACATCATCATTCGGGATTTTCATCTAGAGAGGAAAAGATCATCAAGAAAGAAAGAAAAAAAAGAGTTAGTGGAAAGAGAGACTATTCAAGATGATGATTTTTGGAACAACTTGTGTGGATCCACAAAATGCTAAGGATCAATTTAGTTTAGATTTATTTAGTTATATAAACTATAGTTTCTTCGTTATTTTTTTTTAGACAAATGTAATGTCTTTATGGTGTACGTAGGAGATATATGTAACAGTTTTGCTTGCAGAATTAACCAACTGATTGGTATTCGCATTTAAATTGAGTTATGTGTGGAAAACAAGAAAGATGTATATACAAGAAAACCAACATTAATTTGAAAATGTATTATGACATGTTCTTCTTCGCATTGGCCATAATTTTTCATTATCATCTTGTTATTGTCTTCTTATTCAATTCTATCTTGAATTTACTAAATTTATTACACTGCTATGATAACCTTTCGATTACAACACTCAATTTTGTCTTGAATCTAGGATACTATGAGTAATTAATTTTGGATGGTTCTGATTTTAACCAAAATTAAACTATCCTAAATAATAACGGATGAGTCTTGAGTTGAAGAGTAGAATGATAGATAATGATCATCTTCAAGAGTTACAACAACAACAAGAGATAAGACTTAACTTAAATTAATATATGTTGAAAATCTTTAAAAATTGGCGGGTAATCTCTGTTAGGTTTATAATATTAAACACTATGAAGATTAAATAACAAGTTGCTATATTTGTTTATTCATCGACCTTTGTATATTTCCTCTTTTAAATTCTTACGATTCATAGTGTGGCTGCGAACATTTTTATCTTCCTTTTTGTTAAAAAAAGGTGATATATGTATTTGTTTATTCATCGACCTTTCACAATCTAATTCCCATTAACCCATAAAACAAAACAAAGCAGTATCAGTTGCAGAGGAAAACACAAATTTCAAACCTTATGATTAAAGATCCTGTCTCACTCTCACACTAATTCTCTTCCTCTAAGATTCTGTGATTTCTTTCAGTCTTCTTGTACTCCTTTTGTTCTGGAGCTCCCATGGCTCTGTTCTGTCCCCATCTCTCACCTTACGTCTCTGTTCTTGGATGTATCCTCTTGTTGCTACGAGATGGTGAGCGATTTCTCGGTTTTCTTCATCTAAGTTTTCTCTCATTTTCACTCAAATTCTGCTGATTCTGGTTTTGTTTCTATGTTTCCTAAAGGTGTCAAGTGTACAACGTTCACGTTTGTTAACAAATGCGATTTCACGGTCTGGCCGGGGATTTTATCTGGCGCCGGAAGTCCCAAACTCGATACCACTGGATTCGAGCTCTCTAAAGAAGCCTCCCGCACTTTCCGAGCACCTGCAGGTTGGTCCGGCCGGTTTTGGGGCCGTACTGGATGCAACTTCGACGGTTCTGGTAGCACCACGGGATGCTCCACCGGAGATTGCGGCTCTGGCGAGATGGAATGCAATGGATCCGGCGCTGAACCGCCAGCTACACTAGCTGAGTTCACTCTCGGCGTTTCCGGGTCCCAAGACTTTTATGACGTCAGCCTTGTTGACGGCTATAACCTCCCCATGATTGTGGAGGGTTCCACTTCGTGTGCCACCACGGGATGCGTGTCGGACTTAAACAAGAATTGCCCAACGGAGCTAAAAGCCAAGAATGGTTTGGCTTGTAGAAGCGCGTGCGAGGCGTTTCAAACGCCTGAGTATTGCTGCAGCGGGGCGTATGGTTCACCGGATACCTGCAAGCCGTCGATGTACTCACTAGTGTTTAAAACAGCTTGTCCTAGATCGTACAGTTACGCGTACGACGATGCCACAAGTACTTTCACTTGTAGTGATGCTGATTACACCATCACTTTCTGTCCCAACTTGTCCAGGTAAGAAAACAAAACAGTCAAAACAGTTAAAGGAAAACAAAGTTTGGTTTATAAAGATCAGAGCTTTTATTTATGTCTTTGTATTGTGTGAAACAGTTTGAAGTCTTCGCGAGAACCACCTCCTGAAGAGACAGGAGATGTATCTGGTTCTGGAACTGAGTCAAGTACAGAGACGCAACAACAACAACCGATAGAAGAAGATTCATTAACGAATTCTTATCTTGCGGCTATGGCCATTGGAGTATCGACTAGAAATACCGCTTCTTTTGTTCTCCGTTATGCGATTCTGCTTCCTGTTACATTGATTTTCGATTGGATCAGCTTTTAGCATTGGTTACTAAGCAAAAAAAATGGCAAAACACAAAGAGAGAAAGCAGAAACAGAGAAGGTGCAAAAAGTTGAGAAGGAACTTTTTCATTTCCTCATTAGTGAAGGCAAAGCTTGTCACTTTGAGGCGAAAGCTCAATTGAAATATTTAGATTCGCTATATTGTATCATTCTCATGATCAGCATAATTCATGAAATTAAAAGTTCTGAATTCAATGTGCACAAAAAGACATGCTTTTCAGAAAAAAAAGTTTCATAATGGCTCCAATCATATTGGGGATCACCATTTGGACAGAATACACACAAAAACAAAGATTCTGCTAGATAAAAAAGACGATCTGTGTCCATCTCAAATGATTCTTTCGTCATCTCTATCATTTTCCACACGAAAAACAAGAAAAGACAAGTAGAAATTAGATTCAAAAAGCCGGATTTAGAATGAAGAAAAGCTTTGATGTAGTTCATCAATGGCAGTACACTTGATCTAGAATCTTATAGCTTTTTATTAATTTATATTGTTCTTATATCTTCCCTTTAGATGAACGGCTTTGCCTAACTCTGTGTGTATGTGTGGTGTGGACCTCTCTATACTAAAAAAGAAGATAAGAGCATCTTGTAGAGAGTCAAAAGGTTTCAACTTTCATGTCCACCCACTGAATATTTATATCTCCATAAAAGCAAACACTCAATATGTTAAACAAAGTTTGAGAAATTAAGTGTACCTGTGTTTATTCGCCATCCATAGCCGCAAATACGATATAGTCTCCGACTAATTATGATTTAGTGATTTGAATAAGTAAAGGGTAGCAGTGGTTCTTGTCATAGTTAGGCCAAGAGTCGTCTCCTTTCACAAGCATCTCATGGCATTTCCAAACTCGTGGATCGTAGTTTTCGGTTAAGACGTCGTGTAAACCAATGTCTTTGATCTCCTTCAGGAATTTGTCTAAAGAGTCACCTCTCTTAGGACTGAAGAATAATGCCTCGGAGGGTTCTTTGGCTTTAAGCAGGATCTTGATGATACTTGCAAGGTGCTTATGAAATTCCTTGAAAAAGGTACTGTTGAATTAAAAAAGTGTAGTGAATAAATATATATTGATATAGCGTAAGAATGAAATCAAGAGCAAGGAAAAGTGAGAAAGCTACCAATCGCTCGCAACTATGACGTCAAAAGTGTTGGTTAACTCTGAAAGTTCTTGTTGATTCCAATGCAACTCCATGGCTTTTACGCTTGTGTCGCCAAAAGCCATAGAGTTGGATTCTATGTTACGCTTAATATCTGGATGTTAAGTACATCAATGAATCGAGAAAAAGACTGAGTTCAGCCAAAGAAGACAACTCTAATGAAATAGTTTACAAACAGCAAAACTAGAAGGATACAATTGACTACTTGAGGATTCCCGTCCGAGATTACCACTTCTGATGCCTCGGTGGCAGCTGCAATAACTAAACCGGCTAATCCATACCCCGATCCAAGCTCAATTACTCTTTTACCTCTACAAAACCCCCAATGAGCCAAGTAAGAACGAGAAGTTAAAAGAGCACATATGAAAATCAGTCATAAAACTGAACATAGGAACCTGAAACGATCTGGCTGAGACTTGCAAAAGTATGCTAGAACTTCTTCTGATGGCCACTGACCTGGAAGAATGACAGTTGCCTAAATTATGAAATCAGAGAATCATGATCCCAATAACATTTGAGGGCCCCCAAGCAACTCAATATGTTTGATTCGAAACGCTTTGATTCATGGTTAATGCCAAATCGTAACATACTAACATAGTAAAAGCTTTAGGCAGATTTGGCGATTATATCAGCCGCATACAAGCCAATTAGAGCAGAGCAGCAACATTATATATCCATAAGTTTCTACTCAACCAGACTAGGATCAAAATCCAAAATTGATCACATCACAGACACCAGCTAACTCGGTGTCTGTGTCTTCAAAACCAGCAAAGACTTTATGTGAGCATAAACACAAGAGACAAGCAGAGAATACAGTGAGATTGAAAACTTACAAACAAGTCCTGTATTATCAATGTTGTACCGATTAGAAATCTCAAAGTCATTGAGATCACTGCAATTATCCACTCTTTGTCTGCATAAAAATTTACACAATCAAAAGCTCTTAGGAGTGGCAAATCTGTCTATAGAAGATACGAAATGAAAATTTCAGATCAAAACTTAAACAATAGAGAGAATATTTCTAACGTTAGATAGAGTTTCGTTGAACCAAATGTGTAGCAAACGCATGCTTCCCGAGGATGATCCGAATCCACCAACTGACACTGAATCAAGTTGAATCCTTTAGTTGCTTTCCTTGAAATCCGTTTGATCTCAGCTTCAGATTGAGAATCTGAGGAAAATTTAGAGATGACCCATTATAGATATGAGGACGTGAGATCGAGAAATGGATACAGGAGGAGGAAGAAGAAGAAGGGGAAATTTCAACCAGATCTACGGAGAAGGGCTTGACGAAGTATATTCCATCTAAGAGAAGAAGAAGAATCCGTTCTCGCTTCCTTCATCGGTATGAAGTAGACTACTACTGTTTCGCTTCGTAGTCCGGTAACGGAGAAGAAAGTGTTTTACAGAAATTCGCGATGTCAAATGAAACATACATAAAAAATGTCGCAAGTCAGAACCAATAAAAAAAAAATTGTTATAAAAAGAATGATATAATTTATCGTTTCGATAAATATTAATAAGAACAAAAATATTATACCCGATAAAAAACGGGATATTGATGAAATGAAGATTGAGAGAGAATGAAAGATTTGCTATTTCTTTTTATTATCGAAGTTATGAATTGTGTGTGTCAATGATCAACAAACACATCTCCTTATATAGGCATTAAGCATACATAGTGGCAAATTAGGTATTCAATTAATTATGTACACTATATTGATAGTGCACCACTATGTTGATAGTGCACCACTATATTGATAGTGCAATCTTTTGATTTTTTGCAACACTCCCCCTTGAAGACCAATGTCACTATGTCTCTTGTGTCGTGTCTTCTGTTGCCTCGTTAAAAACCTTTCTAGGAAAACCCGTTGGGAAAAACCATAGAAGGATAAAAAGAGTGCAACCACGTATGCTCCCCCTCGAATGATCATGAGTCATCTTGTAAATCTCGTTGATGACGCATTCCAATGTTATGGACATGTTTCCTGAACGTAGTGGTAGGTAGCGACTTTGTGAAGAGATCAGCAGCATTGTCACATGATCGAATATACTTGACTTCAATGACTTTAGCCTTCTCAAGTTCCTGAGTGTATGAAAAGAACTTTGGAGGGATATGTTTGGTTCTATCACTTTTGATATATCCTTCCTTTGTTTGAGCGACACATGCAACATTATCTTCATATAAAATGGTTGGCTCCGTATTTTCGTGGATCCCACTGCTTGATTTGATGTGTTGGCTTATTGATCTCAACCATACACATTCTCTACTTGCCTCATGGAGTGCAATGATTTCAGCATGGTTTGAAGAAGTTGCCACAAGTGTCTGTTTCTGAGAACGCCAAGATATAGCAGTGCCTCCGATCGTGAAAATGTATCCAGTTTGTGATCGGGCTTTATGTGGATCTGATAAATATCCTGCATCTGCAAAACCAATCATTTGACCGTTTGAATTCTTAGGATAAAATAAACCTAAGTCAATAGTCCCTTGGAGATAGCGGAAGATGTGTTTAATCCCATTCCAATGTCTTTTCGTAGGGGACGAACTGAATCTTGCCAAAAGATTAACGGCAAATGATATATCGGACCTTGTACAATTCGCTAGGTACATAAGGGCTCCAATGGCACTAAGATATGGTACTTGAAGACCAAGTATCTCTTCATTCTCCTCATGTGGTCGAAATGGATCATTTTCGACTTGGAGTGATCTAACGACCATGGGAGTACTCAATGGATTTGCCTTATCCATGTTGAATCGTTTTAGTACTCTTTTGGTATATGTGGACTGATGCACAAATATACCCTCTTGAGAATGCTCAATTTGTAGGCCAAGACAGTACTTCGTCTGTCCGAGATCTTTCATCTCAAATTCTCCTTTTAAATAATTTGAGGCCTTTTGTATTTCTCCTTGAGTTCCTATTATGTTTAGATCATCAACATACACCGCGATAATCACAAATCCGGATGTTGTTTTCTTGATGAAAACACATGGGCATAAAGGATCATTTACATATCCTTCTTTTGTTAGATGCTCACTGAGACGGTTGTACCACATGCGTCCAGATTGTTTTAATCCATATAATGATCTTTGCAATTTTATTGCACATAACTCTTTAGGTTTGGAACTTAATGATTCTGACATTTTAAACCCATCTGGAATTCTCATATAGATATCAGTATCTAATGATCCATATAAATATGCTGTAACAACATCCATGAGACGCATCTATAGATTTTCATTAGACGCTAGACTCATTAAGAATCTAAACGTGATTGCATCCATAACGGGGGAATATGTTTCCTCATAATCGATCCCAGGTCTTTGAGAAAATCCTTGAGCCACAAGGCGAGCTTTATATCTCATAATTTCATTTTTCTCATTTCGTTTTCGAATGAAGACCCATTTGTATCCAACCGGTCTCACATCTTTGGGTGTGAGTGTAATAGGTCCGAATACATTTCGTTTATTAAGCGAATCAAATTCAACTTGTATAGCATCTTTCCATTTCATCCAATCTTGTCTGTTTTGACATTCATATACAGACATTGGTTCTGGATCATCGTTTTCCTCATTTATTTCTTTTGCCACAAGGTATGAGAAAACGTCATCGACTACATTCATTTCAGTACGATTCCATATCTTTCCATTATGAATGTAGTTTATAGAGATCTCATGATTTCCTTCATGAAGCTCTGTATTGTCGTTAGACTCATGATTCGTTTCATCCAAAATACTTTCAGTAATTTTGGGATCATTATGCTTATCAGCTTCTCTTCGTTTTCTAGGATTTTTATCCTTAGAACCAACGGGTCTACCACGCTTCAAGCGGGTTCTAGACTCACGTGTATTATCTGCTCTTTCATGTTCATTTGGTATCTCAATTCGAGCAGGAGCATTTGCAGCCGGTATATGTGATTTCGTTACCGTTTTAGTATCTGTAAATGCATCAGGTAGCTGGTTTGCGATACTTTGCAAATGCATAATTCGTCGAACTTCTAGTTCTGACTGTCTTGTAGGAGGATCAAGGTGTAGCAAAGATGGCACACGCCTTTCTATATCCTTTCCTACTTTGTTATTTTCTCCCCCTAGAATCGGGAATACTTTTTCATCAAAATGACAATCGGCAAATCGTGCCGTAAAGACATCACCAGTCTGTGGTTCTAGGTATCGTATGATTGATGGAGAATCACAACCAACATATATTCCCATTCTTCTTTGTGGTCCCATCTTTGTACGTTGTGGTGGTGCTATAGGCACATATACCGCACAACCAAAGATTCTTAGATGGGATATATTTGGTTCTCGACCAAAAGCTAATTGTAATGGAGAATATTTGTGATATGCACTTGGTCTTATCCGAATAAGTGCTTTTGCATGCAAAATGGCATGTCCCCATACAGAAGGTGGGAGTTTTGATCTCATGATCAACGGTCTTGCAATTAGTTGCAGACGTTTAATTAATGATTCCGCCAAACCATTTTGTGTATGAACATGAGCTACAGGATGTTCAACATCAATCCCCGTTACCATACAATAATCATTAAATGCTTGGGATGTGAATTCACCAGCGTTGTCTAGTCTAACTTTCTTAATAGGATAATCAGAGAATTGAGCCCTCAGTTTGATTATCTGAGTTAGAAATCTCGCAAATGCCATATTTCGAGATGATAATAGACAAACGTGTGACCATCTGCTAGATGCATCAATTAACACCATAAAATAGTGGAATGGTCCACATGATGGGTGTATTGGTCCACAAATATCGCCTTGAATTCTTTCAAGGAACTTTGGTGATTCTTTATCAATTTTGGCTGGCGATGTCCTTATGATCAATTTTCCAAGAGAACACGCAACACATGTCATTTTATTCCCCTGATATATCTTTTGGATTTTCAGTGAATGACCATGTGAGTTCTCCATAATATTACGCATCATTGTGGTGCCTGGGTGACCGAGGCGATCATGCCATAATGTGAAATCTTCTGGATTTCTTTTAACCACTAGATGTGATTCGATTGCACTTATATGAGTATAATGCAATCCTGAAGGAAGTTTTGGAAATTTTTCCAGTATAAGCCTTTTTCCGGATTTATTGGAAGTTACATACATATACTTTTTTCCATTCTCAGTTGCAGACTGAGTATCATATCCTTGAAGGTATATGTCTTTGAAACTCAACAAATTCCTTTTAGAATTCGGAGAATATAAGGCATTATTTATGGAAAACTTGGTTCCATTAGGCAATATAAAATTTGCACTTCCACTTCCCTTAATTAAGTCTGTAGGACCTGATATTGTATTGACAATAATGTTTGTCGGTTTTAAATTAGAGAAGTATCTCTTGTCCTTCAGAATAGTGTGTGTTGTTCCACTATCTGGTATACAAATTTCTCGAACCATTTCCTTGGGTATCGATTCATCCATTTCCGCTGAAATTGACAAAAATTAGATGATAGAAAGTAAATTTTATTTATTAGAAAATACGCTTAATAATCATGCATTACAATATTAAAAAAAAAATTATTCGTTGAAAACAGAAATACATAATGGTATAACCGGAGATCTTTCAGTAGTCTCATTATTACAAGCATTTTAGTTATCCGCTATAGCGGTCTCATCAAAGTCATTTGCAAAGTCGGGAGAATCAAGGTACGATGTACCCTCAAAGTGTTCCGTGAGGTTCACTTCTTTCCTTTTACCTTTGGTGGACTCTTTGTATAACTTGCAGAGATGTTCGGGAGTTCGACACACATTGGACCAATGTCCTTTGCTTCCGCATCTGTAACAGATGCTATCACGCTTCTGTGCGGTGGTCTCTTGAATATCTTTTCCTTTGGGGGTTTGTTGAGAACGAACCCATTGGAAAGAATTCCTCCCACGTGAACTGAAATTTCTTCCACGTCCGCGTTTGAATCTGTAGCCACGACCCCGATAGGTTTGACTTTTCTCTTTCGGATTCTGAAAATCCGTTGCATTCACCTCAGGAAATGCTCTGGCTCCCGTAGGGCGAGAGTTGTGATTCTTTATGAGAAGATCATTGTTTTTCTCAGCGATGATGAGTGTTACAATCAACTCAGAGAACCTTGTGTATCCGCAATTTCTATACATTGCTTGTAGGACACTATGTTCTTTGTGGAATGTGAGGTATGTCTTTTCGAGCATTTCTGCTTCGGTGACAGGTTTACCACAAAATTTTAATTGTGATACAATCCTCAACATAGCGGAGTTATACTCCTCCACTTTCTTAAAATCCTGAAATCTCAGGTTTTTCCACTCTTCCATCGCATGAGGGAGATTTATCTCCTTCTGATTATCGAACCTCTCTTTCAGAGCTTTCCAGAGCTCTGTTGGGTCTCTGATGTGCGCATAGTCATGCGTCACATTTTCATCCAAATGTTTCGGTAGAAATATTATTGCCTTTGCCTTAGCTTGGGCGGATGAATCATTTCCCTCAATGATGGTATCATATAAATTTTCCGATTCCATATAGAGTTCCGCATCGGTTGTCCATGCTATATAATTAGCTCCAGTAATTTTGAGAGCTGGAAACTTAAGCTTCTCAACGGTGGCCATTTGATTTCTAAAAACAAAATTAAAAACATTATTATTAGAAATATAATATAATTTTAGAAACCGTATACATTAATCATAATCGCAATTACAAAGAACATTAAAGCATAAACGAGTAAACCGATATTTATGATAAACTCTTTGCGAGTAAATTCTCCAGCGAAGAGACCATAAATCGCGGTAAGAAATACACCGATAATAAAAATAAAAAACAAGCGAAACATTTTTCTTAAAAATGAGAACAAAATAAATTCTTGTAGAAGAGATTGGAAGAAGATAAAATGTTTGAGTGAAATGAATGAATGAAAAATAAGTGTATTTATAGATTGAAAAATACTGTTCATAACCGTTAACTAGCCGTTTTTGAAAGTAAAAATTTTGAAAAATATTTTGAAAATTTTTCTTTGTGACCGTTGTAAAATCGGATGAGAACAAAAAATTAATCTGAAAATATTTGATAATCAATCAGATAAATTTACCAGTTCAAATATTAATTTTAGAAAAAATTGGGTGAATATTATATATACTAGACATAAAATTAAACAGAGAATTAATAATAAGGTTATGGTGACAAAGCCATCCACGGGAGAATATTAAATAAATAATTAAAACAATAGATAAAATTTCAGGTGGTTAAACCGACCATAAATAATTAAAACAGTAAATAAATAAATTATGGTGTGTAAAACAACCAATAGATAAATAAATAACTAGGCGGTTCAACCGTCCATAAATAATTAAAACAGTAAATAAATAAATTATGGTGCATAAGGAGCCATAGAAATCAATAAAATATCATGCGGTTCAATCGACCATAAATAAAGCAGTAAATAAATTATGGTGCGTAAAGCAACCACATAAAATTATTATGGAGGCGGTAGTCCGCACACCATATGATACAATAAGTATGCATATGAAAATTGAGCTTTTTAGAGTGATCGTGCTGATAACGTGTTATAAAAAGAATGATATAATTTATCGTTTCGATAAATATTAATAAGAACAAAAATATTATACCCGGTAAAGAACGGGATATTGATGAAATGAAGATTGAGAGAGAATGAAAGATTTGCTATTTCTTCTTATTATTGAAGTTATGAATTGTGTGTGTCAATGATCAACAAACACATCTCCTTATATAGGCATTAAGCATACATAGTGGCAAATTAGGTCTTCAATTAATTATGTACACTATATTGATAGTGCACCACTATATTGATAGTGCACCACTATATTGATAGTGCAATCTTTTGATTTTTGCAACAAAAATCATTTTTTCGTTTCAAAAATTCCGATAAATACCAAAATCAAAGAAGAAAAGGAACGGTTTTACAAATCCTATCAGTCAGTTACGAAGAAAGGAAGCATTAAAAATTCTACTACAAAAATAGCTTTTTTGGTCTCGTTCTCCTCCTTGAAATTAAGCATCAATGAAAGCGATTCGACGATGTTGTGAATTGGCGGAAGTGCCATCGCCCAACAAAAGGAGGAATAAGACACTTCTTCTATGTCGTCTGGGTTATGGTCGCTGCCAGATGCGTTGGCTTTGAACTGCCTGGCACAGGTCTCGAGATTCGACCTTCGCTATGACCTCCAAGAGCCAACCCCTCGTTGGTTCATCCTCACACCTAATCGTCTCGTACCTCGATTGTTTCACTCACACTTGGCGCCGAGTCACGTCTATGAAGATGGCTCGTGCTTCCTCATCAGCAAGCCTCATAGATGGGAAGATCTATGTCTTTGGAGGGTATGGGGATGATGTTAATTGCATAAACTGGCCAGAGGTATTCGATCCAAAGACACAAAATTGGGATAGCTTTACAACGTTTAGGTTGTACAATGATATCCACCAAAGTGTGGTTGATAGAGAAGAAGATTTACGCGGTGGATGAGGAAGGTCAAAGCTTCTACTTTCCAAGTGAATGTATTTTTGGGAGGGTGGGAAAGAAAGATTCTAAGCCAGGGAACATAAACGATTGGTGTGCCATAGGAAAGCTGTTACACTGTCGAGGTACTCGTCGTGGGAGAATACTGTGGTGTGAGCCAGATTAGTTGGATTGGAAGGAAGTGAAAAGTTTGGAAGAGCTCCAACAACTTTTCTCTTGTGGTTCGAGACCACTTATCTATGCACCAACCCAAGATCAAATATACACCAACCAAAACCAAGGTCGGATATTATGATATCAGCAGACGCAGCAGCAACTTTGCTGGGAACATTGTCATCTTCTGGACCGCGCGACTTTAAGATGCTGAGAGTTTGGATTGGGTCAGGTGATGTCTTCAAACTTGATCCTCTCTCATATTCATATGGCGTCAATGTCTCTTATATTCTGCTTATGTCCATGTATGAAATTCCAATCCTTGTTTTAACTATTTTATATTTATAACATCTGTGTAAACATACAAAATGGAAAGTACTATGAAATGGAAAAAATATAAGTAAGATAGAATTGAAACTGTGATATTTTTGGAAAATGACATGTTTTGAAAATTTTCTTTATTTAATTAAGGGTCAATTTGGTTAATAACAAAAAAAAAAATTAAAATATAATATCTAACCAAAAACCCTAAAATTAGTGGCTATGATTAGTGCCACATAGTGTTTGCTTAGTTATTATGTTTTCATTTTTTTTTTTGGTTATATTGCCAATTTTCCTTTAATTATTAACTTTTTCAAAAATTCAGCATATTCAGCAAATTCCGCAAATTCTGCAGCTACCATTTAAATTTGACATTATTCAGCAAATTTCGCAAAAAATCACTAAAATTTCCGTAGATTCTGCAATACCGCATAAATTCTGCAAAAATTTTGCAGTTACCATTTAGACTCTAGATATATTGTATTCCTTTATTATATTATATAAAACGCTTATAATATATATATATATATCTATATTTATAAAAGAAATATTTATATATTTAGATGATTTTTAACATCTTACATACGATATTTATAAATATGTATGCACATTTCATTATTTTTTTATATATAAATAATATTATATTTCTTATATAAAATTAATTTGTATATATTAGATAAAATAATTTCTATATACATTATGATATAAATATTATTTATTCGATTTTGGAAATTTTATATAATAAAAATATCTATAGACGAAATTGTACAGCAATTAATCTATAGCTACACTCGAATCAATAACCCATAAATTCCTGAAGGAGATTATAGACATTGGTTTACACTACGTCTTAACCGAAAACTACGATGGCACAAGTTCGGAAATACTACTAAAAAAACCATTAAAAAAAGCATCTAAATACAAAAAATAAAAAATGTACAAAAAAATCACAACACAAAACGAGAAAAAAAGATATTGACAGAGGTTTGTAACAATAAGTTTCACTAGTGGCGCTCCTCTCCAACCTGGATTTTTAGTTGGGTAAGCATTTCTTTGATGGTTGCAAATCTGGTCTTTGAGCTGGGTTTTGCTACCAGCATTTTTTCGAGAAGCTCAGTCAGTTTCGGATGTGTCTACTTCAGGATTTGCAGTCTAAATCCCTGTAAAAGAAGTATAAGTCATTGTGCTCAAACCTCTAAACGAGACAAGAGAAAAATAGAACTTTAAAGTTTAACGATGATACCTCATGGACATTCCAAACAGAAGGAGAGAGAGAGAATTAAGAGTCTTACTTCTCCACTCAAAAGTTTCCACACTACAATCGTGTAACTGAAGACATCGGCTTTGTGATCAAATGGTTTGTCCTCAATGACGTGCATCCAGAAGATACAAAGCAGAGAAATAAGAAAATGGAAGAAAAAACGATAACTTTTTAGGCATTAACATAGATGAATATCATGATCAAACTCTAAGCTTCTGATCTCTCAGCCCATCACCCAGCAACTTACTTGACTCTAAACTTTTACAAGACCCAACTCTAAGTTTCTGATCTTTCCGACTAACGAATTCTGAAAAGTGACCGCCAAATTTGCGCATCCATGGAGAGAGGATTCGATTACTAGTTCGGAGAAATTTGTGGAAAAACTTGAGTTAGAGTTTTGTTTCTGCTTATGGGGGTGATTGGTATTTGGAGACTTTTTAAGGCGGTTTATTTATAAATGGATTTCAATTCCAATTAGGAAAAAACAATATTTTGGACGTAAATTAGATTTTTAGACTAATAGATTTGACGATCTTGTTGGTAATCTTATCGATTGGTCAAAAGATTTAATTTAAATATAAGATTAAAATATCTAAAATTACAGCAACAGTTTTTATCACCATTTTTTTTCTGTTAAAAGAATTAATAAATTATTTACTTATACATTTTCACTACTTTGAACTATGTTGGTATAATATTCAAAAATGTAAATTTTAAAAAGTAATATGAGATGAAAATTGATTTAGTCTAAAAAGAAAAAGAAGTTGGTTTCAATATAGAAAAATATCAGGTGGCAGAATTGTTTTACAAACAATATTAATTTATTCTATACTAAATAACCAAATACTGTTATACAAAAATAGTTCAACACTTATCTTCCTTAAAATCTTATCCTTCTTGTTATCCACTAAAAATAGATTTTCTGATTACACCTATTAATTATGTTGACCTTTTATGTTTCATATTGGAACCCAAAAAAAAAAAACCAAATTTTCTTTCATTTTTGAAATAAGGTTATAATGGATATAGATTTCATTATCGTAATCAATTATACACCTTAATTACTTTAAAATTTGTTGTTTTTTAATATTTGGATTAAATTTTCTAAACAAGTGAAAAATAGACAAATTTACATTAAACATTCATCAAAATGACAATTTGGACGATTTGGATATCATAATACAAAAATAATTTCTCGATAAGCGCGGGAAAATGTCTTTATAGAGTTGAGGATTTTCTAACCGGCCCGGTTTAGACACGCAATCCCCACGTCTTCTAATCTCCGACAGCAAATTACTTAATAGTTACTAATCAATAGTATTCAATACATTCACATCACTAATCTTTTTCACTTTTTTCTTTTTTGGCCCAAATCATTTTAAAATTAATATAAATACCCAATACTTCTTCTTCTTCTTCTTCTTCTTCATTTCCCTTCGTCTTCCTCCTCCGATTCTAATCTCCGGCGAAAAAAATGGAATCCTCTGCAACTCGAAAGCTTTATCCGACCGTCGATACTTCAACCACCGAAGCTCCTCTCCCTAGCTCCTCCTCCTCTTCCTCATCTCCTAACAATCTCTATCCTTCACTCGACGTCAACGATCTCGTCAAAAATATCTTCCCGGAGCAATCGACGACCACCACCAAAACCGTCTCCGACTCAGCCTCTGCTCCTCCGATTGCGACGGAGGAAGTGATTCTGACAATCCACGGCGCGATTCTCCACCTAATCGACAAATCTTACTCCGTGGAGCTCGCTGTCGGCGATCTCGAGATTCTCCGACTTGTTCAAGGAGAAATCACCGTCGCGATTTTCGCTCGAGTCGCCGATGAAATCCAGTGGCCGTTGACCAAAGAAGAACCCGCCGTAAAAGTCGACGAGTCTCATTACTTCTTCTCTCTCCGACCCGTTAAAGAAGCCGGGTCGGACCCGGATCATCTAATCGATGAAGAAATGTTGAACTACGGTTTAACAATAGCTTCCAAAGGACAAGAACCGTTGCTCGAGAAGCTTGACATGATCTTGTCTGATTACAGCAGTTTCACGGCGGAGGAGAAGAAGAAAGGTGAAAACTTTATGGAATTGACGGCGGCGAAGGAGACGTCTCCGGAGGAGTTGACCGGAAAGAGGAAGAAGATTGTGGAGAAGCAATGTACGGCTTATTGGACTACTCTAGCTCCGAATGTAGAGGAATACAGTGGTGTTGCAGCGAAAATGATCGCTGCTGGTTCTGGTCAATTGATCAAAGGGATTTTATGGTGTGGAGATTTAACAATGGATCGGCTCATGTGGGGAAATGAATTCATGAAGAAGAAGTTGACTAAAGCAGAGAAAGAAAGAGAAGTTAGTCCTGGGACTTTGAAACGTCTCAAAAGGTACAATCTTTTGTAACATTTTCTTCGAATCTTGGGCCAATTCCGTAATCCCTTCAGGTCCGAAACCACAACATGTATTATTAGTTTCATTTTCTTGTTTTGATTTGGTTTTGTAACAGAGTGAAGAAGATGACGAAAATGACGGAGAAAGTAGCGAATGGTGTGCTTTCTGGTGTTATTAAAGTTTCTGGATTCTTTTCGAGTTCGGTGATGAATAGCAAAGCTGGGAAGAAACTCTTTGGTTTACTTCCTGGAGAAATGGTTCTTGCAACACTTGATGGATTCAGTAAGTTTTGCTTAGAGTTAGATCTTCATGATTATTTTATTGGAACTTGCTTAGATTGTTCTGATGGATGATGTTTTACTTATTGTTGTTTTTGATAGATAAGGTTTGTGATGCCGTTGAAGTAGCTGGAAGAAACGTTATGAAAACATCTTCAACTGTCACTACTGAAATCGTCGATCACAAGTAAGTACAAAAGCCAAAGACAACATTGGTGGTTTGGTTTTCGAATTTCGATCTTATGTTTGTTGGGATGGTGAATGTTTTTTGATTTGTAGGTATGGAGCAAAGACCGCACAAGCGACAAACGAAGGGCTTGGAGCAGCAGGGCATGCTATTGGAACGGCGTGGACCGTTTTCAAGATCAGACAAGCTCTTAATCCCAAGAGTGCAATGAAACCATCATCACTTGCTAAAACCGCGATTAAAGCGGCAGCTAAAGAAAAGAAGAAAGGGAAAAAGAGTTCTAAGTAGAGGAAGGAAGCTTTTTTTCTCTCATTGATGTTGTGTTATATTATATACATCTGTCTCATTGTCTTGGTACAGGAGCAAGAAACAGAGCATATAGTTAAAAAGATTAGGTTTTTCGTTGTTGTGTGTTCGCTTCTTTGAGATTTATACAAACATGTAGTTATTGTTTGTGTTTGCTCCGGTTTTTGATTGGATCCCAAATCTTGTATTTTGATCTGCTAAAGTTTAAAAGTCGAACAAAACTTGTGTATACTGATTGATAAAATACAAAAGAAAAAAAAAAAATTTCATAAAACCAAAAAATATCATTGATCGAAAACATGATCGGACAAAGTGATGAAGTCTTGTTTTGCCGTTTTTATGCACCCGGAATAGACTACACGTCGTTTTATAGTAAGCAAACATAATGGTGTTTGTGTATTTTCACTTTTTCAGCCACAACAAGTTAAAGAGAGATTAATATATAAATTGACCCATTGAGCAGATTTCGAACCTGCGACCTTCGTGTTTAAATTTTGAAGCTCTGACCAACTTAGCTAAGTTAGGTTGTCTTCACCATAAGCCCAGAGAGCAAGAACTCGAAACAGAGGAACCCGATTCTTCGCCATGAAAGAAGATTACGAGGTGCGAATTCTGATTTCTCAATCTCCGCCTCTGATCGAATTGTTTAATTTTGTGTGTTTTCTTTAGTATTTTAAAATTCAGATTGTCTTGGATCAAATCGGATTCGTTTTTCCTGATTAATTGGGGAAAACATGAAAAAAACCTAATCTTTATTCAAATTTCTTGGTACTTACTCTGAAAGTTGCGTCTTTTAACATGCGACATGAAATTCAACATTCAGATTTCATAGTTTTGAGAATTAAGTATTCAAGCTATGGTTTCTTCAGTGTTAATGGAATGGAAAAAGTCAAAGCTTTAGGATTATTAGTGACTGTCATCATGAGATGTGTTCTTTCTTGGTTGGGTCTTTTGGCTTCTATCCTTAAACCGGAATCATGAGATGTGTTCTTTCTTTCTGATGATTGACTAAAGTTCTTGACTTTTGGTGATTTCTTGGATAATTGTTATTGAAAAGTTGAGCTTATGATATCTTATAGGTTGATGAGAAGAAGCAAGCTGCTGCTGATGTATTGTTTAGTTATTCCAAGTTTGCTATGGCTTGCATCGGAAACCAGACTCGTCCTACTGACATGAGGTTGCATTTGATGAAGGTAGTTTATTGAAATTGTTTCACCCATTTAGTTTGTGTCTTGTGATTTGGAGTAATGAACAGTTTTAGTGTTGAATATGAGTCTACTTTTATAGGAGATCTCGGGATTGCCAACTTCGCTGAAAAGAAGAGACTCTTCTAGAGCGGCAACTTCTCCTGATCCAGTCGGTGAATCATCAAGCTCTGGTACTGCCAGGCTAGATAAAACGGATAGTTTCAGGGCGCTTTAAGTTTCGTTTTTTGCTACTTGTCAACCTGTTTATCAAAAATTTGACTGTTGATTTTACCCATGATAGTGTTATGCTGTGCTATTCCCATTGCGTGACTCTGAGAAATAAATGTTATTCTACTACTTCGAAATAAATGTTATTTTGTTCATATATAATCTACTTCAATATATTCATCTCTATTAGTATTTGTTTCTTGTATAGTGGATATTTCCCATTTCTTGAATATAGTACTTTTGGGGTAGCTTTAGTGCTATTCCCACACAGAACATGGTTTCTTCTTGAGTCAGATTGGTTGTTATGGAAATTATGAGTAATTGACATTTAGAGGGTTATTGCAATCTAATCAGTTACTTTATTCTTGTGGTTCTTTCTATAGAAACTGTATACTTCTCATCCATAAAGTTCGTTTCTCGGTTAAACGTTATTTCTTTGATTTGGTGAAAGTAGTCACTGTCTGTGAGAGAGCCATGTGACAGACAGTTCACATGCTTTTGTGTAAAATGCTGTTTATCGGCGTGACTAACTAATGTTAGGAGGCTGTATGATTAAACAACATTTATAATTTTGGAGCAATGAAGCTTGAAAAGGAGCACGAAGGTAACAACACATGAATCATTCTATTTATTGCATTCATTCAATAGAGATTCGTACATTTATCTCTAAACCCTTTTCGCATCTGTGAAACCTCTTCACTTGCCTCTTCTGCTTGCTTCATAACATATGGTAAAGATCACCATAGCTGCAGCAACAACGATTCCAAGTGTCTGCTGCGTCACTGCTGAAGGAATTTTTCTTGGCGGATTAAATCCTAGTTCTGAGAGTTTCTTGTGTGAAATTGCGTAATCTCTGAAGAACACATCCTCGTCCTGACATTCACATCATAATACGTGTTTTTGTTGTTGATGAAACCAGAGAATCATCTAAGCTAAAAGTTTCTTATAATCATACTGAAATCTAATCTACCTTTGCATACAGCTTAACATAGGGGTGGAACTTGGGATCACCAAGTAGAGCCTTGTCGGTATTCAGTTGTAACAATCCCGGAGTCTCCCCTTTTAGAAGCTCTCTGAAACATCAATCAGCAGACAATGTAAGTTTCAGAAATCTTTCTCTCACTCTAAGTTTGTTGTTGGCTTACACGAAATACGAGTTATCAAACTTGAGAGGATCTTGTGTCCAAGGACCTTCAAAGTCGGATCTCTCCTTATGTGCACGTCCCTATATAGAAAAGCAGGAACCACATTGGTTAAACAAAAAGAGGTTTAGTGACCGGCAGATATTTTCAGGAGAATTAGTTAGGTAATTTACCAAAGTGTGGCCTCCAGAGAGAGCTACAATGTCTCTATCCGATAAACCCATTCGAGAGAAGAGAGTTCTTAGATGTGAAGCACCTGCAATAATCCACAAGAAGAGGTTTATTCAGTTTGTGAAATAGAATTCTGTTGCAGGAGCTACAAGCTGCGGGATGAACCTTGATTCGCATCTGGAAGTTCTCCTTCGTCTGGGGAATCAGCATCCTGCAAATGGTAACTCACTCAGCGACTATGAATTTAGCGCAATACCCTTTAGTGATAAGTGTAAGTACCTTGCGGCCTGGAGTAAATTGGATTGCAGGGCCACCGGTAACCTCCACTGCAACAACTCCTGCGAGCTGAATTGAAAACAAAAGAATCTGTCAAACACACATCATCAAGGAGGAGGAAAGTTTTATGGGTTAACGGTTTATAAGAGATGCTATTGACCTGGTAAAGGTCTGCGTAAGAGACTTGTGGATGCTTAGCCTTTACTTCCTCTGTAACCAGAAACCAAACTTCAGACATCAAAAGAAAAAGCAACCAAAGAAGTCATGTCCTGAAGATAAAGGCATCATAATCTTACCGCAGAAGGCGACTGCATTCTCCAAACCTTTGTTTTCCGAGCGGTTTAGCTCTTCCTTGAACCTAATCGATCCATTGGGACCTCCGGTTTTCTTCTTAGCGTCATAGGTTCCTGCATCATGCCATCTATATGCGCACACACACACAAAAGAATTTGCATTTGGACACAAAAACGTAGAATGGAGAAATGATTTCTGAGGGAGAATAAGATCTTACGCGAGACGGAGCATAATGGCAGCACAGTTTCTTGAAGAGATGAGAGCTCGAAGGTCTCTCCGAGTCTTTTCTACCTCTTTGAGGTACTCTGCATCAACGTTCACTGCCATTTTCAAACTTTCAAAGAGCAAAACAAAAGAACTTAAGATCGATGAATAAGATTAAAGAATGACTCAGAAAGATAAATATAAATATAAGATTGAAGCAGAGTCTATAGGAGAAGTATGTTTTTGTCATATGAAGAAAGCAAAGAATTTGTTTACAGTTTTGGGAAAACCCTTTTGCTACGCTTTGCATATATTCAATTTTTTTTTTCATCAATGCAATATCTAATAGTTTTCTTTTAAATAAAGAAATTAATTATCTTCGAATGTTTGTGGACATGTGTTAGGATTTTTTGATTCTCTGTTTCATTTTAGCTGAAGATGGATTCAACTTGAAGATTGTAAAGATTTATATATCATAAGATTATTCACATACAATGAAAAAACAAAATATATACGTTTTTACTTTTTACCATTGCATTTTTCTTCTTCTAATTTTGGTTCTCAAACATAAATTTGAAAATCTTTATGTTTTATAAATTCAAAATTTCGTGTTTTATAAATTCAAAGTTTGGTTTTTTTTTTTTTTAATCGTCTGGATTTATTATTATTCGATTACAAACTATGAGGATTGTTATATCGACGATTCTACAACGAACAAGTCTTCCGCCTTGATCCACGTTAAATGATTATATCTTGCCTCACGCTGAAGATCTCCTGCAAACTTACATCTATTAATCTGTATCAATATTAGTAAATCGCATCTTCTGGGGTTCGCACCCCAGATCTCCTAATGTAGAAACATTAATGAACCTTTAACGGAACAATTGGGTAAGGGAGTTTCCACAGTTGATTTTTTTTTTTTTTAGGAAATGCAAATTTGCTAATTAAAAATATTGAAACTAATTAAACAGAAAAAACAACAAATACTTTTGAAAAAAAAAGTAAAAGTTTGCAAAACAATCGGGAGGTTGATGGAGAAGAACGCTTCAATGGCAATTATTTCCGGCCATCACTTTCTTCTTCTCTCTTTCTCTCTCTACTTGTCTCGATCCAATTCATCGTCCTCACGTTTTGTTTAACATTTCTTCTTCCTCGATCACGTCTCTTTCTTCTCACATTTCTCTGATTTTTCCCTTTTTAGGGTTTTCTTCCACATTTCTAGGGTTTTTGCTTGTGTCGAAAAGATGGTTAATTGAAGGTAATGGTGGAAGATTCTGAGGAATTGGCTTGTGGGTTTTTCTGGGTTCCTCAGGTGTAGATCTGAGGTTGGTTTTTTTTTTCGTTTCAAAATTTCCCCTTTCTTCTTCTTCGTGTTTTTGGCTCCGGTCTGGTTAAGGCAATGAGCGCTTCAAGGTTCATAAAGTGCGTTACCGTCGGTGATGGAGCTGTCGGTAAAACATGTTTGCTGATTTCTTACACCAGCAACACATTTCCCACGGTATACAATATCTCTCTCTCCTTCTCATTCTTCCATTCTTTTGTAATGTGTTCAATTCGAAAGCTTTCACAGGTCGACAAATCTTGTGAATTGTGATCTCTGTCTGAATATGGTTTCGTTGTGATTGGTTTGAATAATCACTCATTTTGTGAAATTTTCCATGGAACAGGATTATGTTCCGACTGTTTTCGATAACTTTAGTGCGAATGTTGTTGTTAATGGGGCTACGGTGAATCTAGGATTGTGGGATACTGCAGGTAAATACATAACTCAACATGTTTGAGGAGAGAGTTTTCGTAGGTGCGGCTATGGATTTATAATTTGTGTCTCTTCGTTATTTACAGGGCAGGAGGACTATAACAGATTAAGACCTTTGAGTTACCGTGGTGCTGATGTTTTCATTCTAGCCTTTTCTCTCATTAGTAAGGCTAGTTATGAGAATGTGTCCAAGAAGGTAGAGTTTTCTTCGTGCTGGTCGACAGTTTCTAATTTTGAACAAGAGTTTCTAATTTTGGTTTATAAATTTTGCTGCTTGATCTTCTGTTTTACAGTGGATCCCAGAGTTGAAGCACTATGCTCCTGGTGTCCCGATCGTCCTCGTTGGAACCAAACTAGGTAATAAGACACTCTGCAATTTGCTTTGATGAGTTATACTGTATATTATCTAATTCTATCGCATTGTGAGAGAATCAGCTCCTACGCTTTGATATATATATAAATTAGTGGACATAACTTCACATTTTCTTGGTTCTGGGAAAATTTGTTCATGGATCCATTTGGTGAAAACTGAGGCTAGTTTTCAGAGTATATCATTGGTCGAGAGGTTTCTTCTTGTATCTTGCACTTCTTGTGATAAGCAACCATATGCTATAACCTTCTTGTGACCTCCATTTTGAGAGGCAATCATTTGCCTTTAAGCATCCTCCATTCAAAATAACTTATTCATAGCAGGCATATACTTTAGAGAAGGCATTTGCAAGAGTTTTGGTGAATTATTTGGTTGTAACTCACAATCGTTTGCTCCATCTGAAATTTGATACTTTGACTTTGCCTTTTATTGATTATTTAACCTTGGTTTGTGTCAGATCTTCGAGATGACAAACAGTTCTTTATCGACCATCCTGGTGCTGTGCCTATTACCACTGCTCAGGTAGGAACAACTCTTTATTTCCTCATATTATCAAAAACCCGTTGATCATTTTCGGCTCTGCATCATAGGGAGAGGAGCTCAAGAAACTAATCGGAGCTCCTGCTTACATCGAGTGCAGTTCAAAATCACAAGAGGTAAAAGAATAAAAAGCAACCCATGAATCAGTTTTTTCAATGCTGGCTTCATCTTTTTTTTTGATGAAAAACTCTGTGAATAATTGCAGAACGTGAAGGGAGTGTTCGATGCAGCGATCAGAGTGGTCCTTCAACCTCCAAAGCAGAAGAAAAAGAAGAGCAAAGCACAAAAAGCTTGCTCCATCTTGTAATAGCTCTCATGGAGGTCAAGAAGCTCTTTGAAATGTCGATGACAGGGTGGTTACAAAAAAAAAAAAAAAGTACTTTGCTTGTTCTTTTCTTTTCTTTTTGCTGTTTTCTCGTATTCATTGTGATCTCTGTCTCTTAGTTTCTTTAAAAACAAATTGTGGGTTTAATTCAACTTCTGTTTTTAACTGATAATCAAGAGAGCTAATATTTGCAGTTATACAGTCTCTCTTGTTAATTCCACTTCACGCGAAATTGCTACTTCAAAAGAATCTCAATTCCTCATTTTATTGTAAAGAGCAAGAGAGATTGAGACGTAACATTGATATATTACTATATAACCAACCGCAAAGAATACAGTGTGTTTCTTATACAACCTTATAAAGGCTAAACCAAAAAATGCCTGGTCTGGTCTGATCCGGTACATGGATGCCTCGACCGGGTTCCTTGTTAAGATGCTCCTGCTCTTTTGATGTTATCAAAACGGGACTGTGTAAGGTAAAGCGAGGACATCAGCTTCTGGTAAAAGGCGAGCACATGGCCACGCCATTGAACTGCTTAGTACTTGCTTGGACTCATTGTTTATGTTAACTTGTTTGCAACTTTCTGTGCCAAACTTGTGGCTACTTGGTTTCTTCATGAGCCACCAACATTCTTCATCTTCAGAGTTAGTGAGCTCTACTCTTCTCTCGACTGTGTTAGGGACCCAATTCTCAACTACATTCAAGAATTGCACTGCCATTGATGGAGGGCAAATCCTGCATAGGCTTGAAGGTTGGGAAGTTTCTTGAGCAGTGGATGATGATATCTTCTCTTTACTCGATTTCTTTGTTAAAGTATGATCTTTCCTTTTATCTTCACGTGGCTTTGACGGAAGTTTTGGTGCGGATGTGGAACAAGGATGTTGATTAACCGGCTGCTCTCTAGTAGTAGCAAGCTGAGAGGGATCTAACTTTATTTCCCGGGGAGGACACGGTTTTTGTTGATCCTTGTTAGTCACCGTCATCACCTCGGGATCTTTCTGCCTTCGTATAGGCAATCGGATCCGAATGATGCTTTCTTCAATATCAACAATATTTGAAGAAAGAATGTCATCAATGTCCTGAAAAGGTAAATAGACCGAACACGAATACTAGATCCTTCCCCGGGAAAGGAAGAAACATAAACAAACTCACCAGAGTCGTTGTTATGTCTACCATCGAGCGGTAGCGGCTGCTTCTGCTTCGGTATCTCACTGCCATTGCTATTAAGAGTGCTATCACAAGAGTTTTGGGACGTCGACTGAAGCAGCTCACGTTCCACAGTAAGACTACTCTTCTCCAAACAATCGATTTCACTTTCTTTTAGCTTGCGAAAAACATCAACTTTCTGAATCTGACCATCAACTTTCGCACCTTCTTCTTTCCGCCGTCTCTTATGACTGTGTTTTTCGTTATCACCTTCCTTTATTTCCCTCTCCTTCCTCTTTTTCTCCTTCTTCTCTTTCTTCTCCTTCTTCTCTCTTTTTCTCTCCTTCCTCCTTTGTTCTTTCTTAGCTTTCTCATCCTCTACCCCCTGAATTTACAAAAGCGACCGAACAACGATTAGTTCACAAAACTTTGCCAAATTCAATGAAAATCAGAGACAACCACTCATCAGATGGATCAATACTTAAACTCCAAATGCGTACCCCCCAATGATTTCTGCACATTTACTCAACCGACTATTGTTTTTTTTTTCAATGTAGTTAAATTGTATTTCTTATTAACATTGCCATCTTAAACGAACCGATTGATTTGTGACATTGAATCGTATTCAAGCTTTGAATCATAATAGTGGACTAGTAATTTCTGAATCATCGTTTTCAATAGAAATACTCTTATCTCCAATTTCCATAAGAATTCAACGAACCCTAGAACACAGATACCAGAAAACTGGAAACCATGTTCGAGAACCAAAAACACACACAAGGAAGCTGAGCATTCAAAATCGCATGACGCTAAAACCGAAGAAGCCATGTGATTTTAAAATGCTCAAACAAACCTTGATCGATTCGATCATAGCCACATCGCGGATTCCGTTAAGTACATAACCAGGAGGCGGGAACGGGAAACACCGAGACATCTTTTCGATTACACAAACGAATCCAAGCCAAAAAACCAAAAACAAACTTTGGATTGCGAAGATGAATCGGAATCAATACGGGACAAATCTCAGATCTCGAAAAAAAGACCAGCGAAACCCTAGATCGATCACGAGAGAGACCTCGAGTGGGTTTACACAAGTAGGGGCTTATAATAGCGCGCCAAAATCAAAATCTTAAGAAGTTACAGTAGATTAAGCCATGGATCGGGAACGGAGAAGAACGAAAGGAGTTGCCAGATCTCGAATCCCTTCGAAGCTTTCCGATGAAAAAAGTGTTGTTTGTTAACACATAGATGCTATATTTATAGCCAAAAAAGGATTTTGACCCTACAAGGGACAATGGGCTTGTTTGGATACAGAGATAGGTGCCGGCTAATCCGCAGCGGCCTTTATGGTGGTTGGGGCCTGTAAGTGCATAACAAGGCCCAAATATTTCAGAGGCCTTTAGAAATCAAAAATCGATTTGTTATTTTGGTACGGTATACTACCGTATTCAATTTTGGGACGGTTCAATTCACGAGAAAGTTAAAGAGTCTTATTTATACAAACCATACAAGAAGAAGAAAGCAAGCAAAAGCAATAAAGGGTAAAAAAAAAGCCACTGATCCAGATAAAATATACACAAAACTCGAACTGACCAATTAAAAAAAAAGCACTTATTATGACAAACTCAGATAACTAAAAACCCTTAAGATGATACTAAGAGATTGCCATTGTAAATCTAAAACCCTGACCTAGCACTGCTACAAAACTTGCATGCTACTTACTCTATAGATGATGATGATGATGATGAAGACGATGATCATGAAGAATGATCAAAGGCGATGAAGGCAAACCTAATATATAAACAGAGAGGGGATAGGGTCATGAAGCATCTGACTGCAACAAGTGCAATCAGCGAAGGTTGTTTTGAGCAACAGCTTGACATAATTCATCCTCATAGAAGAGCACTCGAGGGTGCTTTGGAGCCATTGGTTTGAACAGAGTCGACCTTTGGAGAACCGAAGGAACGATGCATCTTGAAGGGAATGGTGTCTGGTCTTGGAAAAGAACAGCAGTGATTTGCTTCATCTCTGTGAGTTTGGATCGAATAGGCGGTCGAGGAGCATGTCTTGGTGCTTTTGGGGTATGTGGGCTTGGTATGATTGTTGTGTTTCCATCTCCTTTGCTGTTTATCAGATCAATGAAGAGTCAAACAAGTTGTTTGATGCTCTTTTTTGAAAGGTTAAAGTTTGAAGCAAAACATGTACCTAATAAATGGCCAACGATTTATTGGCATTGGGGTCATGACACTCAACATTTCCTGTCTTGAGCGGTCTGGTGTTGTATAATTGAAATGATATTGTCTTGCAATCACAGTCTGTTTCAAAAAGGAACTCATAACATATTAATGAAGTTAAAAAAAGCATAAAGATAGAGCTTTTATGGATACAAACTAGCAAATATAGAACACTTACAGCCTTTCTTATTCTCTGAGAAACATGGAAAACAGCCTTCAGCTGATCATGGTGCAGATGACAAACTATTTTAACCTGTAAAACATAGAAAGTTCAAAATAAGCAAGCCACAGGCTTGTGAAACGAACTATCTAAGAGCTAACTCCATACATTCAAAACGACCTGTGAAAGTGAAGGAACAAGAAACAATTTACCAGTAAATCCATGGGAAGAGATTCAAATTGAGATTCTGAATTGCAAGGATCAGCTTGTGGTGTCTTTGGTGTCTTGAGCAAAGTGTTTTGCATAACAATACCCATTGGAGATAACATTAAAGGGTTTTTCTTACAACTCTTACTCTCTACCTGCAGATCATCAAATTTCATTGGCCTCACCAGACTACTCCGCTTAACAATGTTGACAGGCGACGAAATTAGAGGGCTTTTAGGAGAATTGATATGCTCCACTGCTACTTTATTGTTCCTTGCATGCTTAGTATCAAACACAGGTACTCGTTTCTTCCCAAAATCATTGCATGACTTAGCAGTAGCAGCAGCAGAGGCTTTGCTATAACATAGATGAACCAATGCCCCTGGCTTTAAATACTTGTTACTCGAACTCTTCGACTTCTTCTTCCTCGTCGGGATTTTCGAATCTGAGTCCTTTGGAGATACCTTCCCCATATACGTTCGCCTTCTTGTTGACCCCCTCTCGATTGATTAAGCAGATACTGCTCTCTCTTTAGCAGTGATAGCTACTACAACACTTACCCATAGATTACAGTACCTACACGATTAGTAGAAACAACAGAAATCATCAATCCAAACCCAAATCAAACTCGGGAAACTACTCTCGCTAGAACAAAGCAGATTAACTATGGTCTATGGATGAGGAATATCGAAAAATTAAATCTCTCAGCCAAATTATCAACCAATTAAACTTGAAAACAACAATATCAATCAAAGAAGAAGGAGAATCCGGAGCAAATCGAGTGAGTTTAAACCCTAGAAATCCGAAAAGGAAAAATGGACGGAGAAGGAATTACCTTAGATTAACAGAGACGACATTCTTCGGGGAAAAAAAAAATTCAGATCGAGGAAGATTCAGCTTCGGATTCGAGATTCGAAGAGGAAGCTGAAAATCCAGAGAGCGAAAATGGAGGGAGAGAAATGGCGATAGCGAGGGAAGCGATTTTGAGCAAAAGAGAGTGGGAGAGAGAGAGAGGCGCTAGGGTTTTGTTTTTAATTTTGGGGATAATTTTGAAATTTTTAATTACGCCCGCCAAAACAATATACAATTACCAAAGCAAAATCTCTATTACGTGGTACGTTACGATTGGCTAAATGCTAGATTATCGGAAAACGTGGGACCCATTTTTCACCATCCACTAGCTCTCTCTACCAAATTTAACGGCGGAGATTACGCAGTCAGATAGATTCGACTTTTATTTTTATTTTTTTAACAATGAAATGACTTATCCACCCTTTATTTTTTGTGGTTGTAATGCTTTTGAGATGAAGGGTGATTAGGGGACTTTACAATATGTGACCCACGTAGTGGGTAATTAGCATGATTAAATTGAATGTTGGAAAAGGACATATTAACCCCTTTCACGCCTTATTAATTACGAGTGTGTCTCCTCTTGTGAGTTTTTTTCATTTTTTTCCGTGTATTGAATTTATTTTCATTAATACAGTATCTATGTATTGAAATTTTTCATTCTTTTAACAACTTTTGTTAACTGTCTGAATAAATTCAAAATTTGGGAAACTTTAATGAATCACACAAAACCGTATCTGCAGTTTCTGTGTTTTTTCTCGTGTTGATTTTTAATTTTCTTTCCTCGTTGGTTTAATTCACTTGCGAGGGTATTTTGGGCTAGTAACATTTCTCGCTCTTATATAGACGAGGAATATTCAGTTTGTCTACGAAAAGTCCATTTTGATTTGGGCCAATAAATGATTTCTGTCTAAATCTAATGGGCTTACTAATATTGTAGCTCAGCCCATTTGTATAATGATGAGATTATGTTTTTGTTCAAACAATAATCCACACTTGTTACCAAATCAAAACATTACCTTAATAAATAATTAATCAGAAACCTGGAACTCATTAGTAATAGCATTGATAAGCTAATTTATATTTAAAATTTTGTTCCTAAGTGGTATCGATACTCTCAATTCGTTGTTACAAAAGTGTGTTGATGCTTATAGTAGTAATAATTTATTGATTTGGTCAGAAGGAATGCAGATTTTGAGAGGTACTCTTTTTCGTTATTTAATTTTTTTTTATAATTTCGTTTCCGACAAAGTCTTAGACATTCGATGACCATTTTCACTAATATAACCCAAAAAATTAAGTTAAAGTACTGTATAAATACTTTTTCATTAGTAGTAGTGATTTTTTTTATGAGGATGGAAAATTTAGCTGTCCCATTTATTGTTTACAGATAAGGACATTTCGAAACATTTATTTTAATATAAAGTAAGATGCACGATTATTCCCAACTAAATCACATGGAGACAATCCACCTAACAACTAAAACAACAGTTTCTCTATCTTTATTACCTCCAACGAGAAGTTCTTTTTCTTACTTTTCCAATTATGACAAGTTATATAAATTGGGTTGTGTTATAAAATAAAAAGAGATAATTTATTATCTCAATAAATATAAAAGAAGAAGAAATTTTTATACCCGATAGGAATAGTATACTGAAACTATTAGAGAGAGGCGAGAGAGAGTTTCTTATTATGAATGTTATGTATTTACAATCGATCGAACCTCTTTATATAGACAATGAAAAGTAAGTTACTGTGCATGCATAGTGACAGTGGGCTCCACACAAATAATAAACTGCACGCATCTTTTGACTCTGAATCATTCTTCTCGAAGCCTACTATTGTTGACTATTATAACACTCCCCCTTGGAGACCAATTGTCACTATATTTCTTGCATCGTGTCATCTGTTGCCTCGTTAAAAACCTTTCTAGGAAAACCCATTGGGAAAAACCATAGAAGGATAAAAAGAGTGCAACTACGCAAGCTCCCCCTCGAGGGATCATGAGTCATCTTGTAAATCTCGTTGATGACGCATTCCAATGTTATGGACATGTTTCCTGAACGTGGTGGTAGGGAGCGACTTTGTGAAGAGATCAGCAGCATTGTCGCATGATCGAATATACTTGACTTCAATGTCTTTAGCCTTCTCAAGTTCCTGAGTGTATGAAAAAAACTTTGGAGGGATATGTTTGGTTCTATCACTTTTGATATATCCTTCCTTTGTTTGAGCGACACATGCAGCATTATCTTCATATAAAACGGTTGGCTCCGTATTTTCGTGGATCCCACTGCTTGATTTGATGTGTTGGCTTATTGATCTCAACCATACACATTCTCTACTTGCCTCATGGAGTGCAATGATTTCAGCATGGTTTGAAGAAGTTGCCACAAGCGTCTGTTTCTGAGAGCGCCAGGATATAGCAGTGCCTCCGACCGTGAAAACATATCCTGTTTGTGATCTCGCTTTGTGCGGATCTGACAAATATCCTCCATCTGCAAAACCGACCATTTGACCTTTTGAATTTTTAGGATAAAACAGTCCTAAATCAATCGTTCCTTGAAGATATCGGAAAATATGTTTAATTCCATTCCAATGTCTTCGTGTAGGAGACGAGCTGAATCTTGCCAAAAGATTAACAGCAAATGATATATCAGGTCGAGTACAATTTGCAAGATACATGAGAGCTCCGATAGCACTTAGATACGGTACTTCAGGACCAAGTATCTCCTCATTTTCCTCATGTGGTCGAAATGGATCATTATCGACTTGGAGTGATCTAACGACCATAGGGGTACTCAATGGATTGGCCTTATCCATGTTGAATCGTTTTAGCACTCTTTTGGTATATGTAGATTGGTGTACAAATATACCCTTTTGAGAATGCTCAATTTGTAGGCCAAGACAGTACTTCGTCTGCCCGAGATCTTTCATCTCAAATTCTCCTTTTAAATAATTTGAGGCCTTTTGTATTTCCCCTTGAGTTCCTATTATGTTTAGATCATCAACATACACCGCGATAATCACAAATCCGGATGTTGTTTTCTTGATGAAAACACATGGGCATAAAGGATCATTTACATATCCTTCTTTTGTTAGATGCTCACTGAGACGGTTGTACCACATGCGTCCAGATTGCTTTAACCCATATAATGATCTTTGCAATTTTATTGCACATAACTCTTTAGGTTTGGAACTTAATGCTTCTGGCATTTTAAACCCATCTGGAATTCTCATATAGATATCAGTATCTAATGATCCATATAAATATGCTGTAACAACATCCATGAGACGCATCTCTAGATTTTCGTTAGCCGCTAGACTCATTAAGAATCTAAACGTGATTGCATCCATAACGGGGGAATATGTTTCCTCATAATCGATCCCAGGTCTTTGAGAAAATCCTTGAGCAACAAGGCGAGCTTTATATCTCATAATTTCATTTTTCTCATTTCGTTTTCGAATGAAGACCCATTTGTATCCAACCGGTCTCACATCTTTGGGTGTGAGTGTAATAGGTCCGAATACATTTCGTTTATTAAGCGAATCAAATTCAGCTTGTATAGCATCTTTCCATTTCATCCAATCTTGTCTGTTTTGACATTCATATACAGACATTGGTTCTGGATCATCGTTTTCCTCATTTATTTCCTTTGCCACAAGGTATGAGAAAACGTCATCGACTACATTCATTTCAGTACGATTCCATATCTTTCCATTATGAATGTAGTTTATAGAGATCTCATGATTTCCTTCATGAAGCTCTGTATTGTCGTTAGACTCATGATTCGTTTCATCCAAAATACTTTCAGTAATTTTGGGATCATTATGCTTCTCAGCTTCCCTTCGTTTTCTAGGATTTTTATCCTTAGAACCAACGGGTCTACCACGCTTCAAGCGGGTTCTAGACTCACGTGTATTATCTGCTCTTTCATGTTCATTTGGTATCTCAATTCGAGCAGGAGCATTTGCAGCCGGTATATGTGATTTCGTTACCGTTTTAGTATCTGCAAATGCATCAGGTAGCTGGTTTGCTATACTTTGCAAATGCATAATTCGTCGAACTTCTAGTTCTGACTGTTTTGTAGGAGGATCAAGGTGTAGCAAAGATGGCACACGCCATTCTATTTCCTTTCCTACTTTGTTATTTTCTCCCCCTAGAACCGGGAATACTTTTTCATCAAAATGACAATCGGCAAATCGTGCCGTAAAGACATCACCAGTCTGTGGTTCTAGGTATCGTATGATTGATGGGGAATCACAACCAACATATATTCCCATTCTTCTTTGTGGTCCCATCTTTGTACGTTGTGGTGGTGCTATAGGCACATATACCGCACAACCAAAGATTCTTAGATGGGATATATTTGGTTCTCGACCAAAAGCTAATTGCAATGGAGAATATTTGTGATATGCACTTGGTCTTATCCGAATGAGTGCTTCTGCATGCAAAATGGCATGTCCCCATACAGATGTTGGGAGTTTTGATTTCATGATCAATGGTCTTGCAATTAATTGCAGACGTTTAATTAATGATTCAGCCAAGCCATTTTGTGTATGAACATGTGCTACCGGATGTTCAACTTCTATTCCCGTTACCATACAATAATCATTGAAGGCTTGGGATGTGAATTCACCAGCGTTGTCTAGTCTAACTTTCTTAATATGATAATCAGAGAATTGAGCCCTCAGTTTGATTATCTGAGTTAGAAATCTCGCAAATGCCATATTTCGAGATGATAATAGACAAACATGTGACCATCTGCTAGATGCATCAATTAACACCATAAAATAGTGGAATGGTCCACATGATGGGTGTATTGGTCCACAAATATCGCCTTGAATTCTTTCAAGGAACTTTGGTGATTCTTTATCAATTTTGGCTGGCGATGGCCTTTTGATCAATTTTCCAAGAGAACACGCAACACATGTCATTTTATTTCCCTGATATATCTCTTGGATTTTCAGTGAATGACCATGTGAGTTCTCCATAATATTACGCATCATTGTGGTGCCCGGGTGACCGAGGCGATCATGCCATAATGTGAAATCTTCTGGATTTCTTTTAACCACTAGATGTGATTCGATTGCATTTATATGAGTATAATGCAGTCCTGACGGAAGTTTTGGAAATTTTTCCAATATAAGTCTTTTTCCGGGTTTATCGGAAGTTACATACATATACTTTTTTCCATTCTCAGTTGCAGACTGAGTATCATATCCTTGAAGGTATATGTCTTTGAAACTCAACAAATTCCTTTTAGAATTCGGAGAATATAAGGCATTTTTTATGGAAAACTTGGTTCCATTAGGCAACATAAAGTTTGCACTGCCACTTCCTTTAATCAAGTCTGTAGGACCTGATATTGTATTGACAATAATGTTTGTCGGTTTTAAATTAGAGAAATATCTCTTGTCCTTCAGAATAGTGTGTGTTGTTCCACTATCTGGTATACAAATTTCTCGAACCATTTCCTTGGTTATCGATTCATCCATTTCCGCTGAAATTTACAAAAATTAGATGATAGAAAGTAAATGTTATTTATTAGAACATACTTAATAATTGCGCATTACAAAACAAAAAAAAAACACACATTATTCGTTGAAAACAGGAATACATAATGGCATAACCGGAGATCTTTCAGCAGTCTCATTATTACAAGCATTTTAGTTATCCGCTATAGCGGTCTCATCAAAGTCATTTTCAAAGTCGGGAGAATCAAGGTACGATGTACCCTCAAAGTGTTCCGTGAGGTTCACTTCTTTCCCTTTGCCTTTGGTAGACTGTTTGTATAGTTTGCAAAGATGTTCCGGGGTACGACACACATTGGACCAATGTCCTTTGCTTCCGCATCTGTAACAGATGCTATCACGCTTCTGTGCGGTGGTCTCTTGAATATCTATTCCTTTGGGGGTTTGTTGAGAACGAACCCATTGGAAAGAATTTCTCCCACGTGAACTGAAATTTCTTCCGCGTCCGCGATTAAATCTGCGGGCACGACCCCGATTAAATCGGTCACGACCCCGATAGGTTTGATTTTTCTTCTCTTCCGGATTATGAAAATCCGTTGCATTCACCTCAGGGAATGCTCTGGCTCCCGTAGGACGAGAGTTGTGATTCTTTATGAGAAGATCATTGTTTTTCTCTGCGATGATGAGTGTAACAATTAACTCAGAGAACCTTGTGTATCCGCAATTTCTATACATTGCTGGTAGGACACTATGTTCTTTGTGGAATGTGAGGTATGTCTTTTCGAGCATTTCTGCTTCGGTGACAGGTTTACCACAAAAATTTAATTGTGATACAATCCTCAACATAGCGGAGTTATACTCCTCCACTTTCTTAAAATCCTGGAATCTCAGGTTTTTCCACTCTTCCATCGCATGAGGGAGGTTTATCTCCCTCTGATTATCGAACCTCTCTTTCAGAGCTTTCCAGAGCTCTGCTGGGTCTCTAATGTGCGCATAGTCATGCGTCACATTTTCATCCAAATGTTTCCGTAGAAATATTATTGCCTTTGCCTTAGCTTGGGCGGATGAATCATTTTCCTCAATGATGGTATCGGATAAATTTTCCGATTCCATATAGAGTTCTGCATCGGTTGTCCATGCTATATAATTAGCTCCAGTAATTTTGAGAGCTGGAAATTTGAGTTTCTCAACGGTGGCCATTTGATTTCTAAAAACAAAATCAAAAATATTATTATTAGAAATATAACATAATTTTAGAAACCGTATACATTAATCATAACAGCAATTACAGTGAAGATTAAAGCATAAAAAAGTAAACAAAAATTTATGATATATTCTTCGCGGGTAAAGTCCCCGACGAAGAGACCATAAATAGCAGTAAAAATTACACCGATAATAAAAATTAAAAACAAACGAAACATTTTTCGTACAAAATCGGAATCAAAATCGGAATCAAAATATTTTGTAGGAGTGTTTGAAAGGAGATGAAATGATTGAATGATTTTGGAAGAGTGAAATATGGGTGTATTTATAGATTGAAAATACTGTTCACTAGCCGTTGGAGAGTAAAGAAATTTTGAAAAATTTTGTGAAAAATTTCTTTGTGACCGTTGGGGGTCAAATCTTTAAGGAAAAATTAATCTGAAAATATTTGATAATCAATCAGATAAATTTACCAGTTCAAATATTAATTTTAGAAAAGATTGTTAAATATTATATATACTGCACATAAAATAAACAGAGAATTAATAATAAGGTTATGGTGACAAAGTCATCCATGGGATAATATTAAATAAATAATTAAAACAACAGTTAAAATTTCGGGCGGTTAAACCGAGCATAAATAATTAAAACAGTAAATAAATAAATTATGGTGTGTGAAACAACCACATAAATAAATAAATAATCAGGCGGTTCAACCGTCCATAAATAATTAAAAACTGTAAATAAATAAATTATGGTGCATAAGCAGCCATAGAAATAAATAAAATAGCAGGCGGTTTAACCGACCATAAATAAAGCAGTAAATAAATTATGGTGCGTAAAACAACCACATAAATAAATAAATTATTATAGAGACAATAGTCTCACACTATAGGGTATAATAAGTATACATATGAAAGTTGAAATTTTAGAGTGATCGTGCTGATAACGTGTTATAAAATAAAAAGAGATAATTTATTATCTCAATAAATATAAAAGAAGAAGAAATTTTTATACCCGATAGGAATAGTATACTGAAACTATTAGAGAGAGGCGAGAGAGAGTTTCTTATTATGAATGTTATGTATTTACAATCGATCGAACCTCTTTATATAGACAATGAAAAGTAAGTTACTGTGCATGCATAGTGACAGTGGACTCCACACAAATAATAAACTGCACGCATCTTTTGACTCTGAATCATTCTTCTCGAAGCCTACTATTGTTGACTATTATAACAGGTTGTGTTTAGTTCCTTTGAATTTTGGCTTACTCTTTTTATTTTTTTAAATAATTTTTGCTTACTCTTTCATTGGTATAAAAACATTTAACAATGACTTTGTAAAAGCAAACGGGTATTCGACCAAATGTTTTTAGTCAGTACTAATAAAGTACCGGCAGTATATAATCAAAAGTTTTCTTTTAAAAAAAATCATACGTTTTCTTATGGGAAATTGTGCTCAATAACAAACAAAAAAAAATTATAATTCAAACCATAAGCATTTACCATAATTCTGGTGAATCACGTTAAATAACTTAGTCACATAAGCTCATTTAGTTAGTTAATGAATTATTATTTTTTTATTATTTTTGTAAATGATCATTTTCTTATTGTTCTTTTAAATATCGAATATATATATATATATTTTTTTTTTTTTTTGTTGTCATCTGATTAATATTAAACAAGGAAGAACCAAACAAAGATTACAAGGACCGAGGATTTACACCAATAGATAACTTAAAAAAGATACTTAACCAACTCAAGAGAATACAAACCACACTAATCCCAGGGACGAAAGTAACCTCCTGTGGCGAATGGGTGTACCTCACTATTAAAAGACCGAAACTTCATACTTTGACAAGTCGGATACCATCAAATATCACGAAAACTTCAAAAGACAGCGGAGAAGAATCAATTAGGTTACAACGCCTCGATAACCTTCAAGGTGTATATATATATCTGAAATAAAACAAGATTATCCTACAACAATGGTATTAGTACAAACCACTAGATTGATTCAAATATATTTTAGGCTTCGTTTGCAGTTTTGTGTGTGTGTGATGTGTGAGTTCTTTACAAAGAAGAATCATCTGCATTTATAAGATTATATATCTACATCTTCAATGCTGAGGTCATTATCATGGAGCAACTGTAATATTAACATATTAACGGAAACTACTATTTTAATGCTAAATTCGGTAATATACTTTTGGGGAGAAAATGGGCTACAAATATTAGAGCAAACGCATGGTATATAGGCACTCTCAAAAAGGTAGAGGGTGTAGCAGTCATACTCCACCAGGACCACCACCACTACCACCAATGTCCACCCTTCCAACACATGCATATATATTGTATACGTGCCAAAATATCTCTAAGTTCTCTATATGCAATTTTTTATATATATAATTAATTACGTAACCAAATTCGGTTTGGACTCCAAACAGACTAAATGCACGCTTGCAATCTATTGTTTAACGAAAATATATAAAAATGACATTTTGTTTCTTTTAACTTACATCTTTTTAAACTCATATAGACAGCTTTTGTTGGTGGTAGCGATAATCATAACTTGAGATGTAGATTAAATTACAAACTTAACATTTGAAATGTTTGATATTGACCAACGTAAAATGTTATTGATCAATGTCGTCCTTAACACTTGGCATGTTGTTGTCTACTAAGATATCTTTGGAACATAAATATCTTTCTTCTTTTTGTGTTTCAAAACCTAAATGTCCTTCATGAAAGAAATTCTACAAATTTTTAAGCTGACGAAAAAAAAAAGAGACTTGCGGTGCAAATGGTAAACACTAGTAAAATTGACGAAATAAATATGAGTAAAATATAATTGAGGGAAAAAAATAAATAAATTTTTCAAGTCATTCTTCCAATTCTGCTGCAAAATAGTAGAGGAACATTTCCCTTCCAAATTTGTTCATTTTTCTAATTTTTGGAATGGAATAAATTGAATCAATCAATTTTTATTCAGTCCAACTGATATAATCTTAGTAGAATGCTTAATACAACCATTGTCAATAATTAGTTTACCGTCCGTTTCGCCAGCTGTCTAGAAAAACAATAATGGTTATCCACGTGAAGCAAGGTCAATATGGGAGAAATTAATTAATTTAAAGTCTATAAAATGAAAAGGCTATAACTGCATTTTTAAGACAAATCAATTTCAAGCGAAAAAGGACCAAAGTGAAGTTGTGATAGATTAGTGATTAGATTACCCATGATATCTTTAACCATCATCATTATAATGACTGAAATTCAAAGACAAATCAAGTTAAAGCCATCATGTCTCACTTTGATACCTTTTTTTATCACTACCTAATTTAATTATGTTAAACATATACTATTGACCTCGTAAATCCAAATGTTGTAGCTATTTTTTTTTCTCCAATTACTATAAATGCCAATATGCCAGCTGCCAATTTTTCATATCAGTAGTTTCAATTTTTCACAAAATATAGTATACGAAGATGTTAGTCATTGGAATTGTTCATATATACATTTACTACTTAAAAGAAAAATAATATTTCACGTCGTTGTGCCTTATATTACGAAGAATTACATTATTCGTTTCAAACGAGGTCATATTTATGCCGACAACAAAAAAAGACATCCCATTTTTTATTTTTATTTTCAATAATCACCGTATATAAAATCAAGTAGTTATATTTTTGTCGACAACAAAAAAGACATCCCATTTACATTTCAGTAAGACAATTTAACCGTAAATTGATTGCTAATGTATTTCAACAGTGTTTTATATCAGCAAAATACGTAAATTCATAATTATATTTTTAGCACAATCACGTAAAATAAACGTATAAACAATTCCTTATATATTAATTGGAAAACAATTTCTTGAAAAGAGTTTATGTGTCATCACCAAATTCATTCTCACAATTTTAATGTGATATAACATTGTCAAAAATATGACATGGCATTCACACCAAACTCTTAAAAAAATCTCTTAAAAAAATCGTGAAGACCAAACCAAACCTCGATTAATTTTTCTTAATTAAAATCGTGATAAATATTTTTATCATACTTAAATATATTTATCATATTTAAACCAAACTTGAACTAAAATCGGATAAATATATTTAACTTTAAAAAAATCGGAGCAAACCAAACATTTTCAATTGATTAATGTTTCTTAATCAATATCGTGATAAATATATTTATCATACTTAAAAATATTTACCATACTTAAACCAAACTTAAATTAAAATCGGATAAATATATTTAACTCCAAAAAAATCTGAGCAATAAAATATTGAGCCAATTATAGGAAGATTAACAATAATTAGATTTTACCAAAAGAATTCTCAACATCACAAAAAATATACAAATAGTTCTTTAAATTATAAAATCGAATATTCAAAAATTATGCATCATTAATTCAAAAGTTTTAAGTATGGAAATCTTTAATAAATCGATAATGCGATATATGGTATATATAATACGGATATTAAATATTCACACCAAACCAAACTTCTTAACAAAATTGGCCAGAACAAATACCGTTAGCCCAATTTCACAAAAAAATTGGCCCAATATTCACAAAAATATTCTTCATATAACCAAACCTCTTTATATTAGCACAAATCAATTATTAACCAAATTTTTTCAAAAAATCGGCGAAAATCACAATTTTAATTTGACATGGCATTGTCTAAAATATGATATGGCATTCATATCAAACTCTTACAAAAATCGTGAAGACCAAACCAAACCTCTTCAATTGATTAATTGTTCTTAACTAAAATCGTGATAAATATTTTTATTATACTTAAATATATTTATCATATTTAAACCAAATTTGAATTAAAATCGGATAAATATATTTAACTCCGACAAAATAGGAGCAAACCAAACTTTTTCAATTGATTAATTTTTCTTAATCAATATCGTGATAAATATATTTATCATACTTAAATATTTATCATATTTAAACCAAACTTGAATTAAAATCGGATAAATATATTTAACTCCAAAAAAATCTGAGTAATAAAATATAGAGACAATTATAAGAAGATCAACAATAATTAGATTTTACCAAAAGAATTATCAACACCACAAAAAATATACAAATAATCCTTTAAATTATAAAATCGAATATTCAAACAAATATTCGAAATTTATGCATCATTAATTCAAAAGTTTTAAATATGGAAATCTTCAATTCAAATTCTAAAAGATGAAATTTTTTAATAATTCAATAATACGATATATGGTATATATAATCCGGATATTAAATATTCACACCAAACCAAACTTCTTCAAAAAATCGGCCAAAAACAAATACCGTTAGCCCAATTTCACAAAAAATCGGTCCAATATTCATAAAAATATTCTTCATATAACCAAGCCTCTTTATATTAGCCCAAATCAATTATCATCAATTATTAACCAAACTTCTTCAAAAAGTCGGCCAAAATCATTTATTAATCCAATTTCACAAACACAATTAAACCTAACCAAAATTTTACACTATATATTGATATATCACGGCCAATTTTTTTTCATATCAATTCAATCGGCCTCTCAAACTAATTTTCTTAAAAATGGAATTTCCATCAAAGATAAAAATGATTTTTTGTTTTTCGGGATATCATTTTCTTCTTATAATTTTATTTGTAGTTTTGGCTTCTTTTTAATATTGTGATAAATATCATTTCACGGATATCCACCAACCCGAACCATTTTTAAAAAGAAAATGTTCAAATCTGATGATGTAGAGTGGTGCAACCAAGTTCGCTCTATCAAGTATTTCTTCAAATACATTAAAAAGGGATAAGTTTATGAGTATAAGGGACAACATTATGTTAATGTCTTATTGAAGAAGGATGATGAGAATAAGGAGGATGATGATGAGAAGGATGATGATACGTTAGTATCAAAAACTTGATTTCACGGAAAAAGATTATTTGTGGCATTCCTAATAAGATTTCATTTTAAATTATGTATCCGTAGAGTTCGTGGGTTTATTTACTTATTAGTACTTTTACAAAATAATGTTCTTTGGTTTTAGTAATTTTTAAGTTTAAACAATTTTTAAGGTTAACTCAATTATACAATAAAACAAGAAAATCGGACAAGCCAGATTTATAAAATTTACAATTATATATATTTAATGTTTAAAATATTAAGTAATTTATTTGTATTCTAAAAACTATTTAAAATATTCGGACAAGCCAAATTTAACATTTTTTTAACTCTAATGTATTAAATTATTATACATTTTGACTTGACAAATTTACATATATAAAATAATTAAATGGTAAAACTAAATCTCTGAAATTCATATTATTAATAAAAATAATATTATTGACCAAAAAAATTAACAACAAAAGAATCAACAACAATGTTTATAATAAAAATCAAATAATTACATATTTCACATTTTTAAAGACTAAAATTAAAAACAAAATTATATAAATAATTTATCTGTATCTGCGCGGAAGAATCAACTAGTTCCTTAATAATCCGATTACACTACACCTATTGTCAAATGATTTATTTAAGTGGCTAATAATCTCTCCGGTTACACTAAATTTTAAGGTGAAAAAATCACTAGGGGTATATTAGTAAATAAAAAGAGTAGGGCAGGACCTATAGGTAAAATGCAAGCAAAAGCAGAATGGGGTCTTTCTTGAGCTCCGACGAGTGGCAAGTGAAGTTATAGACAAAAACAAACCGTCTTCTCCATATGACTCATCATCTCTGGATATAGTCTCTTCAACGCTGCAGAGAATCTTCCTCTCTCTGCTCTAATTTCGAAGAAGACGACGACGAACAAGAACAAAATCTCCAGGTTTTTTGCATTTTCCCGGAAAACAAACTTTTTTCTCTCTCTGTAACAATTTACAATCTTCTTCAATATTCTAACATTTTCCTCTCTCTCTTTTTTTTTTTTTGTTTTTTAATGTAAAGGCGTGAAGAGGAAAAGTATATCTGTTACCCTTCTTCAATGCATTAAGTGAGCATTCCAATATTGTTTCTCTCTCTCTCTCTCTCTCTCTCTCTTAATTTGTTCGCCGGCGAATTGAGATTCATCGGAGGTTACACAGTTTATTGCTTTCTGGTCTTTGTATTTTTTTCTCTTTCGCTTTTGTTAGCTTCAAGTGTTCAAAGAGAAACAGTCTTTAGGGATTTTTCTTTTCTTTTTGGTCTTGAAGAAGATCCTCTTTGACGTAGAAAAAGCTAAGGACCTGGAGAATCTCTTTGATTGGTATCTTATAGACTTTTCTTCTCTTTTTCTTTCTTTGTTGTCGCAGTCGAAGAAACTGCTTCCTCTTTTACTCAAGTCTCTCTTCACTCCCTCATGCGATTCGAAATCTCTGTGTTGTGGTGACCTCTGATTCGTCGTCGGAATCTGGCTTTAACTCGATCTCGATCAACAATGCCGGCGTTGGATTGAATTCTCTGATTCCGGTTAAGATTTTAGCTCACTAGAGGTAACAAATCTCGATAATTCCTTAAAATTGGTTAATGCGAGTGATGATGATGAATCGGTATTACCAGGAACTTTCTTATTCAAGGAGAATCGAAGAAAATGTCACATTCATGGGATGGTCTTGGGGAGATTGCGTCGGTAGCGCAGCTAACTGGTCTAGATGCAGTCAAGCTGATAGGGCTTATAGTTAAAGCTGCTAATACTGCTTGGATGCACAAGAAGAACTGTCGTCAATTCGCTCAACATCTCAAACTCATTGGGAATTTGCTTGAACAGTTGAAGATCTCTGAAATGAAAAAGTATCCAGAGACTCGTGAGCCTCTCGAAGGGCTCGAGGATGCTTTGAGAAGGTCTTACATTCTTGTCAATAGCTGTCGAGATCGGAGCTATCTTTACTTGTTGGCTATGGGTTGGAACATTGTTTACCAGTTCAGGAAAGCTCAGGATGAGATTGATCGTTTTCTCAAGATCATACCGCTCATTACTTTGGTCGATAACGCTCGAGTTAGAGTAAGTTTACCTGAATTTTTCTATCTAAAGATCCTCGAGAAAATGGATTTTTGACTCTTTTTGTATATAGGAGAGATTGGAGTATATTGACCGTGATCAGTTCGAGTATACTCTGGCTGAAGAGGATAGACATGTGCAAGATGTTATTATGAAACAAGAATCCACCAGAGAAGCGGCTTCGGTGTTGAAGAAGACTCTCTCTTGCTCGTACCCTAACTTGCGTTTCTGTGATGCTCTCAAAACAGAAAACGAGAAACTGCAGCTCGAACTTCAGCGTTCGCAGGAGCATTATGATGTGGCTCAGTGTGAAGTCATTCAGCGTTTAATTGGTGTTACACAAACTGTTGCGGCTGTTGATGACTCTGAGAAGGAGCTGACGAAGAAAGCTTCGAAGAAAAATGAGCGGAGCTCAAGCAATAAGACAGAATATTCGTATGACGAAGATTCTCCCAAGAAAAGCAGTAGTCGTGCAGCTTCAAGGTTAGAATCTCCATTTTGTTCCGTTTATAAGATCCAAACTTCATGTGCTTTCTTTATATGCAATTTTGTGTGTATTGTCCACTTACAAGAGAACTATTATATTGTGAGTTAGGAAGTTTAATGTCCAATTATTTGCTGTGACTGTAATGCTTTTCAGGTTTGTTTTCATATTTGAAGGGTTAAGATTTGGTACAATGTCTCTATAACGTTGGGGTTACATAATTGTTCAATGCAGGTCCACTTCTTCTGTTACTTCGGGGCATGATCTGCTTTCACGTAAAGCATCACAGCACCACGAAGAATGGCATACCGACTTACTGGCTTGTTGTTCGGAACCTTCTCTTTGTAAGTCCCTCTTCTTGTTTCCAGTGTGATGTGATTCCACTTTGTTTTCTCTGTTATATAGATGACTAGCGGTTCACATTCCATACGTTCTTGTTATCTAAAGTTGTGAATGATTAAATGATGGAACCGCAGGCTTGAAGACATTCTTTTTCCCGTGCGGTACTTTAGCAAAGATTGCCACTGCAGCATCTAACAGACACATCTGTAAGGGATTATATCGAATACCGTTTACTTTATTATGTTTCATTTTGTTAGTTAATATATGCGAAAGCTAATAAGTAGACTGTTTTTGTTTTCGCTCTCCCAGCTTCAGCTGAAGCATGTAATGAGCTAATGGCGTATTCTTTGATACTTTCTTGCTGCTGCTACACTTGTTGCGTAAGGAGGAAACTCCGAAAGACACTGAACATCACGGTACACTCACCTCCACTCACTCCCTTGAACCCCTAATCGATCTTAATAAGCTTCTGATCCCATACATATGTATGCTTTCAAAAAATTGTTACCATTTGCAAACCAAAAACAACAAATTTGCTTGTGAAACTCTGGTTAATGATTAAGTAGGCACCGCACCTATAAAATTTTACTAGTAACTATAACAGTATGGTATTGAATTGCCTATGTTTATGTCATGCATTTACTGATTAGATGAATGCTAATGGTTTTCTGACTTTGCAGGGAGGTTTCATTGATGATTTTCTATCTCATTTGATGTGTTGTTGCTGTGCCCTTGTCCAAGAACTGCGAGAAGTTGAGATTCGTGGGGCTTATGGTATAATTTACATGTACACACAGCTTAACAATATTTGATTTTAATCTTGAAGCATGAACAAGATAAGTAGTCTCTTGATATCATTGCAGGTACGGAAAAGACGAAAATAAGCCCGCCTTCGTCGCAGTTCATGGAACATTGAAATCTTCAATCTATACAAAAAAAAACAACGGTATGTTGTATCTTTGAATATGACACGAGATTCTTACTTCGTATTACTCACTGTGTTTGTTTCCAATCGTCGTGGTATGTAAATGAAGTTTGGGATTCCCATCGAAATTTCAGTTATTGTGTGTTTGTGTATCATAGACTATAGACTAACTATAATTCTCTTATTTCACTTTTATCATATGTTATGTTTTGGGTCAAAATAGTAATTTTGTGAATCGGAGGAACAAATTACATATTCGATAAACCATAGTCTATGTATTAGAGGATAATAAATAAGACAATAGGAACAAAGAAAGAAAACGCTTTGAAGATGAAGAATGCATTAGAGTGTAAATCATTATCACGAATGCTAAAAGCCTAAAGCATCGGCAAAAATTGATATGACTTGGAGTAATTCTCCTACCTCCCTCGTCTCGTTAACAATGATACAACGTAGGTATTGAAATATAAAATTAATAAAATTTGAGTAAAGAAAATAGGTATTGAAATATAAAATTAATAAAATTTGAGTAAAGAAAAGAGATAGTGGATATTTTTGGAGAGAGAGTATCAAAAGTATCAAATAGTTGATACTTTTGAAGAGAGAAAGAGTGTTTTTAATAATTTTATATTTAAAGAGAATATAAAATTAATAAAAGTTGAGTAAAAAAATGAAAAAAAAAGTATAAAATTAAGTAAAAAGAAAGAGAGAATATGTTTTAAATAATTTTATAGTTAATGATATCCACATTGTATCATGAATAATGGTCTAGGGATGCTTCCAAATGCACATGCCTACCATTTACGTTACGTAAGATATAATTGGTTCTACTTGCTCAATCCTCCTTAGTTTTTACCCTAAATGTAATAAAAGTACAATCTGTGAGAAAAGCAATCTACTTTTTGTGTGTTAATAATGACCAAGTTTGTTAATTCTAAACCTAGAATTTGGCAAAGAGAATACACAAAAAAAAAATATGATAATTAATTTAATTTAAATATGATTTTATCTAACTTTTATACTTTTATATAAGTATATTTGAATAGAAATCTATCTATTAATAGCGTTAGGTAACTAATTAATGTTTTTTTGGTATATGAACGTTGTTGGACGAATCCTTACAATATAAGAATTGAGGGCATCAACTGAAATCTCTCAGAAACACCGAACAATTTCTTTCACAATGGTAAAACAACAAATATTAAAGGACTGATCCTGATAAAAAAACATCGAAGGACTAACCTATAAAGCATAGGAATTTAGGGGCGTTATTAGAAACTTTCAAATTTACAGGGAGTCTCCTGCCAAAAGGGCATTTTGCGTTTTACTCCGGTCCAGGACAAACAAACACTTCCCAAATTAGCTCGTTTTCAAAACCATCGCTCTATTCGTAACGCCGGTCGATTTCCGCCGGAGATCGGGAAATTTTTAACTCCGGAGAGAACTAAAGATCAAAGCTTTAATATGGTGAGATTCAGCAGAGTGTTGCTAAAAGACGCCGGAGTTGCAATCGACAAGACCCTCTCCGAGATTCTCGTGTGTCCTCTCTCCAAGCAACCTTTGAGGTTTTGATTTCTCTCCTTATAAGCCAGATTCCATAAGCCCTGAAGTCTACGAAGAAATTGTTTAAGCAATTTGACGAATTCATTTTGATAGGTTTTGCGAGAAGACGAAATCATTGGTCAGCGATACTATTGGTGTCTCTTTTCCTGTAAGCTTCAATCCAAATTTCAGAACTCGATTTCAATCCAAAGCTTTTCGATTAAGATGAGTTTGATTCATTTTGTGATGTTGAGCTCCATGAAAGTTAAATGTATGGCTCTTGTTGAGAAGTTGTTACAAATCACTATCATATATGCTTTTAGAATCTGTAATTGGATGAACATTGTTCTGGTCCGAATTTTGATCTTTTTGAGGAATTGTCAAATCGGTGAATGAGATAGATAGAGCTACTTTTCATTTGCTTCATAGTAAATAAAGTTATAAAGGAGTTTGTTCTTGGTGTCGATTTGGGATTCACTGATAGAATAAATCATATGCTAAAGTGATTTTGGTCGGCCTATTTCTTCTTAATCATATCCTTCTTCTTCTTTTAGCTTTCTTACTTCATGATCACGATTCAGTGTTTTAAGACTTTGGTTTTGTTTCTTGTTCTTTTAGCTTTCACTTTATGTTCACGATTCAGTGTGTTAAAGACTTGATTTTGCTTCTCTTAACACGCTAGATAAAAGATGGGATTCCATGCTTGGTTCCAAAGGATGGAAAAATACTAGAGGAGGAAAGTGATGCATCCAAAGCTTAATGATTTTGCTTTTGCATCGAAAACCAATGATCAGAGTGAAGGTAGCAACTTGTTGCACCGTATCTGCATCGACTTATCAATGGTTTGTTCTGTTCTATGTACTAGTTACTTGACCATATCTGCATTTCTCGGTTCTTTCGTCACTTTTTAGGCTTGTGACCAAGTTCTTTTAAGTTTGAAGTCTTTTATGGGAAACATTGATGTAAGCAATTGAAAGATAATAGAAGTGTTGGTTCCGGTGAATGTACCGACCTTTTCTTGTTTGAATAAAATATTTAACAGATAAGAGAGCTGAAACATTTGGAGTATTACTTATTAAATCCCTACTTGAGGCAGATACGTTCTATTTAAGTTTCTTGAAGTGTAGGGTTCTCTAATTGACTGGAATGAAGCTAAAAGCATGATTCATAGTATTGGATGCCTATTTGAGGGGCTCTAAGTATCACCATACAATGTGAGGATATATTCTAGTCATAGTCCCACTTTTGGTAACTATTCTTCTCTATCTTAATGCCAATATTTCTACACCATATTAGCTCTTCATGTCCACTCTATATATGTGCTTTTGGTTGCTTAAAAGAATTACACAGCAAAATTTCAACAACCAAAATTGGATCAAGAAGAAACGTTTTGGGACATCATCAACAAGACTTACCACTGTCAGGTAATTGATATTGGATGAAAAGAAGATAAAAACTATTCTTTTGATAAACCAAATGCATACAAACACACACCTAGTCTTTTGAATATTGATGATGACCAGCAGGTATATCAAAAGCTATAGTACATTGAATAAAACGTCGGGGGAGACCAGACTATGAATAAGGTTATCATGTCCTCTTCTGACCAAACCAAAAAAAGAGGGGTTACTAAATTCCCATTGGCTTGGAGGTTTCAATTTCATAATGCAAGTTGTTGGCTTGTATGGTAGATAGCCAAAGGAATTGATATTTTTGTGATAGTGGGACAGGTAGAAACATAAATGTTTTAGTGATTGGTCCACTTCACACTTTTCTTTGGTATTGTCATCATTTAAGTGGAGCACTGTTTTGTCTTTTGGTCACTTGAAGCTTTTGCTTTGTGTGAGAACCAAATGGGTCAAACAGTGAAAACATAACTGGTAATATACTTTTTTTTTTTTTGGGGGTCTAACTAGCATTAGAAGAGGAAGTAGCATTACTACAAGAATACAAGTAGATGTGTTAGTAGTAGTACAGAGGTGAAAAAGGATTGAATACGAAAATGAGGAAAGGCCCCAAGACAGGTGTTTTCCTGTGCCTTAGGAAAGGGAAGGAAAGGGAAAAGATCCTTTTCTCTTTCCGGGTTCTTTTTTTACGACTTGTTTCCCCTGGGAATATCTTAGTTCTACAAATTTAGCTTAGTTATAGTTATAGCTAATAAAAAAAGGTACAAACTATTCCCAGAAGAGTAACAAGGACTTGTAGATTTCTCAAAATGGAGCTGTGGAAGACCTTCGAAGTGTGTTCTTTTTGGGTTGCTGATTTGCTGCCGCCATTCTTAACTGCAAAAAAAAACACACACACATAGAACTGAAGTATCAGAATCTTACCACTCTTAATGTCGTTGCACAAAAAAGTATGCAAAACATAGATACTGCAAGTAATGCAGAATCTGTCTCCTTCTATTTAAGTTGCATAAGATTGGAGTTGAGCTATAAGCATTTGAACTATTGGTTTTTTTAGTGCTTTAAAAGGGCAGAGCTATAAGAACTTGTCTGTGCTTGTTTACCTGCTCTTGTTGTCTATTGAGTCTTGCATTTTCTGCCTGCAGGTGAGCAACTTCAAGCTCTAACTCATTTGTATAAGCCTGCAAATGAGAATCAAAACCCAAAAACCTTTTTTTTAGATCATAAGCATTTTGATGGCAAAACTGCATTTCTTTTCTTCCCTTTGATTGACAGGAGTAGAAGTTTAGGAGAAGAGAGGCACATTCCTGTTTCCTAGCTCTGGAACGAGCAGCAGATTCTCTGTTCTTGATCATACGCTTGTGTCTTCTATTCCCTGAACCTTCATTGGACTCTTGGCCTCTCTTCTTACCAAAACAAGCCGGTGTAACCAGACCCTCGAAAGAGGTGTTGAATGAAGAAACGTTTGAGAGGTGATGATGGCTACGGAGATTAGAGTTTGAGGTAACAAGAGGGTCTTGGTTATCGAGAAACTCGAAGCCAGCTCCAGAATTCAAGCTTAGAACAGTTGCAGGAGGTGGTAAAGGAGAGGAGCTGAAGAGAGCAGGGACAGTGTTGGAAACTCCATTTGAGACAGAACCCATGTTGAGGCTTGTGGGTATTGTTGGTTCTCGGTTCAAAGGTCTGTTGAGAAAATCTTGGAAGATTGAGTTAGGGTTTTGGTCCTGGTGGTTGTGGTGGTGGCTCCTGGATCTTGGCTCATGGTTGTGTTGTGGGTGTTGGCTGTGTCGGTTGAGATGGTGGATTGAAGCAAGGTTGATGTCTTCCCAAACTTCTTCCATGGTGATTAGAGATCTCTTATTGGCTTGAGAGTCTTCTTGTGAGTTATAAGATGATGATGATGATGGTGATTGTGATTGTGATGAAGATGAAATGGAAGAAACTTTGTTGAGAGTCTTCTTCTTGTATGTAGCAGAGACTCTGTGGTTTCTCTGATGTTTTGCTGATGACAACATTGGAAAAGAGAACAGAACAGAACACAGCTTTAGCCTTTCTTTGGTGTCAATTGTCTTGTATCGTACACGCAGAGAGAGAGAGTAGAGAGAGATAGAGAGAGATAGAGAGAGAGAGGAGTAGAGGAGAGAGAGTGAGAGATAGAGAGCTCAGAGAGGTTCTTGACTTTCGTGGGTCATTTCTGGAATGATGGTTAGAGCATCTCCAATTGGGGTTATAGAGGAGTTTCTCTTATTTAAGAAAAGAAACAATAAAAAAAAGCGGGGAGAATATCTAATATAAATAATTATTGAAAATGTAATATGATATATTTTAGTTAATATAGTAGTATTCATATATTGAAAATGTAATATGATATATTTTAGTTAATATAGTAGTATTCATATATTAAGAAAATATAACTAATTATTGAAAATGTGATATGATATATTTTTCAAGGAGAAATTTCAAAAAATGACATTTTTCAAAGTGCCACTTTACAAAAATGCCACATTTTTACAATTTTTGCAAAAATATCATTTTTTCAAAATTATTTATTTATTATATCATTTATGTTTGGGTTAACTATGTTGTATAAGGATTTAATTTTGAGGGTTTTAGGGGTCAAAAATTTTTTTAAGGTTTAAAATTTTAAAATTAATGCTCTAAACAAAATTATAATTAGTGGTATTTTTGCAAATGGACACCAAAAATGATATTTTTACAAATGTAGACACAAAAAATGATACTTTTGTAAATGTCCTTTTTTTAAGAAATGTAATGAGATATTTTTAAGAATATTATTTATATTACTATTATAGTGATGAGAGACTCATTGAAAATATTTTACCAATAGAGGTGAAGAACTAATGTGAGGTTTTTCAAATAAAAATTTATTGAAAATATTGATATGAACCATTGGAGATGTTTTAAGGGTCCAGAAAAAGAAACATAGATTCTTTAGAAAAGAATTATAATAATAAAAATAAAATAAAATAAAAAAGAAAAGAAAAGAAAGAAAAAAGAGAGAAGGAGAATGAATGGGTTCTCAAATGAGAGTTTTGAGAAACTCTATAAAAAACTCTAAAACATATGTGTCAATTAGAGATTGGTATAATTTTTTTAGAAATATAAAATTTAATTATATTACTAATTTTTATTAAAATATATATATATTTTTTTTTAGAGATTCTGTGAAGTGAAGTGGTAAGGAATGGACATGCTCTAACACTATTCCAAAAAGAAATACTTGTTTAAAGAATAAAAAAAACAAAATTCTATAACTAAGTGTAATTAACGTTTTCGATGTCTTCATTGTCAAACTTTAATAAAGATAAAAATGATGATAATTTCAAAAGTGAAGATAGTGAACTATTCCAATTATCCTAAAATGTAAAGACTGAGTGGGGGAAGAGATGCTTGAAAAAGGCAGGCAAATCAATTAACTTTGGTTTGATCTCATCTCTTTGAATCACTTTCAAGTTTGTTTTCTTTATTTTTTTTTCTTCTAATCTTTTGCATATCTAAAGTTCACAGACAAATAACGTGAGCACAAAAAGATAACATTCTTTTATTTTGTTATAGAGAAAGTTATGTTATTTTTGGGTCACTATTCTCACTCAATGAGGACTCGACATTCGCAAAAGAATTAATGTCTATGTTTTTTTAATTGTTACACAAAATTATAACATTTTCACTGAATATAATTTGAACTAGAAAGTATATATATAAAACTGCCACTTTTCCAGTACCACTTTACAAAAATACCATACTTTTGAAATCTTTACAAATATGTCATTTTTTCAAAATTATTATTTATGTTTGTGTTAATATGTTGTATTAGGATTTAGTTTTGAGTGTTTATAGGGTTTTAGGTGTCAAAATATTTTTTAAGGTTTAGAATTTTAAGATATAAGTTTTATAAATCTATAATTAGTAATATTTTTGTAAATAGATATTTTTAACTAACATTCTTGCAAATGTGCAAATAAAAAATAACATTTTTATAATTGCAGATATGTGTTACATAGATATTCAATTAACGCCAAAAAAAAATATATAGATATATATATTCAATTATTATATGTGTACCCGTATCGATGTGCAGTATCCGAGTAGTGCATATCTAGTCACTCTTTTCATTTTTAAATTTTTACTGCAAGTTGATTTTATAATAATGCAAGATCTGTTTTTCTTTTTTTATATCTCTCTTAAGATTCTAATCAACTAGCTTAACTATTCATTTCCGTACATATAAATTTCCGTACTATCTTTTTGGCTTAAAATTGTTAAAAAGCAAAAAGAAAACACATAGCCCCAAGGAAACGTCCCATCTTCGAACATGCAAATATAATTTAAACATTTTTATACCGTTTTGTGTAGTACGTACAAACATTTTATTTTATTATTTTTGTGACAAAAAAAAAATTGTTATATACGCTGCATTGTCGCTGTGCCACAATTAAATTCGGTGTTGCATTGCATGCATGTGTAGTATATATGTTTCGTTCACTCTTTGTAACAAAATATTGTCGACAACAATAAAACTATTGAATTTTTTTTTTTATATCTACTGGGATAACTGGGTTATATATATACAAAATACAGCACTGATTTCGAAGCTGTTATTAACAGTGTAAAAACTAAAAGATCAGGATTTTTTTTAAAAACTCTATAATATTAATCCTTTAGTAGTACATGAAGTTGTTTTTGTTAAGGTCTTAATTTATGTACCTTAACAAAAACATAAAATATGAAATTAAATTTCTTGAAATGATGATACATATTGTTTGGCGTAACATATGTCAACATTAAAGGAAAATATTTTGACTAAGTTTATATCCATAATGGTGAATTCTAAAAAGATTTTGAATAGTGATGTCCCACAATATCTCGTCTCGTTAGTAACAAAATTCTCTATATATATATATACGTATATGTAACAAAAATCGTAATTTATACACATAATATTTGTTGTCACTGTTATTACCATTCCACATTTTATATCGCTCCGCATTGCACTTTTACCATTCGGATCCTAATTAATTAAAGATAGTCGTCAATATGAGAATATCAATATTGTTGCAACTTGCGAGCATACAAATATTAATTAGTATCCAAGGATGAACACCCACATTCATCTATCGAATACTAAATACTAGATATATTTTGGACTTTTCGAAAATGGCTATGTATCAAGTAAGATCTATAATCGGTATGAACTAATGTCGTTAATTCTTCTTCTTATGAAGTGTTTAGCAAAAAGAAAAAAATTGGACATTTAATAAACAAAAAAAGGTCCAAAGTAAGGTGTATTCATTAAGGGACCCTATTCTTAAATTGTTTTTGTAAAATGAAATTGAGGTAGTTTCATTTGTCCATAGTTTTACAATTTGTGTGATGGAACTTGTGAGTTGTAAGAGAGAGAGAGATATGTCATGTCTCACGGGGATTGGACAGGTGTCATCACTGTATTGCCCTGTCCCAAACTCCATCAAATCTCTTTCTCTGACTTTATTTAAGTATCTTCTTTGGTGGTTTACGTTTAAAACAAAAACAATGCATATAAACGGAAAATTTGTTTGCCATTTTAGCCAAAGTAAGTTAGTCCAATGATTTTCAAATTTTGGATTCTTAATTTTTTGGTTCATTATTTAACATTTGGCTGTGTAGTAGTCTTCCTTTTCTTTTTTTGTACAAATAATTTTGGCTTAGAGACTTTAGCTTTGTAGCAAGTCCGACATATTCAGAATTTCACTTTAAATATGGAGTATAAATTAATGATATCTCGTTTTTTGCAAGTTGGTCAAAAACCAATTTTTTTGTTAACAACACAATCGAGAAACAAGTGATTTGATTTGATGAAGACCCATCTATACTACATATACATTATATATATTCTTATTTATTCATTTTATGTTCAAATTATAATCCAATGAACAATATAAAAAATCCGCCAGTCTATGACCGTTGATTTTACAAAGACCACCGGTCCGTACGGTAGGCATCTGTCTCTAGACCGTACGGAAACAAAGTAGTCGTAATAATTTACTACTAAAATTAGCTATAAAATAAATAAACAAAAAAAGTTTGGAGTTTTAAGACTTCCAAAATAATGCTAACCGTTGGATAGTGAAGATGGTGGGATTGTATGTACTTTGACATCTCCAAATGGTAAGAATAATTGGGACAACTTTTTATATTTTTGGTGTGTGTTTTTGGGAATTAGGGTTTACTATTTCTTCTATTCTATGGACGAATAATTCTGGTTTTTAGTTCATAGAGACTGACATTGAGGGTTGTTTCTGTTTATTTTTTTCCACATATAGGTGAACAGGTGAACATATGGAATGTTCTAATATATGTGAAGTGTTTGTGTTTGTTTAAATACATTTAATTATGACTAAATTAAGTAGAACCTATATGGCTTTGAAAGCAAAACTAGATCATCTTAGGCTTCAGCTAAGGTCGTGACTCGTGAGAATTAGGGTAGGTAAAGTCATTTTTCATTTATTACGAAAGTGAACACTAGTATTAGTACGTAAAGTTGAATTCCTGCAATAATCTAAAACCTTTATCAGAAAAAGTACGGAACCTATAGCTAGTCTAAAAGTGAACACTATAGTATGCAGAAAACCAAACATTTCAATATGAATTTGACCGTACATGTTGAGTTGCGAAGCCTAATCTCTCAAACACGTTTATCTAACCTTTTAAAATCAATGTGTGTCAAACTTATATAAGAATCCATCAAATGAAAGTGTTGTTTCATTTTTCCAAATGAAATATGAGATTTTTTTACAAGACATGATGTTTATGTACTAGGAATTTAGGGCGGGGTGCGGAGCGGTTATTCGGAAAAAATGCAGTATTTGTGATTCAATTTGTTTTTGACGGATATCTAATTTTCCGATTTACTTTGCTTAGAGAAATTTCGGATATCCAAAACTACGAATATCCGGATATTCACAGATATATGTTTTAAACAAAAAATAATAATTAAAGCAGCATTATTCTTTTAAAAAAATTGTTTTAATATAATAGTTAAACTAACTAATGTATAAATATATGAAAAGTGGAAGATTAAAATGGTGAAAAATTAAACATATTTTTTTATTTAAGAAAATAAAATAAAAAGTAAAATATATTTCAACTAAAAAGCTAGTATCTACCTATTTTTACTATAAGTATTTTTGCCAAATATATTTAAAAAGTCTAAAAATGTAAATTTACCTTATAAATCAGCCATATTAGATGTATATATAAGTAATATACGCATGGCCAACCTTGACGTAACGCCGGCGACGCATCCAGCGTTAGACATCAACATAACTTATTAAATTTAAGGGAATCAATTTTCCAAAAGTTTCTTCTACCCTATTGGTAAAACACGGAAAGACTTGGCCACATGTTCCGAGTTCGAGTCCCAACTTTCAAAATATAGGTATTTTTTTTTTATAATGGGGCATCAAAAAAAAATTTGGCAGCCCAATACTCAGGGCCGGACCTGAATATTCGGATCGGATATTCATATTTTTAAAATTAGTATTGGTGATTTGCTTCGATTTAGACTGATACTGAATTATACTATTTATTTTGCTTTGATTCATAATGAATATCTGGATTTTCTGAATCGAATCAAAACGAATATCGAATTAGACGAATTTATCAAATAAGATATTAAATGAATAGCGACTATCCGAAGATTTTATTAAATTGGTTACTTGTCCCATTCAAAATCATACCCAACGCAAGAGTACCAACCTCAGCAAGAACGTTAAGCACCACGTGTTTGCTCTGGTTCACATTAAAACAATACGACGATTTCTTTCTTCTTACACTTGTAGGGATAAGAGTAATTACAGGCACACTTGTTTTGTTGCTACTTCACTTTAACATTATTTGCGTTTTTTTTTCTCAAAAAACTTTCTTACTTTACCTCATAATTCATAAACAAACCCATCAACAATCGAAATTTTGTAAAAGAAGAGAAGAGAGGATTAGGGGTCAAGAAGGTGGTACTAGCAAGCAAAACCGATAAATCCCAGACCATAACAATGGCTACAAGCAAACCATCAATGACCATAGTATGTAGCAAAGTAGCATAAACATTTAAAAAGTTATTAGCATCCAAAAATAACCAAAGCCAAAAACAAAAACAAAACCATAAATATTCCAAAGTTTCCGCTAGCTAGAAGAATCATAAAATGTTTGATCCTTTCTTTTGTTTTCATATGGGTCTCTTCTCTTTTTTTTTGGTTTTATGCCTTACCTTTTTCCTTTTCCCTTCCATTATTGTTTTTTTTTCCTGATTTTGGGCAGGACAAAATAATATATTCATGTCCAGCACTAACCAACGGCTCCAAAACATTGATGGTTCAACGGTTTGCACCATCCGAGTCGTTGTGGTTGCTCACTGGATCAACACCAGAAGAAAACTGTTGCGGAACATCTGAAACAGCATTGTTTTCTGGTTCCGCAGGTTGCAACTGACTGCTTGAACCACCACCATTTGGATCCGCTGAGCTCTCACCAAGCGACAAGTTACCAACTCGGCTTGCTACTGCATCTGCCCTTTCAACAGATTGAGGGCTCGAAACCACAGGGCTCGTCACTTTAGGAAGCAACCAATGTTGCCAATTGTAGCGCTTCCTTATTCTGTCACCCTAAGAAGAACAAACAGCATGTGCAATCAAATAAAAGCAAAGTTTTCAAAGCACACAAGGAAGCCAAATTCTCAATGCCATATACGCCTTCTTAGCTGATGAAGGAACTGATAACAATAATTCTAAGGTTGAACATTATCACAAAGTTTCAGAAGCTCCCTCTCTCAGAATGTTTAATCAACTCCGTGATAAAAATGTTTAATCACCCTATTACCATTCTACTTGCAAGGAAAGACAACGAAATTCAGTAGTTTACACACTAAAAGACACATGTACAAGAAATACCTGCACTTCAACAAAAGGTGAACCTTGTAGAGCCTCCACTATTTGCTGGATATTATCTGTAAGTTCTGCAACCTGAAGAAAGAGAAAAGAAAAAAGCAACACAGATAGCTAAAAGTCACAGAGAATAATACAAAAGCTCCGAATATGGTACTAGGAGACAAAATGTTATAGTAACTAGGATTAAGAGAAGGAAAAACAAAAAGAATGAGATAGAGCCAACTGAACAGCTAACTAGTCATACCTATTCAACTTTAACATATTATAAAACACACCATATGGGAGCAGAAGAAGCATTCATGATTGATCAAATTTTTAATGTAGGGATAAATATACAGCTAGTAATATATATCACTGTCTTGAGAATAGCTCTCATTAGCTGAAAGTATGTACATTTATGGCCCATAACCGTCAGAAAAAGTATCTAACATTACAAGTTCACCCTAATCCTCACTCTGAGTCAGAAAAAGTTCATGGCAATTCTACAGATGTGAAAGTAATGAACATTGAACTGAAATATGAATACTATTTAGATATCATAAACAGAGAAAAGTGCACGAGGCCAACATGCAAGACAACACATCCAGAAACAATTTTACCTTTTTGAAACCAGCAATCACACGTAGAGGAGCAAAACCCTGATCATCCATGTGCCCACGAAGGTATGTGTCTCTAATCAAATTCTCTTCACTGTAACAAAAGAAATATTTGCATCTAAATTACTCCTTCCCAAAAGAGAACTGAGAGCAGTGTGAATTTCATCACCGAGAAGAATAAGAGCAATTCAATATAAAGGTACTACCTAAAGTAATAATGTATTTGCTTCTGTAGTTTTATGTTTAAGGGAGGATCTTGAACATGGTAGAAGACCGGAGCAGGTGCAAGAGGACCGATGAAAGGCATACGGGGATAATATGGCGATGCCAATTCTGTAATGTAGAAGACGCATTAGAAAATAATAAATGAAACTCAAAGACATGATCTTCAATGTGTCTCACCAGGAGGGAAGGGCACAGGACTGCCAAAAGGCTGAATAGGCTGAGCAGCCATAAACTGAGGAGGAATCGGCTGCACAGGTGGTGGTGCATGTCTTACAAATGCTGGAGCACCTCTTTGTGATTGTGCATTTCCATCTCTCCCGTTAAAGTTTCTGTGGGGGGTCCAATTTTGATTCCCGTGCTCCTGGTTGCGCCTGCCACCATGATTTTGGTGATGATTACCATTTTGGTTCCTGTACGAGTCTCGTTGTGATAGGTTGTCAGTACCACCATGGGTTTGTGATGCAAAGCCATTCTTCTGGTTTTGGCCCCTAGGAGAAGGGTTGTGCGAAGGCATTTCGGCAAATGAACCCTGCACTGATGGTTGAGAAACAGTACCATTAGCAGCAGATCCAGAGGCGCCATTCCGTTTAAATGATTTCTGGCGCGAGTGATTTGTTGTTGGATTAGGGTTTGCACGGCTGACTTGCTTTGGTGCAGGAACAGAAGCACTTGCAATTCCCTATGTCAAAGAAGCATTTTCATAATCAAATCAGGATATCTGGATTTATCGAAAGTAAACACATGCTTAAGTGAAGACGTACATCAAGATAAGCATTTCATTTTCAACATCACAGATTCAGAAGAAGAAAAAGACAACTTTAAACAGAACAAACAACTAAATACTGTCATATCCGTTGATGCTAAAGAGATCAGTGGCTAAATATGCATTCGCAATCAAACAGAAATGTATTAAAACGTATCAACCTTTATTCTGGTTAGGCAGTAAACATACAGCTGCTGAAGGTAATGTTGATACAATTGCAGTACACACATTCCAACAGGAAAGACTAAGACAAGCCGTTTAAGCTAAGATTCATTTCAACAAAGGGCAGTGAGAAAAAAATCAAAGCTTCAAAGGTATCTAGTGACCACACACGAAGAAGTTGCATCAATCTCTATGATACACAGTTATAGTCAATCCGCAATAAACATATCATATACAAAAGCTAAAACTTTTACATACTTTCATGAAACTTTTAAGCAACCAAACAAAACCAACATAATCAATAAGGCCATGGATTAATAATCATACAAACCTGAGAAACGGGGACAGATGAAGATGATGATGATGATGATGGTACATCAAGACTTTTTAACGAATCAGAGGAAGACTTGTTGGAAGGAACTTTGGTTGTCTCAGAAAGAGCAGGCCACGACGAAGCTCCCATAACAGGTCCAACCTCAGAAGACCCATTAGACGGCCTTTTCCAAACTGGTCTCTTTCCCGCATTACCCTGACCACCAGATTCCTCCGATTTCTCATCACCACCACCACCAGCAACAGCCGCCGCCTCCACCGTCAAAGGAGAAGCAGGTGGAGCAACGGAAACAGAAGCAATCGGCTCGATCGGAGCCTTTGATTGAGGAGAGGAAGGAGCGGCTGCGGCGGCGATCGGCTCTGATTCACCGCGAACGATTTGAGTCCACGGAGATGAAACCTGCCGAGAAGGACGGCGAGGATGTGCTGCGGCGGCGATAGGGCTAACGTGATTCTCGCTGGGACGACGAGGAGACATAGAAGAGGAAGAAGAAGAAGAACTGGAGTTATTGGTAGTGGCAGAAGAAGCCATGAGAGGACCAAAAAAAAAAAAAAATTAGGGTTTGTTAATGAGCTTCCGATCGAGAGAGTATCTAAATTAAACGATTATCAATTACCCTCAAAACAACAAAAAAGTTAGCGATTGAAAGAATCTGATGAAACCTCTGCGATTCAGAAATTAGGGTTAGGGCTTGAGTAATGCAAAAAAGAGGTATAAAAAAACGATTTTTTTTCCAAAAACAAAAATTTTCCCCAGAAGGAGAAGACGATGGAGCAGTGTAGTCTCCTTCTCTCTCTCTCTTTCTTATTTTTTGCGTTCTCTTGTTCTTTTTTATTATATCTCGTTTTTAATTTCACTAATTCTCTTAATTAATTAAAAATTCTATTTAACCTTTTTTCCGTTTGGGTTTGGTTTTCCTCGGAACGGATGAAGTTACGAAATTGCCCTTGAGGTAAACAAAGGTGTTGAAAAAACACATTTGTTTTTTCTTTCCCTGTATCCCATTGGCTGCTGAGTACATTTGTGGATTACTGACGTCAGTATGACACGTGGTTCAAAATTTTTACCCACTGTTAATAGATTAAACAGTTAAAACATGTTTTCCCACGTAATTAAACCTTTTTTTTTGTGTGTGTGGTCAAAGTAATTAAACTTTCTTTATATCAACTAAAAATTTTAAAATATGTAAATAGTGGAAAATATTATATTGGATTCATTAAACCAATTTTCTTAAATTAAAATATTAGAGCTTGTAAAATATAAAATTGACATAAAAGTGATGCGAGACAAGGCAATGTAAAATAATTACTATATTGATAAGTGCTACAAAGTATTATATCAAGTCTAAAATAAATTAATGTTTTTTTATCAAAGAGAAAACAAATTATGTTAGTATATGAACTTGGACTAAGTATTTTTGTTTGAATGGTTGTGTTAAGAGTGATAATTTTTTTTTTATGTGGGTCTAACTCATGTCGAATCCTATTAATTTAGAATGTCTATGGTTGTTGACCAAAAAAAATGTCAATGGTTACAGAAAATTAAGAATTTCCTAAATCATTATACAAACCTTTATTTGAACACAAAGTATTTGTAATATGAACCTTCGCTGTATCAACTTTTACGATCTACGCTATATAAAAGTTGAGATTATAAACTCCTAAAACGTCTATATAGGATTTAAATCCACCTATAATAGCATGCCACGTCAAATATTTAAAATTATGTTAATTTTGTTTTTGTTGATAATAATTGAAAAATAAGATATGATTTTCTTATATCATTAACTCATAAATCCAAATAATTTTCAAATTTTTGTGGATTTAATTTTCTATTTCAACTTTAGATTAGAAAATTTTCTTAATTTAAAGGTATTAAATATTTTATAGATTTATGCGAAAAATATTATACATATTATAGAATATAGATTAGGAAATTTCCTATTTCTATTCGAATATTATAGAAGATATGTGTTGCCCTAATTTATATATATATATATAATACATATATTTCCTAATTTCAATGCAAAACTAATTTTACAGCTTTCATCTCTTTTAGGTTTCCTATTATGTTCTAATGTTTTTAACGATTTTTTTGTTGGTGTTTATTTTTTTTCCTTCATTCGTTTGTTTGTTGCTTTTGCTAATACACATAAGATATACTGTAGTTTTCTTCTTAATTTTAATATTTTGTTCTGGGTTTTTTTTTGTTTGTAGGTTTTTTCAAAAGAGTCTTAACTATCCAATACAATAAAACATCGATTCTAACAAAAACGTAGCTGGTAACTTTTATTTATTGTTACTTTTATTTTGTAGATGGGAAAATACATTTTAGTTTTGTAAGTTTTTTCTTTATAACATGAGGTATGAATCTTTTTTCTTTCTTTTTTTCTTCGTTTTCCATTGTTCCTAATATATTTGCTATTCATTGACGTAATCTCTCCTATTCTCAATTGTTATACAATCTCTCATATACTATTATGGATATAGAGTTTATTATATCCATTCAGACCTAGCGCTATTAATGTTAATATATTTGGCAATTATTATTACATTCAAACCTAGCTATATGAATATAGAGTTTCAAGTTTCTTTTGAGCTCAACCGCCTATGTTCGAGCCCCAAGGTTGTAATTTTTACTTTTTTTTTTTTTTTACTTTAGTTAGCGACAATACTTTGTGGTAAATTTGAAATCAGAATATTTTGAAACCAACAACTATTGTCCATATCAACATTTAAAATTTTGTTAATCTTTTTTTTTGTTTATAGGGAACTTTTATTTTTGTAAAGCAACATTATTTTTATGTTAATCAGAACATTTCTGTTTTAAAGTTGAATTTGTTCTATTTTTACAAGCTTTTCCATTTAACTTTTAAAAGGATAAATTGAAATATATGGATAACTGGATATTAAAATTACAAGCAAATTGAAAACATTGAATTTTACTTGATAATTCTAACTTTAAACATCATCAAAATTTATTAGTCAATTTATATTATTTTTATGTTATTGGCACCTAGAAAATAAGTTTGATAACAAATTTAATGGCTTGAAGCTAAAGGTGGAGAATAACAGAAGAATTGAGAAATTATTATTATGGTTAAAGAAGATAATAGGTGCAGGAGCAAACATGTTATACTACAAATGTTAGAATTTTGTTGTCGTAAAAAATATAAAATAATAGAATTGATTTTACATTGATTGATTGGTGTTTACATTGTGTTTTAAAATTTAGTTATAATCAAATAAAATTAACTTTATGAACATATTTCTAACATATTTTAGTATGGGATGACGTCAGGGGGGGCAATCAATAGATTTAGTCTAACATATTTTAGTATTTGAATTAGAGATTCAACGGATTGTTGTCAAAGAAAAAAAGGAACAAGAGAGGTAATTTAGAGTTTAAGAGTAAAATAGTGAGTATAATATATACTTGAAAATCAATCGGACCACATGCTAGAAAGGTTTTGTGTGTGGTTATATCATCAAATGTATCTGAAACACTAATAATCATCAATAACTTTTTAAGTTGAAATGTCTTTAATGGATTTTGGACATATGGTGGTAGTTGCAAATATTCAACAAAGTTAATCGTATGTGAGAAAGTGAAATTTAAGTATCATGAGTCTGGATTGAAACTCCACAAATTTGAAGTAATTAAATTGGGTTTTCTAATACTTTTAAATTTTATAGTCGATTACATAAATATGTTTGACAAATTTTTTTTGAAGAACTACAAAATTCGTTTAATGTGGAACTTTTATATAATTATCAATTGATTTTAAACATATAAAGTTACAAATGATCTGAGTCGATCTGAGTCGACTTTTGTCTAGAGAATACATTGAAAGTAGAATATTTATAGAGTGGATCAAAAAACAGAAAATCCGAAGATGCCTGCCAATTAACTTCAATAAAATGTGGACTGAACAAATACAAATTACCAATACAAATTCGTAAATTAATTATCTAATTCTCTACAATTGTTTCATTTTCTTACCATTATATTTTTACATTTGTATATGTCAATATCTTCTGATTTGAAAATTAGAAAATCCAAATTTATATTAATTAAACTCATTGATAAAACAAATCCACACGTAGCGTGGGTATAAAATCTAGTCATATATATAATTAGGGACTTTTCTCTCTATATAAAGTGTCCACATAGGCAAAACTATTTTTGAAAACCTTTACGTTTAAAAAATAATAATTTAATACACACTAAATCATATTTATTTGTTTTCTTATAACTAATAAAAAAATAGAACAAAATGAAACATTAAGTAAATGAACGAAAATAAAAATTAATAAATTTAAGACTAGAAAAATAGATATATATATATATATATATAGACATATCACACATATTAAAAAACTAAAAATGTGTTTATAATTTATAGTTAAAACAATTAGTAAAAATCAGCTGACGTAATCATATTTTTAAAATGTTAGAAAAAAAATATTCTCTATTTTCTAAGATCTATTTATTTCATGAAACTTGAACGGTCTATTTCTTATTAAAAGATTTATACTTCAATAAAAATATATTTTTACATTCAATTAATTTCATTTTGTTTAACCACGTATTATCTTAACTCTTTTCTTTTTAAACCTACTAGAAAGACCAACTTTAAAAATATAATATCATAAAATCTCAAATATTTCTCTACGATGAACAAAAATCAAAATATATATAAACTCATGAGACGAAGATAAATGAAAAAAAAAAATGAGAAGTAATCATACTATAATCATACTATAAAGATAGATTAGAAAATGACTGAAAATTTATCATGACATATATATAACGTAAGCAAAACATTAGTTGATCATGATAAATCATATAAAATAAGCAAATCATGGTTTATTTTTATTTATTGACAAATCATATAGATCATGTATTTTTCTATTTAAATTTTCACAGTTTTTTCTAACTGAAATAAAATTGGAATCATCTGTTTTTCCATGCAAAACATAAGTAAGATATAAGCAAAACACAAAATAAATTTAATCAAACAAAGATTCAAAGACTTAATGTTTTGATCATTTTTATAAATCTTAACAAAAAACATAAAGCTTAATTAAGATATAATAAGATATTTACACTTAAAGATATTGAAATAAATAATATTTTTATATGTTTTTATCATTTTTACACATTAAAATATCATAATACATATACATATCCCTTTTTAAGTTTGTAGATATTGAAAATCATATGATTTGTCATACACGTTTAAATATTCAAAAATATATATGTTAAAATCGATTAGTCAACCTAATTATTTATTCTGCGTTTGGACGCGGATCAAAATCTTGTAAGATAATAAGTTTGATGAGGCGTGGGAATCTATTAATTAAAAAGGTTATTTCAAAATTATTTACAATCTCTTTATATGTTCATGTGACCAGTTACATTTCCACAATTAAATCAAATCTCTTCCTCCGTCTTCACCGCCATGTCTCACGTTCTTTCTTTACCGGAGACTTGGTTTACCCCGGAAGGTACTCTTCCAACACAAGTCTCTCCTAGCGAGATTGTGTCGGATTATGAAACTCCACCGTCTCATCAAAGTCTTGCAACTCCACCTCAAAGCCTTTCAACTCGACCACCTACAATAATTCTCTCGAGCTCCGGACGGACAAAACCATGGGTGTGGTTGGTAGGAGGCTTCTGCTGCATCGCTGCCATTCTTCTCATCATCTTCCTGATGGAAACTCTCATCCTGTATCTCAAGGATAAACTTAGGGTGAGGGAGATTTTGAACAAGATATACTTCGACTCATTTGAAAACATCTATGGGGATGTGTCCTTGGTGTTGAATTTCACCAATCCGACCCGGAAGCACCCTGTGAGGTTGGAGATCATCTTGCTCGAACTTAGGTTCAACCAAACGGCGATCGCTCAACAAGATCTCTTAGTGTTTTCGGTAAGCATATACTCCCTCCGTTCCATTAAGATGAATTTTCTGAGTTTTTCACACATATTAAGAAGATCAATTAATTTTCTATTATAAATGTATTAATTTTCACAATGAACAGTTTTCAAGAAAATCTAACCAATAGTGTTTTAATAATTGTTTTGAAATTCACAATCTATTAGCATTAAATGATAAAAATGCATTGAAAACACTAAAATTTTATCTTTGTGGAACAATTTTTTTGTTGAAAAAATTAATCTTTGTGGAACGGAGGGAGTAGATCATTATTATTCTACTTAAATTTTCATAGTTTTTCTAATTGAAATAAAATTGGAATCATTTGTTTTTCCATGCAAAACATAATTAAAATATAAGCAAAACACAAAATAAATTTAAACAAACAAAAATGCAAAGGCTTAATGTTTTGATCATTTTTATAAAGGTTAACAAAAGAACATAAAGATAAGATATAATGAGATATTTACACTTAAAGATATTGAAATAAATAAATTTGTATATATTTTGATCATTTTTACAATTAAAATATCATAATACATATACATATCCTTTTTGTACATTTGTAGATATTGAAAATCATATTATTTGTCATACACGTTAAAATATTCAAAAATATATATGTTAAAATCGATGAGTCAACCTAATTATTTATTTTGCGCTTGGGTCTGGATCAAAATCTAGTATAATAAATGGGAGTCATTTCTTTTTTACGAAAACACATACAATTACAAATACTTACGGAAATTATTGAATCACATACAAATACTTACGAATACAAACACTCCAAATTATGTTTGACACAGTACTTCACAAAAAAAAAGTTGAATCATATTTTAGTTCACTGCTTCATAAAAAATTTATAATGTTAGTCCAATTTTCTTTTAAGACATATAATATTAAAAAAATATATATAGTGGTAAAAAAAAACTTAAGAGATTGATAATCAAATGAAGGAGTTAGAAACTAAGAAATACTAAAAGTTGTAAGAAAGGAGTTCAAAATTTTTTCCTATTGACGATGTTTTGGGAGGAAGATACGATGACAATGAAAAAGTTGCAAGAGAAGAGTTCAAAGTATTTTCTTATTGAATAAACATATAAACAAATTTTATCTGTTTGCACACAACACACAAACCATCAATATTTTCAATTATCTAAAACATTCAATTTGAAACCAAACACTTGCTAACTCAATTACCGTATAAGGAAAATTGGAAGGAGGTGGTTCAAAAATAATTAGACAAAACAATAATTAAGTTATGAATTTTTTTGAAAAGTGCCACTTTTCAAAAATGTCATTTTTCAAAAGAAATCTTTGTAAAAATGCTACTTTTTAAAAATTATGTACTCATTATATCATGGGACAATTACAAAAATGCCACTTTTTGTGTACACATTTGCAAGAATGCCATTTAAGGGTGTCCATTTACAAAAATGCCACTAATTATAGATTTATAAATCCTATATCTTAAAATTCTAAATCCTAAAAAATGTTTTGACACCTAAAACCCCCTAAACACTCAAAACTAAACCATAATAGAACATAATTAACCCAAACATAAATAATATAAAGAAAAAATAATTTTGAAAAAGTGGCAGTTTTGTAAAGATTTCAAAAGTGTGGCATTTTTGTAAAGTGGCACTTGAAAAGTGGCATTTTTTGAAATTTCTCTTATATATATCATTGATATATGGGTTAACAATGTTGTATTATGGTTTAGTTTTGAAGTTTTAGGGTTTGTTGGGGGGGTCAAAACATTTTTGTAGGGATTAAAATTTTAAGATTTAAACTTTAAAAATCTTTAATTAGTAGCATTATGCAAATGTACAATCCATAGTGGCATTTTTAAAAAGTGACACACCAAAAATGATATTTTTGCAATTGTCCCATACGTCATAGCCTCATTAGGTCTCTGATGATGTTGTTAGTTCAAAAACAAGCTTGTTAGTTCAAAAACAAGTTTTTATGAAAATAATGAAATCACCAAAAATCACCTACCAAAAACTAAAATTTTGTAAGTTCATCAAAACATTTTACAGAAAATAAAATCGCTATTACAATATATTAGAAAATATCCTGCGTGTATAAGCGGATTATCATCTAGTTAATAAAACCAGTCTCGTGACATATGTTGGTGTAACCATGTTAATCTTCATCTTGGATAATAGTATAATTTCACAAGAAATGTATATATATCTAAAAGTAAATTTCTCTTATATGCCTTTTAATATAGAGAACGATCTTGTTCACAATACCGTACATTAACATCAATAAATGCGAATCCAATTCATTGACCCATTTTAATACCTTTTGAATATTCAGCGTCCTTCTCCCTAACCAAATTATCTTTTGGTTTGCCTTGATTGATTGATTCCAAGAGAGAAAAGGAGACAATAGTGAAAGGCCATATATTTTCCTCAAGAAACCGATCTCTATAGGCTCGTTATGATACAAAAAAAAAAAATGGTAGACGAAGACGGCTACAAAATCTACAAAAGTGCAAGTAATATGAACACATATCTGAAAAAAGACCATAGCTTTACTGTTTTAAATCTTTGGTTTGAGGAAGAGCTATTTTTGGAGATGGTTCTGTTTGTTTTGTGTGGCTCTGAGGAATTATTATGAGTCCTTATTCCGGCTGCCATTGCTGGAGCTACTGCAGCGGTGGTTTTGTTTGCTCCAGCAGGTGCCGTCTTTGTCGTCTCTTCTTCGATATCATAGCCTGTGCGAAGAGATGTTCACAGATTATAAGTCACAACACAAGAGTTTTAAGTAAATCTATCTAACAAACGTAAGAGGAAACTTACAGTCAAACTTTTTCCAAGCTAAGATGAGTTTCTCTCTGTCGAATACTACACGATAACCGGTCATGTAGTTCTCTGTTTCATTAAGAGTAAACATTGTGAGGCCACTGATTTCCAATGCTCGATGTTCGATAAAAAGAAAAATTGATCTTACGTCCGATTATGTTGAGCTCAGAGCTTTTGACAATGGCCAGGCAATACACAAGTTCACCCTGCAAAAAATGAAGTGCGGATAGTCTTAAGATTCGGTTGAGGATGACAAAAAACGGTAGAGAAATATGTAAAGAGAGACACTATGAATGACCTCGGTAGAGATGACGATTATAGGATCGTTGATGGTGAAGTGACTGTTTCCTTTCATTGTGAGGCTTAAACTTGGTATCAAACTAGGATTCGCCTCAGAGCTAATCACACCGTTAACAAAAAAAAATGCTTAGATTTGAGTGGAGGAGACAAAGAAACATCGAGCGTGGATGGATGGATACAAACTCATACCTCATGTCATAGCAATACTCGAAAGGAATCCTTGAATCTGGCGAATGACGCTTATCTTGCGCTTGAGAATGAAACTGAAGAAGACAATGTGAATCATAGAGTTATCAAAATCGAGCATCACAAGGAACAAAAAAAAAGAGATATGGTTGTGTTTAGCTGCTTACACTCTCTGAGACTGCTGTATACATCGGATCCACCAAATAAGTAAATGATGTACCGGTGTCAAAGAGAGCTGTGAAGTCATCATCTATTAGAGTTGTCCCCACACGTACCCGAGTCACTGTGATATTGTAGTTTGGGCTGCAACGAGTTTCACCATGGTTAAAAGACTGCATTCTTGGCATATCGGATTTTTCAAAAGACGGGAATCTACATATTAGCGCATGCATAAGTGAATTACCACTTACTGTGATAGGTTCACATTAAACGGAGTCTCTTCCTGATCAGAACTACCTTTGTCCCCAAAACTGATCCTTCCAACTCCATCGTGTCCAAAACACATGGAGAAAGAATCAGCAACCAAACCATCCCTCGCCAAAACACTTGGAACCGATATCTTTTCCATGCCAAGACCAAATAAACCATTTGGTGCCGCAATGTCAAGAAAAGAACCACTTTGAACCTGTCCACATCTGCACATATTTCACATTTTTTCAGGAACTCACTGCATTGAACTCAACACACAAGAAGCAGTGTGAAAGATGCTAACTTGCTACTAACCCGAATGTGACATATGCCTCAACACGCTCTGGACTCTTATCTTCGGTTGTTAAGTGCATAACATCTTCCATAAGAATACCTGAAGTCGAAGTCTGAGCAGAGACATAAGACACCATATAAGGGCAAGTGCTGAATGTTCCAAGGCACTGGTTACGCTGTGCACATAGACTGTTGTTGCAGGTGACCTTCTTGTTTGTACTTGAAACTTTAGGGTTGTAAATGCTCAGCTCAAACTCCTAATCAAAGCAAACAGAAACCCAGAATCAAGGATTCAATTGCTAAGATCATCAGTGAACTCAATAACTGTAATTGGTAAAAAGTGTTAACATACAGAAGTGTAAGCTGCTCCTTCGGTAGGTGCGCATTTGCCGCAATCGCAAGGGACCCAGAAGAGATCGCTTCCTGTATCGAGAGCCACCATGAATCTCAATCCCGGAGTACCCAATTTCACCGTCGTGTAATGCAAACTGATATCAGAAGATTGATTGAAACAGACAAAAAAATCAGGAAGATTCGAAGTTATTGTTAACAAATCTGAGCGAAATGTACTTACAATCCGAGAGAACTGATACGAGAAGTGGAATTTCCGTCGGAGAAAGTGAGTGACGACTCCGATTCTGACTCCGAGAGACGACGACGACCACGGATTAACCGATCACGGAGAACGAGAGCGTTGTAGTATTCGAAGCTTCCTTTAGGAGGAAAAGTAGCAAATCTTCCTGTTGAATTTGACCACTGCTTGACTACGTCGGAGAATCTATGGTGCATCTCGAAGGTGAAGATTCGACCATTACAGCTCCTGGAGCTCAGTAACGTCAAAATCTGGATCAAGAAGAGAGCACACTTGAAGAAACAGCACGACATTGGGAACAATTTTATCACTCGAGCTCGACAGATTATCCTACTTTCCCGGAGTTTTTTCTCGGGAAAACAAAGAGAAAATGAGAGAAATCATGACCCAAGAAAATATTCGAAATCAAAATGCGTGATTGAGATCTTGGAACAGTGAGAAATCGAGGGAACAAAAAAGCAAAATTAGGTATTTTGAGGAAAAATTGAGACTGAGAGAGGAAGAGAAGAGATCTATGTTCTTCTTCGTTAGGTGAGTGTAACAGTCCATGTGTTGACAAAAAAAAAAAACTACGTTCCAATGGGTCCCGCCTGATAATTTGATTATAATTCAATTCAACCCCACAATTTCAGTTTCTTCTGACATTTAACCCAAAATTTAAGAAAGATACAGTTACAACCTGGTAATCCTTAAATCCCGCGTGATAAAAGCAAATAATGCACAAAAGATTGGAATATAATATACACAAAAGAGATATACAAAAAGAGAATATTTAACTTCAACAAATAGATTCTAAGTCCCAATTTTTTGGTTAACGAGCAAAATTAATAACACAAGGTCGTAGAATCATCTGTTGTCGTAAGTGTCCCAATCGAAGTTGGGATGAGAGTAAGCTTCGTAATCCACAGGTCCATCCACGATGCTATCAACAGTCTGAATGCCCCGAAGAAGAGCAGGTTGAAACCGGTCTGTATCCGAAGGCAAAAGCTTGTACATCACAAGCACCCCAAGTGTGAAAATGGCTTGAAGCTTTGTGGAATCTCCTTTGACAGAGAAGAAGAAGAGCATCGAGACGAGGTACAGGTCGACACAGAACCGCATGATGCACAAAACCGTGTCCATAAGCTTTCCTTCATTGCCTGCAGGGAAGCCGCGGACTCTGTACACGTATAGGAAGTTGTATTTGTCAACAATGTATCTGTAACCAAAGTAAACCGCGCCTACAGGGACCACAAGTGGAGCGAATGAAGAGTATATCATCGTTAAGGCAAAGATGGTGAGATTGAAGGCGTAGTATTGGGCAAAGTCGAATTTTTGTTTGGGGATTGGCGAGGTTCGGCTGATTGGGTAATCAGAGAGGTCTTGGCTCATAGGTTCAATGTCGCCAAATCTTGGAGACTCGAACATGTTTTCAGGGAGAAGTGGTGTCTCAAGGTTGCTGCTTGGCTCTTGATTTTCCAAAGGGTACTCTTCATTTTGCTCGGGGACTAACTGAAGCATGTCATTCTTCCTGAATTTCTGGATTTTTTTCTTGATCCACGGGATTGGGGCGAGAAGATCAAAGGAGATTCCCAAGAACGTGCTTGTGATGAGGAAAGCTAGTGCAGAAACACATGACCTTGATAAGAAGGAAGGGCTCATGTATTCTTCAATCCTCTTGCAATCCTCACCATCTAAATAGCAACGGCTCATTTTCAAGAGTGCGCTTTCCAGCGACGACTCAACAAGAGCCTTGAGTACGATAAGGTTCACAAGGAAGAAGCAAACCATCTTCAAGAGAGCTGCTCTTTGTTCCCCAGACACTGTTAGGTGTCGCTCAAACTTGGACAGATACGAGAGAGCAGAAGGGATCACAATGTACATGCTAACAAATATGAAGACATTCGGCAGAAACTGAAAAATAAGAGATCCAATCCAGCCAGAAGTTTGCACCCAAGTGAGCCAAGACTGAGCACTATCCAATGCTTCAGCATTGAAGATTCGCCCGGCACTTACCAAGGCACTAATCAAGGCCAACGGGGAGCTGAAAAACACAAGAATCAATAGTAGAATCGTATTCACAATCACTCTTCGTATGATAAGAGCAACTTTTGTTAACCCCAGATGATTCCAGTAAATATCAGTTGCCAAGGGTGCTCTCTCAACTTTCCACTGGTTTCTCTGCAGCCGCAGCTCTGTGACAGAGAAGAACTTCCCAGTCCTCCTTGATCTTTCATTTCGAAAATCCTGAACAGCTTTATTAGCTGTGTACACATCTTTAAACATCACAAAAGCAACCCCAGCGCCTTGTGCTCGCCCTTCTTTATAAGCTGCTAACTGAGACTCCAAATCAGCTCTCAATTCTTGCAGCTTCCTCAGTTTTTCATCATCTGTAAAACCAAACCTCTCTGTAATCTGAGACCACAATACCTTCACACTAATCCACATAGACCACACACACGACAGTAGTCCTTTATCTCTAGCATTCTCAAACTCATCAGGTAGAAGCCTAGAATCCATCTTGGCAACTAACCAAGTAATCTCGTCTCGAACAAGAACCAACTCTGTAGCAAGATCATCCAGTGCACACAAATCCATCGGAACAATAATCTTATAAACCTTCCCCGGATACTTTTGCCTAAAACACTCTTCAAACTCAACTCTATCAGACCCTAAATTCTTAGGCAAACCCTGTACCATTATAGTAAACACAGCAGTAGAATTCGCATTCGGGTCGCTAATATTCCCATTCCCATCTCTAAACCTAGTAAACTTCAGCCTAGCTTCAATCGCAGAGATTCCGAAATGCGAGATAACAACAACAATAACAACAAACACAAAATGCAGCCAAAGCAAACCTGAACCTTTCTTAATATGCGTAATCATCGTTTTCGAAAGCTCATCACTAAGCAAAGCAGTCCCAGCATAAAGATTCAAAGGAAGCATAACCGAAACAGCCAAAACAGCAATGGAGAAAAGAAGCACAAAGCTTCCACCTTCGATCAAAAGAAACTGAGCAGCATCAGCACCACAGTGACGAGCGATCTCACGACATGTGGCTTTCCAGACAGCGAGGAGCTTAGAATAGAGAGCAGAAGGACCAGGCATACGACGGTGATCGCTTCGCAGCTTAACGAATAGGAAGATGGAGACGCAGCATAAGAGACCAATCACGGAGATGTTAAGCAGGTACTGAATGTTACCGTACCAAGCATCGGGGATTTCCGGCGGCAAGTCGCCTGACGATGGAGGAGGAGAGAATGAATCATTAGCCATGACAATAGATGAAATCGGCGGCATCGAAGCTGGCGAAAAACTGCGATGCATCGCGGATTTTACCCACCAAAAAAGCTTCGATCTTTTTTCTTCAGATTCACGATTTATAGAGGTTTTAGTCAGGAGAAAATTTGGGGATTTTAGGGTTTGTGATTTCTGGAGTAGATCGATAGAGATGATGATGAAGAAGAAATGCGATCGCGGTTTGGAATCTATGTCACAGATTCTTCTTCTCTTTAAACAAAAGAAAATTCCATTAATAATCAGGTTTTTTAGTTATTTCCATGTTATAAAAGTCGAATTAGAGTTGAGTCTTTTATTTTTGGGCTTAGGTCGGTAACATATTTGAGGCTAGGGTTCGATTTCTTTTCCTTTTTTGTTGAGTTTTTCTTATAATCCAAATTAACAATTTTCGTCTCATTTTTATTTGTTTTCTTCAAAATCGGCATGTATTAATGAAAAATACTAATGCTATCACATAGTATATATTGTTTTAGGGTCTAAATAATTAGGAAAGATAATTATATCTATATTAAAAAAAAAATATAGTATAAAAAAATGTTAGGATATTTGAATGTAGATCCGAAATAAAAATTTTCCTATCCAAAATTTTATATATTTTAAAAATCTATCTTTTAGATGCAAATATCCGAAATTAAACCTAGATGCTAATATATAGGAAAATTATAAAATTAAATCTTTATATAGCATTTTTTTGTTGACAAATTATATACTATTGCATTTTATAATCAAGATATCCGAATTCCGAAATTCATATTCCATATCCTTTCTTAACAAGGGTTGCGCCGGGTGATCGGTGATGGTACACAAACTTGGGTCTCGACCGACAAGTGGATCCCTGATATGGAACCTCGCCCGACAAAAAGCGTGCTGGTAATCCTAAATTCGAACATGCGGGTCGTGGACCTCCTGGACGAGACAACTAGAACTTGGAATGTGTCACTCATTAGGCAGCACGTAACCCCCGAAGATATACCACTAATTATTTCCATTCACCATTCGCAAGTAGGCGCAATGGATAGCTATTGCTGGCATTATACCAACTCCGGTTTGTATACGGTACGATCAGGCTATGAGGTGGCACGTCAAAATTTAGACGAGGAGCTGCGCTTTTGCCTCCAACAACCATCATTGAATCCCCTTAAGACAAAAGTGTGGAAGTTAGAAACATCGAACAAGCTACGTCATTTTCTGTGGCAAGTCCTATCTGGAGCAGTACCAACTAATGAATGGCATTCTCATAGACATGTTCAACATGATAGATGTTGCATGCGGTGTGGTTATGCGGAGGAAACCATTAACCACGTCTTCTTCACATGCCCCCTGCCCGACAATGCTGGGCACTCTCGCAAATACCGCATACCCCGATAATTTTTCCATCCGAAAACATGTGGGTTAATATGGATTTTTTACTCTCACGAGTTCATAACCGAGATGAATGGGCAACAGCGGTGAGAACGTACCCATGGATACTTTGGTATATATGGAAGGCACGTAATGATAAGGTGTTCTATAATTTTGATCGTTCTCCGTTGGCGACCCTGGATATCGCTACGAAGGAGGTTGAGGCCTGGTTTCTAGCGCACGAATCGTTGGAACAGGCTGGACAAGAGAACCAACCCAGTTCGGCAACCCCTCTGCCATCGTCTACGTTTATATGTTTTGTGGATGGATCGTGGAAGGACGGCGACCCCAAGAATGGGTTAGGATGGCTTTTACAGGTACAGGATGGCGAGACAGACCTTCTGGGAACAAGGGGAATGCGTCGGGGTTTGTCCCCGTTACACACGGAGATGCATAGCCTGTTGTGGGCCATGGCGAGCTTACGGAGGAAAAGGTGTTACTTTGCGGTGTTCGCTACGGATTCCCAAGAGTTGGTTGCTGTAGTGCAAGATCCAGACAAGTGGCCCCGATTCAAGTCTGAGTTAGATGAGTTGACCATCATTCGAGATTAGTTTCCGGATTTTACACTGGTGTATTGTCCACAGGATCATAATGAGAAGGCGGACCTACTGGCTAGGAACGCTCGTCAACGGAATTTGATCTTTTCTACAATCAGTACTTCGGTTCCCCATTGGTTTCCTGATACTAATGTATTTGGTTAGTCAATAGGAAAAGTGTGTTTCTCAAAAAAAACAAAAAAAACAAGGGTTGCTAACTTGCGCTAATTTTTTTTTTTAAGATATTTTTTTTTCCCAAATCTGGTCCCTCTATTTATTTAATAACTAACGAAAAGATTATAAAGATGAGAATAAGAAGATAGCTTCTTCATCGAGAAACCTCCCAAAACAAAACCAATCAATCAAAAGCGCGTCGGTGACTTGTATAACTCTCAATCTCTTCTTCATTATCTCTTTCAATCTTTCACATTCCTTCTCTCAATTCATCAATTTCATCATCATCAGCAGCTATGTCGTACGATTATCTCTTCAAGTACATAATCATCGGCGACACAGGTTAGACCCACCACCGATCGTTCCCAATTTTTTGATTTTTTTTTGGAGGGTTTGATTCGATCTCGTTGCGATTTTCATGGGTTTTCGTTTATTCAGGTGTGGGAAAATCGTGCCTGCTTCTGCAATTTACTGATAAGAGGTTTCAACCAGTCCACGATCTCACCATTGGTGTCGAGTTTGGTGCTCGGATGGTTACCGTCGATGGACGTCCCATCAAACTGCAAATTTGGGACACCGTACGATTCTGTCTCTGTCTCTGGCCTTTTCTCTTCTATTGGTCTAATTAGGTCTTAAGAACGTATCACGTTTTATCGATTGCGATTGTTTTGTCTTAAGGTAGATGTGATTGAGAAGATTAATTGTCATAATTCAATAATTGATGATGCTAAAATTGTTTTTGATAATTATTCCCAAAGACTCAACAAATTTTACAGATTATCTATATGATGTTCGAAAAGTTAATCATTAGAGGGTTTATGATTTATTCACTTGTTGATCTCTTATTGAAATAGAGAATCTGAGTTCACTAGAGCATTGGTGATTTTGCTTATCCATGTTGTGGTTTCTTTTGGATGATGTATGGGTTTGAATTGTTGTTCAAGTTTGGTTTTTGTGGCTTCTGGTTCAATTTTGTTATGATGCTGTTTATGGTTTAACCAAGTGTGTGATGTTCTAGGCTGGACAAGAGTCTTTTAGATCCATCACCAGATCATATTACAGAGGAGCAGCCGGAGCTTTACTGGTTTACGACATCACCAGGTTAGTGTTTTTTCGTTACGGTATACTTCACCTCGAAGCCTGAATTTCCAGCAAGGTTTGGAAATTATCACTTCTATATTCTTGGGCAAACTGTTAAGCTTAGACCCTTGAAAAGGTTTTGAAAATTGGTATTTCTTGAGCGTTTTTAGTATATGTACATGTTCCGTGAAGTTGTGTTCTGAATAAAGTTCTTGGTTATGATATTGCTATTACTCTTTTGGGAAGATGTTATTAAGCTAATCATCCACTTGAATCTTACTTAACTAAACTTGTGATGTTGTTCCTCCATTGTTATGAAATTGTGATAGGTATATACGACAAAAATAAAATAAAAAAGAATTGCAAGAGTTTTATCATTGAGTTCTTTCAACCTTTGATCTTTCTGCTCTCAGAAATTGAAAGTATTGTTCTTTTGGTTGCAGGAGAGAGACGTTCAACCATCTGGCGAGCTGGTTGGAGGATGCTCGGCAACATGCAAATCCTAACATGAGTATTATGCTGATCGGGAACAAATGTGATCTTGCTCAAAAGAGAGCTGTTAGCAAAGAGGAAGGAGAACAGTTTGCCAAAGAACATGGACTGCTGTTTCTAGAAGCATCTGCAAGAACAGCTCAAAACGTTGAGGAGGTGACACTACTTCCTTACCCTTTTCCCTCCATACTGTTATTTGACTGCAATACAGAAATTTCTGAAGAACTTGTCTTCAGTTTACTGGATTTAACATTCTTAATATCGCTAATATATCAACAGGCCTTCATAAAGACTGCAGCGAAGATCCTTCAGAACATTTCAGATGGAGTCTTTGATGTATCCAATGAGGTAAATCATCTCCTCCTGATTCTGGAAGCATCTTAATTTTCTGGTGTTTTAATCTTGTTAAAGCTACACAAATCTCTTCTCTGGTAGTTATGTTATCTTGATATGGGTTTTGTGAATCCCAGGGATTCCTTTTGTGGTTGTGATTCTAATTGTTGTATTACTACACATCGACCGTATCTAATCCCTTGATCGGGTTACAATCTGATCCAACTTCCTTGATCTCTCTGGATTTTGCAGTCATCAGGCATCAAGGTTGGATATGGGCGTCCTCAAGGTGCAGCTGGAGGAAGAGATGGTGCGATCTCACAAGGAGGTGGCTGTTGTGGGTAAAGAGTGACAATGTCACAGTCCCACACATATCTGATGTAATCTGGTGATTCAGAAACTACTCTTGCTTTTTATTAATCTTTGCAAATGGATACACCAGAAGAATGTATAGTTTTCTTTTTTCTTTCTCTTGATTTTCCAAGTTTGTCTTTTACCCCAAAAAAAATTAAACCGGTGCATTTGAGAGTGAACAGCCTGATCTTTATAAACCAAACAGGCGTTGGCTTCTATATATATAAACAAAAAAAAACTTAATTGATTTATCCAGATTCTAAAACAATTTGAAATCAGAATAATAAAAGTTGAGGTTTCTTCTCTAGTGGTTTGTTTGTTTGAAGTCTCTTTATTCTTCAAAACGACTGGTTTTAAAAACATAGCCAGGTGGTTTACAGAGATCCTATTAAGCAAATAGATGCAGAAAATCAAGAAAGCCATGATCATTTTACTTCTTCCTCTTGGTTCTTCTGCTTTAACGCCGAGAAGACAATGAACCCTGCTGAAGGCGCAAGGTATTGTATGTGCGCGTTACTAACATCAGTCTCGGATCGTCTTCTGGTATTTCACGTTCCTGTGATTGACACACCACAAAAAAAACCAAAAACTCATCGATAACTAAGATTTAGGTTTCTACTTGAGCAAAAAGTGGTTTCTTGTTCTTTTTTACTTTCAAGCCCTTGTAGTAAGCTTCAACAGCAGATAATGTAGGTTGAATATTCCGAGCTAGCATCAGATCCCATATCATGTTTGCAACTGTGTACCCGCCCGTCTGCAAAACAAGGTAAGAGTTTTTTTACCCAACTCTTTATGGCAAAGATAGATATTGTTGGGGAATTCTGGAAGATTTGTTTACCTTTTCACCAGCGGCCTTCTCAAGCAGATTGCTTCCAGTTCTTGGGTCTAAGAAGAAATTGCGATCATTCATCTTGACCTGCATTAACGAATAAATTGTCATCAGATTTACAGGTGTAGGCTCTATCATTGGCCAAGCGCCCATTAACTCGGTTAGTTTATTTCATGGATTCTTCTTTAAGTACAGCTTGAGCCTATAAGCATTACCAGAGTGTTTTGAGCAATCTGCATTCCTTCCTCGGTGTAATCTGTCATGGCTCCCTCTATAAGCGTCTGTAGCAGCAACAACAAATAAATTTATACAGGTCACCCAGAGATATACTGAACCAGGTAAGCGAAACAAGAAAGAGAAGCGTAATCGTATTTGACTATTGGTTTAATTGTGAATAAAATTTGTTTTATAGAAGTTTTCATCCCCGCAAAAAAATATTGGAAAGAAACAAGTAAACAAATGTTGAAACACCAATGATGAGATCAGATCATATTTACCGTGTAGAGTTCCATGCCAGGGATTTTGTCTGCTCTCATGTAATCTTCAAACCATTTGAGACCATTTTCAAAGTCTTTCGAGTGTAGATAGCACCTGTGTAGATATAAAATAGGAATGCACGTGCGATAGTCATGTTTTGATTCTCACAATACTAGTACCAAAAATAAACTTGGTAGCTAAAGACTCCCTTTTAACCCATAACAATGTCAACTGTTTTAACATCTAAATGCAAATTTCATAACCGCATATATGTATGCATATATGTATGCTAGGCCAATTCTGATAGTGGGCAAAGATACTGGCACAGAAAAGTGACGTCTAATATTGTCACTCGAAGAATCACAGTGCATCTCAAGAAGAGCTTCTTTTGTACCTCATAATTTGTAGCACGCAGTAAGTGTCAGTGTCTTTTCCATCTTTCTTAAGCATATCAAGAAGAGCTTCTGTTGCCTGCCATGTAGAATTTCTGGTCAGATGCAAAATTCAACTCCGAAACTGGCTTTTGTTACTCCCAGAGCGGGACAATTTGGATTATAGATGCACAGAACATCTTACTTTTACATCCTTTAGATCAGCGAGAGCACTGAATGCTACATGGTACACGGTCAAATTCCTCTGCAGAAACCTGGTCCTATGGGCATATTCAGCGGTTGGAATATTGTACAGCTCTTCTTCAGTGATGCTAAACATCACATCTTCTGCACTCTTCCTTGATGAATCAATTGATGACCAGCCTTTTGACTGCTCCACGAACTCGAGAATCTTTTAAGAAAAAATAGAAGGATATGAGAAAACCTACAAATAAAAACTAAAGAAAATACGAACAGGAAACATTCACAGGTTACCTTGGTAGAAAGATTATCTGGTCTAGGGTGCTTGTTTAAGTGTGCAGTTATGAGTCCTGCATAGCAGAACTGGTTCAAACCAACACCAGCTGCAGTCATATCTCGAACTATCGCATACCTAACCATTATTTGAAGTAAGATATGGAAAAAAAATTAGATCACTTCTTAGATTACGCATAAGAGTTAACCAGATACTTACTTATAACGAAGAAAAGAGACATAGAAACTTATTCAAAAGAAATCAGTTCGATTTGTGAGCACTAAACAGAATATAAAGCAGTAACCTACACAAGATCTAACTGGCCAGAAACAGCGCAGGCATTGAGCAGGCAAACAAAGGTCTGCCCATTTGGTTTTACGTCATATCTCTTCATTTCGTCATAGACCTTTCAATAAGAGAAACCGGTTCGCAATATGAATGATGATTAAGTAATGGAGAAGAATAAAAGGTCTCCTACTAAAGCAAAGGGTAAATGACATACTCGGATCGCCTCCTTTCCATTCTTGCATTTACCACATGTGGAAATCAAAAAGTTGTATAAGTTCACCTACAAGAAAGAACACACAGTCAACAACACAAGCCACAGATGAACAGACTCATTCTGTAAAGCTTAAATTATTGGACAAGGAATCGCTCAATCTGCGGCTGAACTCTCAAATACTAAGACCAACCAAAACCAGAGAAAGTTATACAACTTCTCTTAGGATCATAAATCAGAAAAGAAAGATAACAAGACATACATCTGGAGCAATTCCCATGGCCTTCATTTCTTCTCGGAAAAAGAACGCATCACTTAACCGAGCACCCTTCATTACTCCCACAACAAATGAATGGAATATATCAGCTGTAGGCTGTACTCCATCTAGCTTCATATCATCATAAACATCCCTCAACAGATAATGCCTACCAAACACAAAACATCGTCATATAAACACACATGAGGGACTGAAGTAAAAACCATATGCTTATCTTTAACTGGATTTCCTTTAAACACAATATCAAGAACATATAGTCAAAGAAAACCAAGTATCCATTACTATGGTAACAAAATTCTCAATCCCCACCACATTCATATTGGATATTTCAGTACTATGAACACAAGGAAGAAGCAATATGTAAAAAAAACCTGCGCTGAGCTGTGACGGAATTGACGGCAGAGTTGTATTCCGAGAGATCGTTAGCATAATTCCTCTTCGCGAGTTCCTCGGGCGATGTAGCGAAGTAACGCCGACTAACCAGAGCTCGAACCAGAGATCGATTCCGCCCTATTTTATCAAACATAAGCATTCGTACAGGCACTCAGAAATGATGAATGGCAATCAAACGAATCGAAAAGTAGGCACGAACAGAGATCGATTGTATAACTGATGAAAATGGGATCTATCTGGGTTTAGAACACAAAGGAATGAAAAATCGGTAATGTTCATAGGAGCTTACCAGAAACGGATTGAATGAGAAACTTCATAGCTCACGAGTTCTGCCGGAAATTTAGTCGGCAATCGTTAAACAAACCAAAAAAAAAACAAGCTTTTCCGGTGAGTCTCAGATCACGAGAGAGTGAGAGGAAAGCTGTTTCTGCCGTCGGAACAAGGATATAGCAAGAGATCAGGGTTTACTGGTTTAGGGAGTGCACATAAACCGGAAAATACAAAACAAATTGAACCGGGTTTAAACCGGTTTGATTTTAACGGCTCGCGCTTTCTGAAGACTAATGAGAAAATGCTGACTTTTACCATGGGCCCTTTCATGGGTTATTGGGTTTAATTTGAAGACTAAATGACGTTTATCACGTGGCGATCATGTGATTTTATCAACTGCAAACGATTGTGCCACGTGTAACCATAGAGCTATTTATAGTTGGGATCTCCCAACTAAAAACTTTTAAATCTGTCGGAAGATCACGTGAAGACAACTAATATTTGTTCTTGCGTTAAGTGAAAAAATTATTGACCAAGAAAAAAAATATTTAATCAAAGCTCGTGAAATTTGATAATGAACTTTATTTATAACGAATTTCAAACATTGGTTACCAAGACTAAAAAATCAGATACAACATCTAAAACCTTTTTGTTTGTAGAAAAAGCTAGGGTTTTAGTTAAAGAAAAACTTTTTTTTTTTAAACTTAGTTTTTTAAATAAAAACTTCTAAATTTTGTTTAATAGAAATATAGATTGATTGTTGAATATTTTTGATGTAGTGATTGAGCAAGATATTAAAAAGTTTTTACATTTTACCTTTACTCGTTGGATTTAAACCTTTTTATGAATCTTCAAGGATCACGAGGAATATGCAAGAAAAAACAACCATAGCTTTAATAGAATTATATTATCATTAAAACTAAAAATATGAAACTCAAGAGCATCCTCGTACGTATAATACCATTTGTAATTAATGAAAAGCTTATCTCTAATAACAAGTTCCATTTTTTTTTTTCTTTTGCTAAAAACAAGGTCCATTAATTCTGAATAACTTGTTTCCTTATTTTTCAACTAAAAAAATCTGCTATTTTTTGTTTTTAATAGTACTATTTTATTTTCTTGACATTAATACTTAAGTCACTTTAATGCTTTTGTATCTCAGTGCCAACAAAATTCTTGGGAAACAAACATTATGATATCGAGAAAGAGACATACTGATCCATCCAACTGCAAGTTTACAATACAAAAACAAAAAAAAGTCTCTCATGACAATTGCGTTTGCCAAAAAATGACATTGTCATCTAATTACGTGTTGGTTCTAAAAAAAAAAAAAAGGAGAGAGAGAGTTAATTACGTGTTGGTGAGTAATAATGTTTTGCGTAAATGTTAAAGCTAATCAACAAACCAAATCAAGAAATATGATTTGGCATGATAATATCTCCTGATGGTCCCACTAGCCACAAATTCAACACAGAGAATTCAATTCCTTTCCTTCACGTCATAACTAGAAGAATAATACCAAAATTCAATCACTTCAAAGTTTGGTGAGACCAACACACAATTTAAGTCTGATTTTAAATGGATTTTGATCAGTTTCTCTGAGTTTTCAACTTACAAGATCAACAAAATTCAAAACTTTTTTTCTTTGCTTTATTTTCATTTCTTTGTACATATAGAGTCTTAACCACAAGATTACGACCACATAAGAAGAAGAAGAAGAAGAGGCTCACAGATTGAGTGAGACAGAGACTATGCAAATGGTAAGAAAAAGAGATTACTGTTACAGATCACGTCTACACATTGGACAAGAACCATGCCTGAAGAGCCAATTGTCTATACAAGGCAAGTGAAACATGTGATGACAATGTGGTAAGCTTCTTACAGTTTCACCAAGCTGAAAATCCTGCAAAAATGTACACAAAAACAAGAAATTTTAAACCATTTTTCGTGTTCCGAATCGCGGATTTGATTCTTAAGAGCTGCGATGAGCAACAAACCTGAAGACAAACAGAACATGAGTCTTTGTTGCCAGAAGCATCTATGTTGTTTTTGATTTTGATTTTGGGTATTCTATCAACCAAATCTCCTGTTAATCCTTTTGAGCCACCGGTATCAAAGATACTCGAGAGCTCATCGAAAGTTGTATCCACTGCTCCCATCTGATAGATGAGAAGAGAGATGAATAAGATCAAGAAAAACGAGAGAGATCTCATTGCGGAAACATAACCAATGCTACTGCATATCAATGTACCTGACTTTGAACCGCGCTTAACATTGCTGGACCTATGCGTTCCCTTACAAGTCTACCACTTATAAGACTAACAATGACATCAATCTACACCAAAAGTTAACAAGAAAAACAAGAATCAATACGAAGCTTGAAAACCCGAATACTGATTAGAAAACAGAGCAGAAGCATAGTTTCCAAAAAGCTTAAAGATGTCAGATTTACCAAGTAGAGTAGACATCCAAAACGTGAACCATTAGATTTCCAGAGGACAAGAGATGATTCAAAGACTTCGATGGAGAAAACAGCTCCTGAAATGGCTCCAACTGCTGCTCCTCGGATAAACCCACTTTCGGTTTCTTGACCTATCAAAGCTCCAGTAAGTGCCCCAAGCAATGTGCCCACTGAAGAAGAAGATAAAAGGAAACAACTTTCTTAGCTTTTACATAAACCCCAAAGCTGCAGAATCTCCTCAATCACCAGACTTTAAAATGATCAAAATCAAATTCAAAAGAAAGACAAGCTCAAGCATAGATAATCTTCATCAAGTTTCCGATTTTGCATTACACAGAGACTAAATTTGGGAATACATAAACAATAAGAGCAAGTTTTGAAGTGATCAAGAAACGAGAATCGGACCTAATGCGAAGAAGAAAGTCAAGATCGCCGAGAGAACTGTGCCCAGAACAGCAGAGACGAGGAAACGACATGCGTCTTTAATCCGTTCGACGAAATTACCCAGAGAAGGACATGGCGAAAGAGGGTAAAACCCAGATTGGAATCTATAAGTTGCCATTTTTTTTCTTTCAGTAACCTCAAAGATTAGGACTGATGAGTATAAAGAAACGATCTCCTCTGGTTTAAAAAAAACAGAGCTCAGTGAAGCTTCTTCAAGAGAAAGAGAAAGAGAGAGAGAGAGAGAGTTAGGGAAGAATAGAAGAGAGAGAGATGGGTTTTTTGCTTAGCTCTTACTCCCTCTGTTTCTGAAAAAATGTCATTTCAACTATATTCACGCAGATTAAGAAACAATGTTAAAGTTCCTTTATACCCTTAAACTAATTATATAATTACAATTATTATTTTTTAAATTACTATATATACTCTTTTTTGTTAAAAAATAAAAATTCTATGCATCTCTTGATATTCTTATTAAATGAGTCAATAGTCATTCAATGACGATATATACACTTCTAATATTTGAGGAAGACTCTCTTACAATCTACATAAAAACTTGGAGGCAATTTTTTTTTCAACTATTCATTACTTTAAGATTATAATTAAAACAATTAAAGCCAACTTGAAGTGGAGGCAAACAAACAAAAATTTTAATTATTTGGGAGTTTATAAACTAGATCCTATGGTTTTTGATTTAAATTTTTCAAAAAAATAAAGAAGAATACTCATTTGCTTTAAATCTCCTACGCGTGAATATTTGTGTTTATAAAAAAAAAAAACTCTTGAGATGTTTTAATTAAACTTGTTTCATGTATAAATATAATACTAATATTTAATGTACGTATGGTGATTCAATATAACTGGGATTACGAGAACTTAATTGAGATTTTAATTTGTGTTAAAAGTGACTATTAGATTTTTTTTTTTTTAGTTATTTGATCATTTTAGTTGAGGTTAAAATTGGAATAATTTGTCAAAAGATGCATCGAAAATCTAAAATGACACTTATTTTGTAACAAGAAAATTATGTCAAAATGACACTCTTTGTGAAACAGAGGGAGTAAGAGAGAAGATCCGATGTGTGTCCTACTAGTAATTAAAGCTTGGGTCGTCGTTTGCTTGAGATTTTACCTCAAGTAGGTGAAGTAAAATCTAGGGCTTGCCTGATCATGACGACTCAAAAAAATCTCTCATTTTTAAAGGACGAGAGAGGAGAGAGAAAGAGAGGTGAGAGAGATAAGCGCGCAAGCTCAGAGGAATTAAATACTGAAAATAAATTGTTGTAATGCGATTCTTGTTTTTTTAATCTTTTCCATTAACTTTATTGAAAATTACAATTTAATACCCGATTCAAAAGTTTATTTTTATTGTTTGTGGAAAAGAAACTAAATTAATTGTTTATCAACTAAATCCACTAGCAGGTGTTTACATCACTCTTTAAAATTAATTATTTTGAAAGATTAAATAAGAGTATTTACATATGATAACAACGGATTATAGGGTATTTGATAAAATAACCATCCCACTGTACAAGCAACTGTACATTATTATTTAACTCCATTTTGCTTCTACTTTTGTGTTGTCTATTGTCCTTAGCCTTAGCATGTATGTAATCATGTTGTCAAAACGAAAAAATGATGATTTAATTGTAGAAAAAAAAACAAAAAAAAGTTATAGTATATTTGGAGAGAGAAACCGTGTTGTCTTCAATTTGGTAACATTAACGAGAATAGAATTTCCAAGCGACTCTAATGGCTCAAATTTAACATAGTTCAATAAAAAATCCGGCTATTTATATTTGCGAAACAACCGATTTAATGGTAAGAGGTTCTGCAGTATTTTTTTCGGTTACCAGTATTTTTTTCGTGAGTTTTGTTTGATTTACAATAACAAGTATATAATCCAAAGGCGAGTGCAGGCAGCGAAAGTTGGTGATAGTTCAACAATTTTCGACAGTTGGAAGTTTCTATTCCACTGTTATAAGTATAAGTGGGCTCGAGCATATTTCTTTCGACTATTAGTAGGGATTACCAAAGAAGGGAGAAGAATTGGAGTTACCAAAAATGAAAGTTTTGGCCCACCGCAACTCGAGTAAGTTATTTCGGACGAAAACAATTTGGAGATGAAGGATAATAGATTTGACCGGAGAAAAATGATGATCTACCGTCGAACCTTGCGAATATCGTTGAGGGAGCCAAGCACTCTGAATACATGTCCCATTTTATAAGATGTTTTAGAATTAGTTTTTTGTTCCATTTTATTTGATTTTCTCAACTTTCTATGCAAAATTCAATGTTTTTGACTATTTATATTCAGCATTATTTGTTTTTATTAATTGATTTATTTATAATTAGATAATAAATGATATTTTTAATGTAAAAAAACAAAATAAAAATTAATATTTAAATAGTTCTTAAATTCTGTATTTTTAGGTAGAAATTTTTATATTATGGTAATATATAAGCTACAAATTTTGTAAGTTAAAACTTTACCGTGTTTAGACATTCTATATTTATTTACTTTTATCTTGGCTAAAATTTATGAAAATACACATATTTATTTTTAATGTAGTTAATACTTTTATATTATTTATAAACTAAATATAAGATTATTGACATGGTAAAATGCGTCATTTATTTTGCCCAAAAGGTCTAATGATTTTGGGCACTACCGGTCACCGGATGACATGATCTACATATAGGATACTACATATTATCATATGATTCTGAGACTCATTTTTCACAGATTACGACAACAATTACTCGTAAGTTATATAATTCACTGTCGATTAACATACGAAAAACCTTTAAAAAATGAAAAGTCTTAGTACAGCTCAATTAATTTTGGATCGAAGTTGTTGTTATAGCATTAATTCTGCTATTTTTCAGAAAGTTGTATATTTATTCTCGTTCAGTGTTACAAATGCTTATAAGAATGCGACATCTATAGTATTATGTAAAAAATATATAATTATTGTAGGGTCGTTTCCGATAATACAAGCAATAGAGAGAAACCATTAGATACGAAACACAAATGATAATTGTACATATTTGAACTATTTGAAGAAATTTCAAAATCTTATTTGATTCCGCTTTCCTTTTATAGGAAGTTCTCTTGTATGAGTAGTAGTTTATTGTCATACCAAACTAAAATGGGTCCGGTCCGGTAAGACTTGTTATTGTACGTGCAAGAAGCTAGCTTAGGTATATGGGCGTAGATTCTATATATACGTACACAATTTTAGCACTGATTGGTGATTTATTACACAACATTACAATTTGTATAATTTTGTTTATAACCATTCAAACAACAAAGAAACAATGTTACAAGATGTGGTATATACCACTGTTTTTATTGTTCTACTACAACTTTTTTTATCACTATTTCGTATTGCTTGTAATTGTACCATCAAAGAATTATACTGTTATGTGTTACCTATCGAATCTAACAACATTTTGTTTTTATTTTTTGCTAAACATCTAATAACATTTCTTAAGGAACTATTGAAAAATTCTAACGTTTCTATATATCCCAAAACTCTACACTTTCAGATATATATTGGTATGGTCTAGTAGGTTTTCCATAAAAATCACCACGTTCTGTTTGATGTTTTGTTTTCATTTGCATGATAATGAGTATCATATCATTTTTCAATATATCATTCATCTCGAAATTATTTTGGGACCAAATACGTTTAAATATAGATTTTTTTACAAAACTTTCGAGATTTCAAGAACACCTCGCTTAACTTAGATATTCAAATCATTTTTTCACATATCCCATACTTTTGAAATCCTAGATAATAAGCTTACCATAAGAAATAAATAACTAACATATCTGGAAAAAATGATAATTGATACATACATGTGACATCATTTTGCTGAAATTTGAAAAAAGTGATCAGGTCAATGTGACATCATTTTGATTACAAAAATATACCAATAAAATGAGATTTACTCTTGGACATACTCAAAATGGTTATACAACAATCTTGAGCATTCGGACATAGGTCATATTTATATTTTCCGACAACTCGTAACAACTCTTCATATACTAAACCATATAGTATAAATATTCTACCAACAAAAAAAAGTATAAACGAAACGCAAGTAAAAAATAAAATATATGAGATGCAAGTAAAAATAAAAAGGGTGTTTTAGTTAACACTGTTTGAGATAAATGTCCAACCAAGTTCAACATTTCCTATAAAAATATCTACCCCACTACAACTGACGAAAAAAATAATATCTACCACAATATTATTTTATTGCCACCATATTTAATAGTTTACATCATGGGCCAATTGTCCAGAGGCTGGTCCCATGAGTATTGCAGTGATTAAATTGTAATCTAAGCATACGCATGATACATGGTTGCGTGCCATTGCATGTACATGTCGAATTATTTGGTCTATTAATGTATGTGTATGAACTTGATCGTATCACTAATACTTAAACAATTTGGTCTCATGTACACGTTTTACAAAGGTTTACATGAATCTGACAACGAAAAACTAGTCTATATATAGTTGATTTAGGACCAATACCAGAGCCGTGAGGTAATGGTAATATTTGAAACTTTGGGGGCATTTTTTTTATTAGAAAAGTTAAAAAGCATACTTTTATTTATTTCATTTGGGCTGACGATTTATTTTCCCCCCAAAAACAAACTTATAACTTCAGATCTACACAGTTTTTAGACCCCAATGTCTTTCCCCATATTCTGGAAGTTAAACACTTATGTGCACACGATTTAAAAGTTACAGACTTATACACACACGACGGCCAGTTATGTTGGTTTGACTCGAAACCGATACGAAACTAACGAACCGAAATAGAAAACCAGAACCGACCCGTTACCCAACTTAAACCGTGATCCGACTCGAAACCCGATCCGAATGAGATATTGAAGAACCCTAAAATCGATTCCTCTCTCAATTTTGCAGAACGAGGAGGAGGAAGAAGAAGAAGAAGAAGACGAGATTGTTCCTCAATTTCACCTGAGGTTTTCTTCAATCCGATTTCTGGGTTTCGTGTTGTTATTCTTCTTTCTCGAGATACAAGAAAAATGGAGTATTATAGATAATCGTTTTTCAATCTGATTTATGGGTATCGTGTTGATTTTCTGGGTTTTGTGTTTTCCTTCTTCTTTCAACATTTCTTTAAAAAAATGTAGATAATCGATTACGTGTTTTTCTTCTTCTTTCGGTTTCATGGTGATTTTCTGGGTTTTGCAGGTTTTTTGGAAATACGATTGTGAACATGAGCTCTGGATCTTCTAGTGGAACATCAACTGCCCGACGAGGAGGAAGAATCATGGGTGTTCCAAGGAAATGTTGGTGTGGACAGAAGACCGTGGAATTGATATCCAAATCCGATGCTAATCCTTACCGTAGGTATTATCGATGTGGTTTTGCTGCAGAACAGAAGCTTGTCAATGACAATCATGTATTCAAATGGGTCGACAAAGCATTGTCAAATGAGATTGAAGCATTGAGGTTTCAAATGTCGAGTCTCCAACAATCCGTGAAAGCTATAACTGAAGAGAAGATGGAGCTTGAGAAACTCATGTTTGATAGGATGCAATTGAAGTTCGAGAAAGAGATATTTGAGAGGATTGAAGATGAATTGGCGGAAGAGAAATCAAGTGTGAAGAAAATGATGATTTGTGGAGTGTTTGGGTTTATGATATTGGTTGGTCTGATGAAAATACTAGGTTGATTTGTTGTTTTCTTTGGTTTGGTTCAGTTTGTAGTTGGTAAGTGTGTTATGTGTAGGGAGGGTTTGCATTCATTGAAAGAAATGTCCAGCAGTGAAGTTGTTCTCAAATGATGTGTTTCTTTGGGAGATATGATGACAAAAATACGATAGATATGATGACAAATGCTCTGCAGATAGAAATGTATTTGCATCGATATTTTCAAAAGCGATTTTGTAATGCTCAACAAAACTGATCCCATATATAATGTTTAAGAACACACAAACTCAAACCTTATTGTCATACAAACTCAAACCTTATTGGCATCGTTATGAAATCGAGCGTTATGGCCCGTTTCTTTACATACTCCACACAATTGAACACGTTTCAATTGTTTTGGTTTCTTCTTGAGGGGAGACTCATTCTTCCCTTTCTTTCTTTTCTCCTTCTTCTTCTTCTTTTCTTTTCCAGGTTGTGGTGGCTCCGGAGGCACATGGATTAAATTAGCCTCTGATCTACCTGGCCAAAATCCTGCACTTCTCATTGGGATCACTCCATTCGTATAAGTTCTCCTCCACGTAGCTGTCCTAAACCAATGACTGACAAAGTCGTGAGCCTGTAGTTTCCTATCTAAAATAACCCCATATCCATGCTCACAAGGTATCCCGGTTATTTGCCACTTCCTACATGTACAAGTCCTCGTATCTAAACTCACACGGTGAGAACAACCTCTAAGCTCCACTAGGAACATATTGTTGGTGCTCCTGTAGACCTTGCATTCTGAAGCCAATTCATGTTCTGCTTGAAGATACTTAACCATGCTGTTGAACGACTCAGTGGAGTTGTTTTCCACGTCCTCACAATGGTTTCCGATCTTGTAGAAGGTCCTACACCAACTCCTTGGGTTTGACTTCATGACATCCTCATATACTCCACTGCCGTATCTAAGTAATTTCTTCAAGTGCTCATTATATTGTGTCTCATTGTAACTCCACGCTAAATTCCAGATAAAGGGCTTCATGTCTGATTTCTTTCCATGCTTAGCCTTTAAATTCCCATAGATGTGTCTAACACACATTCTATGCTCGATGTTTGGTAACTCCAACTCAACTGCTTTGATAAGTCCCTAATAACATATAAATATATAATTTCAGATTAGTAAACAAAGCAATACACAACATTAGACAATGAGCAATGAACAGAAATCAGAATTACTAACCTTTTGACGATCAGAAATCAGGATATAACCTTCACCATCTTGTAATCCCAAATCATTCGTTATCTTCTGCACAAACCACAACCAGTTGGGAGTGTTTTCCACTTGAACTACAGCCCATGCTATTGGATAAATAGCGTTGTCTGCATCTCTACCTAAAGCTACAAGCAACTGCCCTTTCATTTTTGATCTCAAGAAGCAACCATCTAATCCTATCAACGGCCTACATGTTTCTTTCCATGACGTTCTAAGAGCATCAAAGCAGACGTAGAACCTGTTAAACACATCTAGACCTTCTTCATTTGTAAACGTGTCAATTTCAACTGAAGACCCTTCATTAGTTTCTAATATCTCAGCCCCATAATCTCTTAGACGTGAAAACTGCTCAGCATATTCAGCATCAATCATTTTCAAAGCTTTACACCTAGCATTCTGACATTGTATCCTAGTAACAGTGATCTTCCATCTTTCCTTAATCAATTCCTCAATCTTCATTGGCATAAAGTATTATGGATCATCTCTAATCTTATGAATGAATAACCTAGGTATCACAGGTTCCCTCATCAACTCACATTCTCCATTAGGAACACATGAATGCAGGCTCACGAATCTGGTAATTCTCCACTTACCAGTCTTCTTACTTCTAGAGCAATATACACGCCATTCACAATTGTCACCAACACAATTAAAGCCAAGCTTTGTCTTGTCATACCTGTATTGTCGAATATTCCGAGCTGTGTTCAGAACATAGTCGAGTACAGCCTCCTTAAACGCTATTCCATTGTAGAAAACTTGTCCTTTGTACAAGTTTCCATTCTCTCTTCTCATATCGGAACGATCTCTCTCTCTTCTGGGAACATCTTCTTCTTCATCACTCTCACTGTCTGGATAAATGTCGTGATGAATCGGAGGCTCGTCATTGAAGCCCGCAATAGCTTCCTCGATGTTGTAGTCATTCCGTTCGCCAGGATCTTCGTGGTCACGAGGATCTTCGTGGTCGGATTCATCTCTTCCAATATACTCCACGATTTCAGCCATGAATGACAGATGAACAGACCCAAATTCTAGGGTTCGTGATTTGGGGATTTTGGTTGAAGTCGATTTTGGTGTTCAATGTTTGGGTTTAATGAATGGGTGGGTTATCCATTAAAATCGGGTCAAAATTGGGTTTATTATGGTTTAATCACGGTTTTATGGTTTAATCTTGGTGTTTACATGGTTAACTGTGGTTTGGTAATAATAAACCAAAACAAAATTTCGATTGTGTGTATTAAGGTTTTCAACTTTAATTTTGTGTGTGTATAAGTCTGTAACTTTTAAATCGTGTGCACATAAGTATTTAACTTCTAGAATATGGGGAAAGACATTGGGGTCTAAAAACTGTGTAGATCTGGAGTTATAAGTTTGTTTTTGGGGGGAAATAAATCGTCAGCCCATTTCATTTAGTTAAACAAATAATACAATTATAGAGATATAGATCTAAACGTTGAAAAATTGGTGATAACTAAAATAAACAAAACATTAAAATTATGGATTTTTAATAGTTAAATAACTAACAATATAAAAACAATTCATAATTGTTAAAAAATTAAAGTAAAATAAACAGAAAATTAGTTTGATACATAAAAGATGGAATCACTTGACTATCTTATTTTCATTCGAGTATATGATATTTAAAAACAATATTATATCAATGAAAAAATTTACCTCAAAACTTAGATTTTGAAAATATGATTAACAGTTTTGTTGAACAAAAAGAAAAAAAAGTCTTATAACTAGTATTTCTTTTGCTAGCTTTTAGTTTTTTATTTGTCTTATTTTCTATATAATGAAATATTTATTATTGTAGTAAAAAAAATGATGAACTGAGGTATTTTTTTTTTTTTTGTTTCGGGCTCCGTCAATGTTGGCATGGCTCTGCCAATACCCTTATATGAGATTGAGAAAGTGTAAAAATGCTAATTGCATAGAAATATAATCTATATCTAAGATTTATTGAGCATGATTAGAAACTATTGAGCCGGTGTTCTTCGTGATGTTTTTTTTTTTTGAACCGCGTCAATCGCGGGATTAGAATTTTTAGAAAATAAAATTTCATGAATTTTTATAACAAAGGAAAATTTAAAAATAACAAATATCAAATAGTATATCTCTCATATATATAAATGCATCTTATCTTACAAAATTCAATTTGCATGACTCTTAGATTATATATAAACATTTTTGATGTAAATCAAATACGTATAAGATTATCGGTTCTTTCAAATTTATTTGAGTTCACCAAAACTAAAAAAAATAAATCGTGTTAGTATGTAAAAAAAATTTCAAATAAAAAATAAAAAGAAATAATACAAAGTGAAAGATGATGATTTTTTAAAATTCAAGTTTGATTTGTAAAGTTGTACGTTTAGAACAAAAACGTAATTTTAGTTAAAGTAATAAGGATACAATTAAGCGATATTAAAAAATAAGTGTGTGATCAATCAAATATGGTATCTAAATGGACACTAACATAATTTTATAAAAATAATTGATATCACTAAATGATTCATTGTTAAAACGTTATGTAAATATGTAGAGATTTTGTAATGTTTTAGTTGAATTTAAATTTGTAACATATATATTTGTGATGTTATGTTAAAAATTTAATGTAAATATGTTGAGATTTCTAATATGGTATATAAACTTAATTGAAATGTTTTGATTGGTTGATTTAATTGATATGTTCCTTAATTCTTTTTTATTTGACATCTAGAATTTTCTTGTAAGTGTCTCTCGGATTATTGAGATTTAGCATGACTTTTGTAGCCTTTTATACATATTATAATTTTTATTGTTTCTTTTTGGCCCAACCGATTGACAAGTGAAAGGTACTAGCTACTTGGCTTTTACCTATAAGCTAGGCTACAAGAAACATGAAAAATAAAAGCCAAATGAATAAAAAAGAGATAATCATATTTGATTGGTAGGTTATCTACAAAATGACCCACGTCACGTTTTACCGGTGCGTCTTTGTATTGACGTGATTAACAATTTAACTAGGGCACCATTTTCATCTACTCCTTTTTAAAATTATTTGTATGCAATCACATCAAATCAAAACTCCATAAAAATTCTTTTAAGGTTTTGTCCATATAATAGTTTATCAACAATTCTCACATGTCAATATTTAGCTACATACCTTATCTTCTAATCTTATGTAACCTTTCTGTTTTAATGTGACTTATAATCATGCCTGCTTATAATGCATATAGCTACATCTAATTAGCTATATGGCTAGTTTAACTTGTTATTAGGAATGTGTACTTTGTTAGTTTATATATATTTTTGATATATCGTTCGAATTTATGATGCACGACATTTTTCACATGTTTTTTTTTTTAATATGGTGATATTTTATGCTATCAAGAAAAATTTGGAACGCTATGGGATGAAATTTTGTTCAAATGTTTAAAAATAGTTAAAATTATAAGATAGTTAAGAGATTTGAAAGAATAAATTAAAAATAATCATGGCCTAAACAAGGAGGGTGTGGAAGCCCTGGGTTCATTAATGTTTGGTTCGAATCCCAGAGTATGCGATTTATTATTATTGATGTAGATTAATAGAGACAAACTTAAAAGAAATCTTTAGGGTAAGACAAGATAGAATCGTCTAGCGCAGATCAAGACGGAAGATTTGTCCGCTGTAGATATGTTGATATAACAGTTTTCATAATTTGTAATCGAACAAAAAATAAATTTTGACGATTAAAAGAAAACAATGAGGGCTAGCTCAGCCTCATTTGGATTGGGAAGTGATGTTAACCAATCAAGATGGGCTTTGTCGAACCGGTTAACTACAAATATGGGCTGGGCCCAAATTTACAATACCACAAAATACGAACGTTGCGACCCATATTCAAAATGAATATCTAATTTCATAGTTTTTTTGGTTGCAGGTGCTCTGATGTTTTTTTTTTTTTTTTTCTTTTTGTCACCAGGTGATGGTGAATAAGTGATGAACATTGATCAATGTATATTTTAGTAGTATTTTAATAAAATTAGGGGACAATTGTTCCCTATCATTCACCAAAAACAAAAAAATGTATATTTTTATCAGAAAAGTGATTTTTATTAGTGTTTCGTTGCAGTTGAAAAATCTTGAAAAAAGTTGGATTCATTGAGTTTAGATACAGTGCACATAGAAGAAAAATCTGATACATTGTTCTTTTTTTTTTTTTTTTTATCAATTTGGACTATACAGTTTTATCATTCAATTTGATGTAAGAACTATACTAATTTTCACGGTATCGTTTTAAATTTATCGAATTTTTTTAAAAAATTTTTGTATTGTTCAACATACAGTTTTATCATCCATATATTTTTGCAAATAATACGAGACAATTTTTTTTGTTTGGCACGTATGAGTTTGTGAAAATAAAAATGAGGATAAAATATATATTTGACTTTTTTTTTTACTAGAAAAAATCACTTAATACAAAATAAAAAGAATATTATTCACAAAAATAGGGAAATTAATTATAAGAAACAAAAAAAAGTTTAATGCAGCCATCACTTCTGACGAGAAGAGGCCACACGGATCTGTACTTATAAAAATCTTTTCTCGGCTCCGACTCAGAGCTTCACCAACCCCACCACTATCTCTCTCAGATCTCTGCTTTTCTTCTCTATACTCGACTTGTATCATCATCATCATCATCATCATCATCATCATCATCCATGGGTACCGATTTATCATATGCTTTCTCCATTTCGTTTGTTTATGATCTCAAACGATTCATGATTCTTACAAGTTCTTATCCTCGTCGATGCTGATTTTCCGGTGTTTGTATTGATTTTGTGTCTCGATCTCTATTTCAGCTTCCGAGAATCCATTCCGGAGCATTTTCAAGGCGTTAGAGAAGCCTGACGGTGGCGAGTTCGGGAACTACTACAGCTTACCAGCTCTGAACGATCCGAGAATCGGTGAGTTAAGCTTCATCTGATCGATGATACTCGAGATTCATGAAAAGATGTTTGTTATGATCTCGTAATGGTTTTTGTTGTGTATAAGAGGAATTATTGAGATCTTTTTTGAGTTTTTGATCTGAGAGAATGTTGTTGTCGTGGATGATGCAGATAGACTACCTTATTCCATTAGGATACTTCTCGAATCGGCGATACGTAACTGTGATGAGTTTCAAGTTAAGAGCAAAGATGTCGAGAAGATACTTGATTGGGAGAATACTTCTCCCAAACAGGTTGAGATTCCGTTCAAACCTGCTCGGGTGCTTCTTCAGGTAGACACACAGCCTAAGAAATGAGAATTACAGACAATCTCGTTTGTCATTTCTTGAAAATGCTCATTTGTCTCTTCGATATCAGGACTTTACTGGTGTCCCTGCAGTTGTTGATCTTGCTGTCATGAGAGATGCCATGAATAATCTCGGTGGAGATTCTAATAAGATTAACCCGTTGGTTAGTTTCACCGCTATTTACTGACATTGGTTAATATCATCTGTCCTTCTTGTATGGTATGCTACAAGGTTTGATACAAGTCCTTGATACTTGCAGGTCCCTGTAGATCTTGTTATTGATCACTCCGTTCAGGTGGATGTGGCGAGATCAGAGAACGCAGTGCAGGCAAACATGGAACTTGAGTTTCAGCGTAACAAAGAAAGATTTGCTTTTCTTAAGTGGGGATCCAATGCCTTTGACAACATGCTTGTCGTACCTCCTGGATCTGGAATAGTACATCAAGTAAGTAAACGGGGTTGGGAATAATTGTATTTTTTGGACTCTGGAAGTCTTTTTGATGCTTATTCAAGATATACTAAATTCTATAATTCTGCGATTGACAGGTCAACCTTGAATACCTTGCTAGAGTTGTTTTCAACACAAATGGAGTTCTTTACCCAGACAGTGTAGTTGGCACAGACTCTCACACCACTATGATTGATGGACTGGGTGTTGCTGGATGGGGAGTTGGTGGTATAGAAGCGGAAGCTACCATGCTTGGTCAGGTAAATTATATGCTTTTTCTGTCAAGAAATCAGAACTAACTGTCTGAACTCTTTCTGAAACTTTGGTTCTAAACTAGGGATGATGCTGTGGCAGTTCAAGCTTAACACTTTGTTGAAGTTTCTTCTATTATAAATTGTAGCATGGTTTTATCTCGTTTTATGCAGCCAATGAGCATGGTCCTGCCTGGTGTGGTGGGTTTCAAGCTAACTGGAAAACTAAGAGATGGAATGACAGCTACTGATTTGGTCTTAACAGTGACTCAGATGCTGAGGAAACATGGAGTAGTTGGAAAGTTTGTTGAATTCCACGGTACATTCGTGAACAATTTGATATCATATTTCATATATGTCATTTCTATGCTTATCCACTACCTGTGTGAGTTAGGTTAACTCACATATGCATCCACTGCTTTTCCCTACACAGGGGAAGGGATGAGAGAATTGTCTTTAGCTGATCGTGCTACAATTGCTAATATGTCTCCTGAGTATGGTGCAACCATGGGATTCTTCCCCGTTGATCATGTCACTTTGCAGTATCTCAAGTTGACTGGCAGGAGCGATGACACTGTAAGGGGTTGCAAGGGAACTCTACATAAATTTGATGTGCTATTGCTTTTCGTCAGGGTAGTGATTCGTGAATTGAATTGCAGGTCTCTATGATTGAGGCGTATTTACGAGCAAACAAGATGTTTGTGGACTACAGTGAGGTAAAATCTTGGGCATCTCTACTGCTTCATTTCTTATGACTATTTTCATCTATCATATTAGCATAACATCTTCTCTGCTTGGAACTTGTTACTCATCTCAGCCGGAAAGTAAGACAGTATACTCTTCAAATCTGGAATTGAATCTCGAGGATGTGGAACCTTGTGTTTCTGGTCCCAAGAGGTACTAATAGCGAATGTCTCTACATAAGTTTTCTAGGATCTATTCTGTTTATAACATTTATTCTCTATGCACAATACAGGCCACATGATCGCGTTCCTTTGAAAGAAATGAAAGCAGACTGGCATTCTTGCTTGGATAATAGAGTAGGATTCAAGGTTAGAACTCTCCTTCCTGTTCAGAAAAAGTTCTTTATGATAATGCATGCAGTCCCGAGAATCTGTTGGAAAATGATGGCACGTCTAGCAATGTTACTGTGATTTTGAAACAATAGTAGGTATTATGTCGAGGTGTTTGAGTCATTAACCGGGTCTAACAAACAACTTGTCCTGAAACACTTCTGATTTTGTAAGTTAGTCTCAGTTACAAAAACTGTGGTTAGCGACTCTACTATCCATGATATTTCCAGGGTTTTGCTGTACCAAAAGAAGCACAGAGTAAGGTTGTAGAGTTCAATTTTGACGGGACCCCAGCACAGCTTAGACATGGAGATGTTGTTATAGCAGCAATCACCAGTTGCACAAATACCTCAAACCCTAGTGTAATGCTTGGCGCTGCCTTGGTTGCAAAGAAGGCCTGCGACTTAGGACTAGAGGTTTGACTACTGTTCCTTTCTGGCCTGCTCTTTTGTGTGATCGTGTTTTAATATCTTTCTGTGCAATGGAAGTAATAAAAGTGTTTCAAATTTCTCCATTATTAGGTTAAGCCATGGATTAAAACTAGTCTTGCTCCTGGCTCTGGAGTTGTAACAAAGTACTTGGCAAAGAGGTACTGCATATACACTGTTGAATGTTTTGTTACTTACTTCCTTCATCTCTGTATTACGTGGTCCTGAGTTTTCCATTCTTGCAGCGGCTTGCAGAAGTACTTGAATCAGCTTGGCTTCAGTATCGTTGGTTATGGGTGCACCACATGCATCGGAAACTCGGGGGATATCCATGAAGCTGTAGCTTCAGCAATAGTTGATAATGGTAAGTCAAGTAGTCAATGATGCAAGTCTTTATCACATGATTTAGAAGTTGATGCTAAAATATTTCTCATATATGTACAAGACTTGGTGGCATCTGCTGTGTTATCCGGGAACAGAAACTTCGAGGGACGTGTTCATCCCTTAACAAGAGCGAACTATCTAGCTTCCCCGCCGCTTGTTGTAGCCTATGCACTGGCTGGCACCGTATGTTAATGCTAACTCTAATACCATTGCACAAGAATCAAGCATTCATGTTATATAAATAGCAGAATCAATCCCATGAATATTCTTGTAGGTTGACATCGATTTTGAGACAGAGCCCATTGGAACTGGGAAAGATGGCAAAAATATATTTTTCAGGGACATCTGGCCTTCGAACAAAGAAGTTGCCGAGGTAAATATATACAGGCTGCCTGAGCAATACATAAACAATAAGAGATTTTATAATTGAGAGGGATGTCAAATACTCTGTTTCATTTTTTCAGGTCGTGCAAGCTAGTGTCCTTCCTGATATGTTCAAAGCTACATATGAAGCAATTACGAAAGGGAATTCCATGTGGAATCAGTTATCTGTCGCATCGGGCACACTCTACGAGTGGGACCCGAAATCAACTTACATTCACGAGCCGCCTTATTTCAAGGGCATGACCATGTCTCCACCTGGTCCACATGGTGTGAAAGACGCTTACTGTTTGCTCAATTTCGGAGACAGTATTACCACTGATCACATCTCACCAGCTGGTAGCATCCACAAGGACAGTCCTGCGGCTAAGTACTTGATGGAACGAGGTGTGGATAGAAGAGACTTTAACTCTTACGGTAGTCGCCGTGGTAATGATGAGATTATGGCAAGAGGCACTTTCGCCAACATCCGTATTGTCAACAAACACTTGAAAGGAGAAGTTGGTCCCAAAACTGTTCACATTCCCAGTGGAGAGAAGCTTTCTGTCTTCGATGCTGCCATGGTATAAGTTCCACACACTTTGAGAGTCTCTCATTATCAATCTAGTCTCTTCCGTGTGGTCAGTTGGAATTAGAATAGCAGTTACATAGATATATTCTTATCAGATTCTCTTTTTGTGATGTACCAGAAATACAGGAACGAGGGACGCGACACAATCATTTTGGCTGGTGCTGAATATGGAAGTGGAAGTTCTCGTGATTGGGCTGCAAAGGGTCCAATGCTTCTGGTACATTTTTACCTTATATGCTTTAGCATTTTTCGTATGTAACAAACAATTTTTACATTAATTTGCGGGGTTTAATCGTTACGACAGGGAGTGAAAGCTGTGATTTCAAAGAGCTTTGAGAGAATTCACCGAAGCAACCTGGTGGGAATGGGAATCATACCTTTGTGCTTCAAGACAGGAGAAGATGCCGAGACTCTAGGCTTAACGGGTCAGGAGCTTTACACCATTGACCTTCCAAACAATGTCAGTGAGATCAAACCAGGACAAGATATAACGGTCGTCACAAACAATGGCAAATCTTTCACATGTACGCTCCGATTCGACACAGAGGTAAAAGAAGTCAAAGAGTCATATCGATAATCTATTTTCGCTTGGTCTTGATTTTTGAGCTTTTAAAACAGACTGATATAAGAAGAATTTGGAATTGCAGGTGGAGTTGGCTTATTTCAATCACGGAGGGATATTGCAATACGTAATCAGGAATCTGATCAAACAATAAAGCTGGTACGCTACGAGAGACTTCAATATTCAGAAGGTCTGTTGCAATAAAAGTGTTTTTCAGGGATGAGAATTTAAACTTTGTTTTCTTTGTCTCTTTATATTTTTTTCCTTAATCTTTTGCTTCTTGCTAGTTCAAATTGTAACCATTATCACTGTCAAGTCTTTTTTTTTACCCTTTGTTTTTACGAAATAATCTTTCTGCTCCAATAGAATTATATTCTATCAATTTGAAAAAAACGCATGTAAATTTTGGTTAACAAGCTCAACTTGTGTTTTCATAGCAGAAAAGGAACAACTTAAACCAAAGAGCGGATATAAGCACAAATATAACTCCAACGAAATGAAGAACGAATTTTTGTCAAGGTTATTTGAAATCATAGAAACCTGCAAATGAAGACATATAAACATTAAAACAATCTGAGACAATGCAAAAGATTCATCACTAAAAAGCAAAGTTAAAGAACTTACCTCCTCAAAAAGCTATATTTTCTTAGTAGTCGCCAACATGAAACCATTTAGTTGATGCCCACTTGTTTCCTTTGATCACTGGTGAACCACCTGAATCAATCAAACAAGTTCTTTGAGAGATTTGGTTTTATTACGTCTCATAATCTCAACTAAGTAATATATTCCGATTCAAGAGAAGTATAGAGAAAGGTAATCTATCTCTCTCACCATGCTTACTCGAAGGATCCACAGACCCATCAAGCCTCATGTTCCAAAAGAGTAAAGCGTCTCTCTTCTTTGGTAAAACAGAGATTTTTTGTTTACGATTGTTTACTTTGGCTACAGGGAAAACTGTTTTTTTTTTTTAATAGTTGAATGAATAATTCTATAGATCCTTTTATATATATCCCCAAAAAAAAAAAAAAAATCCAAAAATATGAAAATAGCTTCTTTTTCATCATCTAAACATAAACTATTTTTCTTGAGGAATTCTCATACACCAAAAGGAAAATTACTCGGTATACATTTAATTTATTATGTGTATCAATCAGATTTAGGCTTTTTGATACATAGTTTATAATCGAGGAAGAAAACATCAGCTACTTAAAGGCCATAACTCTATTTTGCTGGTTGAGTCATGTGTGTTGGTGAGATCATAGAAACCTGCAAAAGAATGACATAAACATTTAAACAAACTGAGACAACGTAATGGATTCATCATTAAAGTGAGATTCAGAGCTTAACCTTTTCTTTTTATTCAAGTTTTGTACTCATGAAGGTGAAACCATTTAGTTGATGACCACTTGTTTCCTTTGATCACTGGACAACCACCTGAATCAATCAAAGAAGATTCTTAGAGATTTGGTTTAAGAGAAGTTAATTTAGAGAATGGCAATGTATCTATCTCTCTCTCTCTTTCACCATGTAAACTTGAAGGGTCTAGAGACGCGTCAGGCTTAATGCTCCAAAAGAGTAAAGCGTCTCTCTTCTTTGGTAAAACAGAGATTCCTTCTTTACCACATTGCGAAAGCTCGTTCCACCACGGAACATCACTAATGTTTCCTTTCGCTGCAGGGAATACCGTTTCGCCGCCTTCATCTACATCCGAGCTAATTAAGTAGTAGCATCAAGAAAGGAAGATTAACTTACACATTGGCAAATGTTTTTCTTGTGGCTGATTAGAAAAGAATTATTAGGACTTATTTTCTAGTTTACTTACAGGTACATAAGGACGGTAGCGATTCTTTGGCCTCCGTTTTTTACGTTGAATTCATCTAAGAAATAGTCATAGTGAGGCTCATATTTCTGTCCAACTTCATAATGAAGAACTTGAAGCCCTTCTCCATTTTCTGCAATTACATTAACTCCACAAGGATAATCTCCAAGACAAAAGAAACCGATAACAATGAGTAATATCGCCGCCATTAAGAAACGATCAAAAATCCAAAACTTGAATCAAGTTTTGAGCCACAAACCTAAAGGAATGAAGGTGAAATCTGAAATCCTATCCTCAATCTCTTGGACGATTTCGTCATGTCCTCTTCTAAGAAAAGTTCCCGAACTTGTTCTTACTCTACACATTAACGGATTTAGAACTTGTTCTCAAAATCTTTTCCAAATCGAACATGAAGGAGAAGAAGACAACACTTTGAGCTAGAGTAACAGAACCTGCTGTCTTTACTTCCTCCGGTTTTCTCATCAACCACCATTGACTTCACCATACTAGGTTTAGCAAGGCTAATCAAGTGCTCACATTCTTCATTTGTCTTTTACCAAAATTTAAAAGAAACAAAAAGCCTAAAGATCAAACCACTTAACCTTTTGATAAATCACTTCAAACACAAAAGCCAAAGATCGCATTTAAATGATGTTACAAAAGTACATATTTCTTAGCTTGTCAAACAAGAAATAACAAAACTATATGAATAAGCATGAAGATGTTAAGTTCTGATCAATCATAGAATCAAAAAAAAAAAAAACAAATTACCAAGAAATTGTGGTAAATAAAAGCTCTAGGCTCCCACGAAATAACTTCGAGCCAACGCTCGCCATTTCCGTCTTCTTCATCTCCAAAACTCTTCCTAATTCAATCAGGAAACAAAAAAAACACCACTTCCATTGTAACAAACACAAACACAAAACATCAGCAAAATCCCTTAAAAACCAAAAAAGCTTATTCCCTAAACCTTTCCTCGCTATTCCGTGCAATGGTGGTCAAATCGATAGGTCTTGAAGAGTTCTTGCTGGTGCTGCTAGGTAGTGAAAAGATCCAGAGACCGAGAAGGATCAGTATGAAGAAGAGTAAAAGTATAACAACTGTGAAAGCTTTAGTTGATGAAGATTTAGGCGGCTGATTACGAAGTTTCTTTGGTTTCTTCGCCATTATTGTGTTTTACATAGAATGTTTTTCAAGAACCCTAGAGAATCTAAAGAGAAAGAAGAAGATGTTACAGTGAAAAATGGAAAGCTTAATTTTATTTTTGTTTTCGTTCTTTTGCGTTGTTTGTTATATACAGAAACAGAGTGGCTCAGTGGCTTCTTTACTTTGTATCGGTGTAATTATTATTTGTTAGTTTCGTCCCTATAGTTTTCGATATTTATGAATGAACCCTGATATTTGCAATTCTTTTTTTGCTAGAACAACTAGTTTAATTTTATCAATTCTTCAATAATCAACTCTGCTCAACTAATTCTCACTTTTTAAAATTTTCATTTTCCTCACTAAACTGAATCTTTATACACATTTATATCAAATTTCATGCGGAAAATATAAACTAATTTAGAGTATTATAAAATGCGAGAATTTTCAAAATTGTAGACACAAAGATTTGAACTATAATTAGTTCAAATTGCACCGAATGATATTTTTTTCCTGTAAAAAAGTTAGCTACCTCTTTGGGAAGAAGTGAAAATGAACTGGTCAAAGATAGACTAGGTTGAGTTTCTCTTAAGAATATTTAAGGAGTTTGGTATTTTACAAAATTAATTGAATTAAATACATTAAAGTTTCAGCCTAATTGTATAACTTATTAACTTCTCTTAGCATAGGGGGACTCTTTTCTTCATTTATAGTTTTGGCCTACTTATTATGATGCCTAGTTTATTAACTCTTTGAACCATTATTTTTTTATATTATTAAGTATATTTTTTTTGTTATTATAGTATACTTAATATAATATCGGTTTTTTTGTGTTATTATAGTATTGATTTTCCATTTTTTTACCAAACATGGTGAAATAATGGAACTACTGTATTATTGTTTAGCTTTCACCAACTAAACCGATACAAAACTGAATTTTGCTAGTTCCAATCCATTTTAAGAATTTTGCACATATGCAAAAAGAAAATGAGATAATTTGTTAACTAAGCAAAAAAAAAGTTATAATTAAAAAGTAAAGAAAATTATCATGTGGCAAAACATGAACCTTTAGATCTAGGTTAATTTGTTAGAAATTTAGTTATATTTTTTTTTTTTTTGTGTTATTCATTCTAAGAAAAAATACTGTTTATAATTGGGCCTGAGGCCTGAGAAAGTTACAGCCCATTTAACTAGAACCGACCTAAAAAAAACCGGCATAAAGTTACGGCCCATTTAACTAGACCGACTCTAAAAAAGCCGTCGATTTTTCTATAAATACAGGCTTAGGGCTACGATTTCTTCTCTTTGCTCATTCTCTCCTCGGGCAGAGACGAGAGAACTCCCCCAGATCTGGTTGCGTGAAAATCAGAGGGAAAAAAAAAAACGAAAAAATTAGCTCAAAGTAAACTGTAAACTGACTCAAACAAAGAGAGGGAAACACCAATAGTGGTTTTAATTTCAATACCCTTTTCGATTCACGTTCTAGGGTTTTCGATTTTTCTTCTGATTTGTCTTTGATCAGAGTTTCGCCGTCATGGATACTCGGTTTCCGTTCTCTCCGGCTGAGGTTTCTAAGGTCCGGGTGGTCCAGTTTGGAATACTCAGCCCCGATGAGATCGTAATGTTTCTTCTTCTTTCTCCGTTTTCTAGCTTTTTTTTTCCTGCTCGTTGCTCCGCCGTCTGTTTTGACCGGCGGGGAGAATTGGAGTTCAGTAATCGTTAGGTTTAGTTGAGGAGCGTGTTCTTTTCAATCTATTGAACTTAATTGGAAGATATAAGTAGGAATTGAGTATCGGTGATTTCTAATGGGGTTTTTTTTTTTTTTTTTTTCAGAGGCAAATGTCTGTTTTACATGTTGAGCATAGTGAGACTACCGAGAAGGGTAAACCTAAGGTTGGAGGATTGAGCGATATGCGGCTTGGTACGATTGATCGGAAAGTGAAGTGTGAGACATGTATGGCAAATATGGCTGAGTGTCCAGGACACTTTGGTCATCTCGAGCTAGCTAAGCCAATGTATCATGTCGGGTTTATGAAGACTGTGTTGAGTATCATGAGATGCGTTTGCTTCAATTGCTCCAAGATTTTGGCTGATGAGGTATGGAGGAACTCATCTTGTGATTGCATACTCTTGTTTTGGTTTTGTTTGACTTAGTCGTGTCCTTGAATTGGAAACTGTATTGGCTTATGTTACTGTTGAGAATAATCCAATTGGTTATTTTCATGAAGGAGGAGCATAAGTTTAAGCAGGCTATGAAGATAAAGAATCCCAAGAATAGGCTTAAAAAGATCCTGGATGCTTGCAAAAACAAGACCAAATGTGATGGTGGTGATGACATTGACGATGTCCACAGCCAAAGCACGGAGGAACCAGTTAAAAAAAGCCGTAATGGATGTGGTGCGCAGCAACCAAAGCTGACCATTGAGGGTATGAAGATGATTGCAGAGTATAAAGTGTCAAAGAAGAAAAGCGATGAGCCGGACCAGCTTCCGGAGCCTGCTGAAAGGAAACAGACACTTGGTGCTGATAGGGTTCGTCTTTTATTTTGAATGAACTTACTTCTCCATCTTTGGGGTAATCTGATGGACGCGAGTTTCTTGCAGGTTTTAAGTGTTCTAAAGAGGATTAGTGATGAGGATTGTCAACTCCTGGGGTTTAACCCTAAGTTTGCCCGTCCGGACTGGATGATTCTTGAAGTCCTTCCTATTCCTCCACCCCCTGTCAGGCCATCTGTAATGATGGATGCCACTTCCAGAAGTGAGGCAAGTAGACTTCGGTTTATTGAATAAGGATTCTTAAATTCTAGTGCAGAGTTAGTCTTGACTGACAATATAATTGCTTTTTGACTATACCAACTGAATGTGTGTCCCTGAGTTCATGCTTGTTGTTGATGCAGGATGACTTGACTCATCAGCTAGCCATGATTATTCGACACAATGATTACTTGAAAAGGCAGGAAAAGGGTGGAGCACCAGCTCATATTATATCAGAGTTTACACAACTCTTGCAGTTTCATATAGCTACGTATTTTGATAATGAGTTGCCTGGACAGCCAAGGGTAATGCTGTTGTATCCTTCCAGTTATCTGGTATGATACATAAAGAATGTTGCTTTATCTGGATTGACCCTTTATTTTCTTCAGGCCACTCAAAAATCGGGGAGGCCTATTAAATCAATATGTAGTAGGCTGAAGGCAAAGGAAGGAAGAATCAGGGGGAATTTGATGGGAAAACGAGTTGATTTCTCGGCACGTACTGTTATTACACCAGATCCAACAATAAATATCGATGAACTTGGTGTACCGTGGAGTATTGCTCTGAATCTCACATACCCAGAAACAGTTACTCCATATAACATTGAAAGGTTAGTACATTAGGTGTTTATTTTATTTTCAAAAAGTTTCTCCATGTTTTGTTGACAATGTTTTTGGTCAGATTAAAAGAGCTCGTTGATTATGGGCCACATCCTCCACCTGGCAAGACTGGGGCGAAATATATCATCAGGGATGATGGTCAAAGACTAGATCTTCGGTACCTTAAGAAGAGCAGTGATCATCATTTGGAACTTGGATACAAAGTATTTACCTTTTTCCTTATTCTATCCACTCAAGCAACAATGTTTTTTTTCTGGAAGTCAATAAGTTTTATATGCTTTCTTGGTCACAGGTGGAGCGGCACTTAATTGATGGTGATTTTGTTCTGTTCAATCGTCAACCAAGTCTGCACAAAATGTCTATCATGGGTCACAGGATTAGGATTATGCCATATTCCACGTTCCGTCTAAATTTGTCTGTCACCTCTCCTTACAATGCTGATTTTGATGGGGATGAGATGAACATGCATGTGCCACAATCATTCGAGACCAGAGCTGAGGTGCTAGAGCTGATGATGGTTCCTAAATGTATCGTCTCTCCCCAGGCAAATCGACCTGTGATGGGTATTGTGCAGGATACCCTTCTAGGGTGCCGTAAAATTACAAAGAGAGATACCTTCATAGAGAAGGTAACAATTTCATTAGCGGTTTTCCATGAGTTTACGAGAAGATAAACTAAACTCCCTGAGTTTTATGAGAGGATAAACTAACTTCTATGCTGATATCTTTTCAATATTTAGGATGTATTCATGAATACGCTTATGTGGTGGGAAGACTTCGATGGGAAAGTTCCAGCTCCTGCAATTTTAAAGCCACGTCCTCTCTGGACTGGGAAACAAGTTTTCAATCTGATCATTCCAAAACAGATAAATCTGTTGAGGTACTCTGCTTGGCACGCAGATTCAGAGACTGGATTCATAACTCCAGGGGATACTCAAGTTCGAATTGAAAGAGGGGAACTTCTCGCCGGAACTCTCTGTAAAAAGACCCTTGGTACATCTAATGGAAGTCTCGTGCATGTCATTTGGTAAGATGTGCATCATGTTTACTTGGCACAAAAAAATTAAATCAAGATCGTAGAGTATTGATTGTGGATTGTCAGATCCTCATACTGGCTTAAATGTAGTAATTGGTTTCATGAGTTCTTCTGTTTTAATTTTTCTTTTACTTGGTTTATAGGGAAGAGGTTGGTCCTGATGCAGCTAGGAAATTCCTCGGTCACACTCAATGGCTTGTCAATTACTGGCTTCTACAGAATGGTTTTACCATTGGAATTGGTGACACGATTGCTGATTCCTCAACAATGGAGAAAATCAATGAGACTATTTCTAATGCAAAAACTGCTGTGAAAGACCTTATCCGTCAGTTCCAGGAAAAGAAATTGGACCCTGAACCGGGGCGAACTATGACAGAGACATTTGAGAACAGGGTTAACCAGGTATAATAATCAAATTTTCATTTTGTGTGTTGTCAGTGATTTTCTTAATTATGCTGACTTATAAACTGTTCTGGTAGGTCTTGAATAAAGCTCGTGATGATGCTGGAAGTAGTGCTCAAAAGAGTTTAGCAGAAACCAATAACCTTAAGGCCATGGTGACAGCAGGATCCAAAGGAAGTTTCATTAATATTTCTCAAATGACAGCTTGTGTCGGTCAGCAAAATGTTGAAGGGAAGCGGATACCATTTGGATTTGATGGGCGGACATTGCCGCATTTCACAAAAGATGATTATGGTCCTGAAAGTCGTGGATTTGTAGAGAATTCATACCTACGTGGGTTGACTCCTCAAGAGTTCTTTTTCCATGCCATGGGTGGAAGGGAAGGTCTTATTGATACTGCTGTGAAGACATCAGAAACTGGATATATTCAGAGGCGATTGGTGAAGGCTATGGAGGATATTATGGTTAAGTATGATGGGACAGTCAGAAACTCGTTGGGTGATGTTATTCAGTTTCTTTATGGCGAAGATGGTATGGATGCTGTATGGATAGAATCACAGAAGCTGGATTCCTTAAAAATGAAGAAATCAGAGTTCGATAGGACTTTCAAGTATGAGATTGACGATGAAAACTGGAATCCTACATACTTAAGTGATGAACATCTTGAAGACTTGAAAGGGATCCGGGAGTTGCGTGATGTATTTGATGCTGAATATCAAAAACTTGAGGCTGACAGGTTCCAACTTGGGACTGAAATCGCAACAAATGGTGATAGCACTTGGCCATTGCCTGTTAACATCAAGAGGCATATCTGGAATGCACAGAAGACTTTCAAGATTGACTTGCGCAAGATTTCAGATATGCACCCTGTTGAAATTGTTGATGCTGTTGATAAACTACAGGAGAGGCTGTTGGTTGTTCCTGGTGATGATGCGTTGAGTGTGGAAGCACAGAAAAATGCTACCCTGTTCTTTAACATTTTGCTTCGCAGCACGCTTGCTAGTAAAAGGGTTTTGGAGGAATACAAGCTTAGCCGTGAGGCTTTTGAGTGGGTCATTGGTGAGATTGAATCGAGGTTTTTACAGTCGTTAGTAGCCCCAGGGGAAATGATCGGTTGTGTTGCTGCACAATCAATTGGAGAACCTGCTACGCAGATGACTCTGAACACCTTCCATTATGCTGGTGTCAGTGCAAAGAATGTTACCCTTGGTGTTCCCAGGTTGCGAGAAATTATTAATGTTGCTAAAAGGATCAAAACACCGTCCCTATCTGTGTACCTCACACCAGAAGCTAGCAAATCAAAAGAGGGGGCTAAGACTGTTCAATGTGCTTTGGAGTACACCACTCTCAGGAGTGTCACTCAAGCAACAGAGGTCTGGTATGACCCAGATCCGATGAGTACTATCATTGAAGAAGATTTTGAATTTGTGAGGTCTTACTATGAAATGCCTGATGAAGATGTTTCCCCGGATAAAATATCTCCTTGGCTGCTTCGTATAGAGTTGAATCGTGAGATGATGGTTGATAAGAAGTTGAGTATGGCGGATATTGCGGAGAAGATCAACCTTGAGTTTGATGATGATCTGACTTGCATATTCAATGATGACAATGCTCAAAAACTGATACTGCGAATCCGCATTATGAACGACGAGGGAGCAAAGGGAGAAGCGCAAGATGAATCAGCTGAAGATGATGTTTTCCTTAAAAAGATTGAGAGCAACATGCTGACAGAAATGGCACTCAGGGGTATTCCAGACATCAACAAGGTTTTCATTAAACAGGTTAGAAAAAGCAGGTTTGATGAGGAGGGAGGATTCAAGACATCTGAGGAATGGATGTTAGATACAGAAGGTGTTAATCTCTTAGCTGTAATGTGCCACGAAGATGTGGATCCAAAGAGGACAACAAGCAATCACTTGATTGAAATTATTGAAGTTCTTGGGATTGAGGCAGTTCGCCGTGCTTTGTTGGATGAACTCCGAGTTGTGATATCCTTTGATGGATCTTATGTGAATTACCGCCATCTTGCCATCTTGTGTGATACCATGACCTATCGTGGTCATCTAATGGCTATCACTCGGCATGGTATCAACAGAAATGATACTGGGCCTCTGATGAGATGCTCTTTTGAAGAAACAGTTGATATTCTGTTAGATGCTGCGGCTTATGCTGAGACGGATTGCTTACGGGGTGTGACAGAGAATATAATGCTGGGTCAACTTGCACCAATTGGGACAGGAGATTGTGAACTGTATCTGAATGATGAGATGCTGAAGAGTGCTATTGAACTTCAGCTCCCTAGCTATATGGATGATTTTGGAATGACTCCTGCTCGTTCACCAATGTCAGGCACTCCTTACCATGATGGCATGATGTCCCCAAACTACCTCCTGAGTCCAAATATGCGTTTGTCGCCAATTTCAGATTCACAGTTTTCTCCATATACTAGCAATATAGCCTTTTCGCCTACCTCATCTCCAGGCTACAGCCCATCATCCCCTGGATACAGTCCTACTTCCCCTGGTTACAGTCCCACTTCCCCTGGATATAGCCCGACTTCTCCTGGCTATAGTCCCACTTCGCCGACTTACAGTCCCAGTTCTCCTGGCTATAGCCCAACAAGCCCTGCCTATTCTCCTACGAGTCCTTCTTATTCTCCCACATCCCCGAGCTATAGCCCGACCTCTCCGAGCTATAGCCCGACCTCTCCGAGCTATAGCCCGACCTCCCCGAGCTACAGCCCGACCTCCCCGAGCTACAGCCCGACCTCCCCGAGCTACAGCCCGACCTCCCCTGCTTACAGCCCTACCTCACCCGCGTATAGCCCGACCTCACCTGCATACAGCCCGACCTCACCATCCTACAGCCCAACCTCACCATCTTACAGCCCGACATCTCCATCCTACAGTCCGACTTCGCCTTCTTATAGCCCTACGTCACCCGCATACAGCCCTACGTCTCCTGGCTATAGTCCAACATCTCCAAGTTATAGTCCGACATCTCCAAGTTACGGTCCTACATCTCCAAGCTACAACCCTCAGTCTGCTAAATACAGCCCGTCTCTGGCTTACTCTCCGAGCAATGCAAGACTATCACCAGCTAGCCCCTACAGTCCCACATCTCCAAACTACAGGTAAAATAACCAGCCATTTGGTGTTCTTTACTTAAATTTATCTCTCTATGAGCTTCTCTTTTCCTCTTGTGATATTGCATCATAACTCTCAATGTTAACACTGCAGCCCGACATCGCCATCATACTCACCCACATCTCCATCTTATTCACCTTCAAGTCCAACATATAGTCCCAGCAGGTTAATTTTTTTACCCTCTTAAATCTGTTCTATGCGTCTGATTACACAATATATAGTCTTCAACATTTGAATTCTGCAAAAAGTGTAACCGTGTTGTTATTCTTAAATCTATCTCAGTCCATACAGCTCAGGAGCAAGCCCTGACTACAGCCCAAGCGCAGGTTACTCACCAACACTTCCCGGTTATTCACCTTCATCCACGGGTCAGTATACACCACACGAGGGAGACAAAAATGACAAGACCGGAAAGGATGCCAGTAAAGATGATAAGAGCAAGCCTTGAAAACGAGAGAGAAGTGGTACTCTAAAGAGTTAGGTAACGTCTACTAAATCCCTTGGAACCACTGGCTTTAAAACTATTACTAGCTCACAAACCCAGACACATGTCATTTCGTGTAACCAGCCAGGGATAAATCAAAGAGACCGTTGAGGCTGAGAAAAAAAAAGAGAGGAAGAAACCGTTTCAAAGTGCTCTCATGTGGAAAAAGATTATCTTAGTAAAATCCTTTCGTTTTCGTGATTTGTAAATGATTCTTAACTTACCCATAAAACCAATCCATCCTCCCCAAAAAAGAAATAATATAACAAAATCATCATAAACTTTCTTTTTTTTGTCACTTCCTAGTGGTTGAGTTTCTTGCTGTGTTCGATTTCAGAAAGTAAACATGTGAAACGGTTCCTTTGTAATACCCATGAAAGGGATTCTTTATGCTACTGTTGCTTCTTTGAGTAGATTTCGTTCGAGAATATTTTTATTTCTTGGTTCCGACAATATATCGATTTCCATGTGACTACTTTCCAATATATAACTATAGATTTTTTTTGGAACATCTAAAAGCTTTATTCACAATAACTTTTTCCTTCAGTTTTGTTTTATTCAATTTATGTCTTGTTCCATTCACCATTAAAGAATGATTTGATTGGATTCATCATTTACCCAATCTCTTTATATTCTCTTAACAATGTATAATGGGATATGGTGGATGGATCTCATATTGTCATTGCTGTGTTTTGACTTCACCTTTTTAATTATTTGTCCAAACATCTTCACATCATCATTTTCAACTTTACCATTATTAAATGAGTTCTTTTTGTCAATAATTTATTGGCACAACATTCTAAAATCAAAATCGTCATCAATATATTTTGTGAACTAATTAAGCAAAGTGATAACTGATAAGCCCATATTCTTACCAATTAAAGAAGCGCAAAATCGTAGAACGTGTGCAACTTAACTTTCTCAGATCTACACGAAATTCATGTAGTCAGTAATCAAACAGCTCCAATCACGTCGTGCCTCCACGTGTCCCTCCTGCTTCTTCCTCCTCCTTCCTTTTCTCTCTCTTTCTCTCTCTCAAATCATTTCACCTAAAATAATAAATATCTTAAAAAAAAAACTTTTCAAATTCGATCTTTTCTTTTTTCTTCTTCTGCAGCAACAACAAACCGAGCCCTGTTCATTAGGGTTTTCGGTTTTTGTAGCTTTGATTTGTAAACATGGCGACGGAGAAAGCATCGGAGGATTCGATGCTTTTACACGGTGATCTCAAATTGACGATTAAACAAGCGAGAGGGTTACCTAACATGGATATGTTCTCAGAGCATCTCCGTCGTTGTTTCGCGCCTTGTAACTCTTGTATCAAGCCTTCCGTTAACGAAGATCCTCGAGACGGAGGCGGTGATAAGAAGATCCATGGTCATCGTAAGGTTATCACCAGCGATCCGTACGTCACCGTCGTCGTCCCTCAAGCGACTCTTGCTCGGACTCGAGTTTTGAAAAACGCACAGGATCCTAAATGGGGAGAGCATTTCAACATTTCCATTGCGCATCCTTGTTCTTATCTCGAGTTTCAGGTAAAAGACGACGATGTGTTCGGTGCTCAGATAATCGGAACCGCTAAGATCCCTGTTAGTGAAATCGCATCAGGGAAGAGAATCTCCGGTTGGTTTCCTGTACTCGGAGCATCGGGAAAACAGCCGAAGAAAGATACTGCAATCGAAATCGATATGACATTTACTCCGTTCGATCAGATCCAGACGTATCGGAATGGAATCGCCGGTCATCCGGAGCGTAAAGGTGTTGAAGGGACTTATTTCCCTTTGAGGAAAGGAAGTCAAGTGAGGCTTTACCAAGACGCTCATGTAATGGACGGAATGTTGCCGGAGATTGCGTTGGATAACAAGAAGGTTTACCAGCACGGGAAGTGTTGGGAAGATATATGTTATGCAATATCTGAGGCTCACCATATGATTTACATTGTTGGTTGGTCTATCTTTCACAAGGTGAAGCTGGTTAGGGAACCTACAAGGAAATTACCAAGAGGTGGTGATTTGACGCTTGGAGAATTGCTCAAATACAAATCTGAAGAAGGTGTTCGAGTTTTGCTTCTTGTATGGGACGATAAGACTTCTCATGATAAGTTCGGGATTAGCACGGTGAGTTGTGTTCTGTGGAGAATTTTTTTGCAAAGTTTGCTAATTTTGAGCTTTAGAGTTTGCTAGTTGCAAATGGTAGGTTTCTTGCTGAGTGCCAAATTTGAAAGAATTGGAGTTTATTCTGAGGATAATTTATGTTTTCGATTGGTAATTTTGACATTAAAGATTAACTATGGTACTCTATCATCTTTTTGCAGGCTGGAGTTATGGGGACACATGATGAAGAGACTAGGAAGTTCTTCAAGCATTCTTCTGTGATATGCGTATTGTCACCTCGTTATGCCAGCAGCAAGCTTGGATTGTTCAAACAACAGGCAAGTCCTAGCTCTTCAGATTCTATGTTCATTGTAGTTTTTTATGTTGATATTTTCTAGCAATGGGTTTAGTACCATATCACCAAAATTGGGAAATTAGTAAAAGGTGGATGTTTGGGTTCAATTTTAAGAGATGTCTTGGAAATTGCCTTGACTCTAATCCATGTTATGCCATTGTTTCTCGTTGACGTAGTTAACTGATCTTCTTACATGTGGGTATCAAATTGTTGTGGCCATGTGTTTTTAGCATAGCTATCATCTTTCCATGGATTTGCATGTATTCTCTCTCATGTTTAGTGCTTTGTTTAATTTCCAGGTTGTTGGCACTCTCTTCACGCACCATCAAAAATGTGTTCTTGTAGACACTCAGGCTGCTGGTAATAATCGCAAGGTCACAGCTTTTCTTGGAGGTATCGATCTTTGTGACGGCCGCTATGACACACCTGAGCACCGGATATTACACGATCTTGACACTGTATTTAAGGATGATTTTCACAATCCTACGTTTCCAGTGAGTATATGATTACTCGCTGGTTGTTTTCAAGCTAGAATCCTAATTACTTACTTCCTCCTGATATGTTTTATGTTTCTAATTCCTCAGGCTGGTACCAAGGCTCCAAGACAACCTTGGCACGATTTGCACTGTAGGGTAGATGGGCCTGCAGCATATGATGTTCTGATAAACTTTGAACAGAGGTGGAGAAAGGCAACACGATGGAAAGAGTTTAGCTTACTTTTAAAGGGGAAAACTCACTGGCAAGATGATGCTTTGATCCGGATAGGACGCATCTCATGGATTCTAAGCCCAGTGTTTGATTTTTTGAAGGATGGTACTACAATTGTTCCAAAGGACGATCCACTTGTTTATGTTTCCAAAGAAGATGATCCTGAGAACTGGCATGTTCAGGTATTTCCATATTCCTTCCAAACAATATTTCTCATGTAGTAAATTTTGGTTGATTTGAACCATGCGGTTTCTTTCACTTTCAGGTATTCCGTTCTATCGACTCAGGATCCGTGAAAGGATTTCCAAAATTTGAAGATGAGGCTAAGGCCCAGGTTAGTAGATCAACTTATTTGCTACTATTACTAACATTCATCGACGAAATAAAAGTTATTCAATGGGATTGCTGTTTATAAGCCACTGTAGCCACATGGTATAAGTTACACTAATCAAGTCTCCAAAATTATTTATTTACTGCAGCATCTGGAAAGTGCCAAGCGTCTTGTAGTGGATAAAAGTATTCAGACTGCATACATCCAGGCAATCAGATCTGCTCAGCATTTCATATATATCGAGAATCAGTATTTCCTGGGTTCTTCTTATGCTTGGCCTTCTTATAAAGATGCAGGTACGTCTTGATCTTTGACGACAGTTCTTAGACTCAAAATAAAATGCTCTCATTGCATAGGCTAAAAGATTAAACTGTGTAATTGTTCTCAGTTGCTAATTTTGTATTCTAGGCTCTATCTTCACTTAGTGTTATCTGGAATGTATTCTCCACCTATATAAATAAAAGTGAATGAACTTTTTTCTCCCGTGAATTTTCTGATACTGGGATCCTTCGTGAATGAGCAGGAGCTGACAATCTTATTCCAATGGAGTTGGCACTAAAGATTGTTAGTAAAATTAGAGCTAAAGAAAGATTTGCTGTATATGTCGTCATACCATTGTGGCCTGAAGGCGACCCAAAGTCTGGCCCTGTGCAAGAAATTCTATACTGGCAGGTAACATTTTTAGCTGATTGTAAGATTAGCGCAGATACTAAAATAGATTCTTCCATTTCTTTTCGCGAGAAACTAACATTTCTGTAAAAACATATTTGATTGCAGAGCCAAACTATGCAGACGATGTATGATGTTATAGCACGAGAACTGAAATCGGTGCAGTCAGATGCTCATCCTCTTGATTACCTTAACTTTTATTGCCTTGGTAAACGAGAGCAACTTCCAGATGATACGCCAGCCACCAACGGCAATGCGGTATTTGCAGATCATGCATACATTCAATAATAATCAGTGGAACAATTTCCTTATGATCTTCTTACTGCATTTTCAGGTATCGGATTCCTATAAATTCCAGCGTTTCATGATTTACGTGCACGCAAAAGGGATGATAGTAGATGATGAGTATGTACTCATGGGATCTGCTAATATCAACCAAAGATCAATGGCGGGAACGAAAGATACCGAGATAGCCATGGGCGCATATCAACCCTATCATACATGGGATAACAAGGGCAAACATCCACGTGGCCAGGTTTGCCTTCCTCCCTTCATCATCATCTATACCAAAACCAAACCTCAAAAGTGACTATTTAAAGACCTGAATCGTAAATTTACAAAAAAAAACAGTAAAGAAAGGAAAAGTTTGTTTGAGATAGCATACGATCTGCGAAAAACCACGTTCTTATTTGACCCGTGGCCATATTAGATGATTGAGAAGTAGATTCTTGAACCTATATATACTGAATCTGAAATTCACCACCACCTGAATCCTAATTTTTTTTTTTAAAGGAGAAAGTAAAGAAAGGAAATGTTAGGTTGAGGTAGCATTCGATCTGCAAAAAAGACCACTTCTTATTTTACCCGCGGCCGTTTTATTAGGTGCTTGAGAAGTTGTGTTTCTGCTCTAGATTCTTGAACTTAGTAATATATTGAATCTGATTGAAAGGATGATAATAGCACATAAAGAGGTTTTGATGATTTCTGTATCCACAGGTGTATGGATACAGAATGTCACTATGGGCAGAGCATTTAGGCAAAACCGGAGATGAATTCATGGAGCCAGGTGATTTAGAATGCGTGAAGAACGTAAACGAAATCACGGAAGAAAACTGGAAAAGATTCATAGATTCGGAATTCGCAGAGCTACAAGGTCACTTGATAAAGTATCCTCTACAAGTAGACAGTGAAGGTAAAGTGAGCTCTCTTCCTGATTACGACAGTTTCCCAGATGTTGGTGGTAAGATCATTGGTGCTCATTCCATGGCTCTTCCTGATACTTTAACCACGTAAAAAACTGTCAAAATGTAAAATCTCAGCCAATTCTTTTCAGGGTTTCTAATGATCTTGAAAAAAAGCTGAAATGTATTGTGTGAGTTGTACATTTAACTGTGTTGTTTATTTATTCTTTTGTGATTGTCGTTCAAATATTTTGTTTGGAGTGGTAGAGAGATAGTGTGGAGTGGAGGCAAACTGTTTAATTTGAATAATGATGGATCGATCTTAAATCCTACTAGAGGTGCATGTTCGGTTCTGTTAAACCGGAAATTCATTAGACAGATCCATATCTTAATTACGTTTATTCGGCGTTAATTTCTGGTATCCAAACCAAAAATCGAACCGAGCATTAAAATCTAGTTTTTGTTGCAGGATGCACCATAAGAAACGTGAGTCTTGCCACATGCAATAATTACTCGTATAATATAAAAATCTTAAAAGAATAAAAATTCATCTGTAGACAAAGGGGGAAATAAGGAATACTGATTGTACGATTGATTCACAGGTAGAACCCTAATTCTCTCCGTCTCGATCCCAACTGTTTCTCTTCGCGATGGTAAGCTTCGACTTTCAAGGACTATCGAAATCGTTACTTTGTTGATCTTCGTTTGATATTTCTGAAAAAATTGAGGTGATTTTTTTTGTTCGTTTTGCAGGCGGATTCTCCTGAAATAAGGTTAGATTCGTCAAGCTTTCTACATTTCATTCATGGCTTGTGTTTCTAATGAATCTGGGGTCTTTTCGAATTGACATTTTATACAATGTTGAATTGCATTACACTTGCGTAAGATGTGAATCTGACCAATGGGTTTGACGAAGTTTTGACTTTCTTGAAGATCTGATTTTTTTTTGTTTTTTTGTTTTTTCTCTGTATTCGAATTTATATTCATGCCTTTTCGCTCACAGTACTGATTATATAAGCTTAACTAGATGTTAGTGAGAAGAAGTCTTTAGTGTGAGAGATGTTACAGATAAAACATTTGCGTGATTTATGCTATAGGGATTCACGATCTCCGTCGCCTCGGAAAGAAAGACCCAGGTCCCGGTCCAGATCGAGATCGAGATCCAGGTCTAGGCCTAGGTCAAGATCTCTCCCGAGGCCCATATCTCCATCAAGAAGCCGTGGAAGGTTAGTTATTGCGTTAAGTTTAGCGTTGTCTTATGCAGCTTTCCGGAATAATATTGCGTGGTAATCATCTTTTTATTAACTGTACTCTTTCTAGGTCGAGGTCGAGAAGCCGTGGAAGGTTAGCTCTAAGCTTTCTTTCTCCGTTTGAGTTCGCATTGTCTTTATAGTTTGTAGTTAAATTGATAGTTTATAATGTTAAGTTTTTTCGTAATTTGAATAAAAACAGGAGTGAAGTTGAGAACCCTGGTACCACTCTCTATGTGACTGGCTTATCTACAAGAGTCACCGATAAGGATCTTGAAGCACATTTCTCCAAGGAAGGAAAGGTGAAAAACATCTAAAGCTTAATCCTCTTTCCTCATATCGCCAGTTTAATCTATCTATTTCGAATCATCTGATTCTTAATCGTGTTGTTAACTACGTAGGTTGCGTCGTGTTTTCTTGTAATGGAGCCGCGTACCCGTGTGTCTCGTGGCTTTGCCTTTGTTACAATGGATAGCCTTAAAGATGCTGATCGGTGCATTAAGTATCTCAACCAGTCTGTACTAGAAGGACGATACATTACTGTCGAAAGGGTAAAAATTTCATCCTCTACTAACTTTCGTGGCGATATGATAAAGTTTGATATCATTATTTGTTAACTTGGAGGTTTTCTGACCATTCAGAAAATATTTGGGTCAAGCTAGTGTTGGCAACAAATCAGAGATGATAAGAGTACTCATCATTGCCCAACATCATTAAGTGAAACACAGCTTGATCAAATCCAATCGCCAGCTTAAACAGCTTTTCCAAATGATCTGATTCAACTAATCATAAGCAACTATATTGCCTCAACTCTCAACTAATCAAAGGACATTATCGAGTATCAACAACTATTAGTCAAAGTGTTCTCCAGCCTAGGATGCATCTTGTTTCTTTTGAATATTTCTTTGGGTTTGGTAACTTAAAGTTGTGTCCATTACATGAGGTTTATCTGCTTTTTGTGTTATCTTCAGTCCCGAAGAAAGCGCCCGAGAACTCCCACACCAGGACACTATCTTGGCTTGAAAAACTCTAGAGACGACGGTAAGTGTTCAAATTATTGAGTCTCTTAACATATGAAAAGATTGCTAACTGTTCTGTAATCTCTTTTCTGTTGTGTAAAAAGACCGAGAAGGCCGAAGCAGTCGAGGAAGGCACTATGACCGTGATGACTATGGACCCCGCAGGTCACCAAGACGCGACTATTCACCCCGTGGTGGAAGAAGTTCTAGGAGAGATCGGTCTTACTCTCCGTATGGAAGAAGAAGCCCCGAGAGAAGGTTAGAGAGAAGGTATCAGTCCTCCCGTGGCTCAAGATGACCTGTTTCACCCTCTTGACAAAGGAAATCATGAACTTCTCTGTCGATTTAGGTTGTGTAATTGATCAATCATCCTTAAAATAGCACAAAGATTCTATCCGCAAACGCTTTGGTTTCGTGTCTCGTCTCTTGTTTACTTTTTGAATGTATGCTGCAGAGCGCAGCGAAGTGAAAAACTACAAACTGTAATAGCTTCTATGTTCTGTCTCGACGCTAGTAATTGAGTGAATCAGAATATTTCTTGTATTTGTTTGAAACAGAACAGTAAAGATACCAAATTAAAGCTTGAAACTTTCAAACTCAAATCAAACAAAAGTTATGAACAGAAATAAACCTTATCAAAATCGTATATAAACTATATACGTGTGGCTATTTACTTGTAACAATAACGAAAACCTGAAAATCAAGTATTGGCGTATTTGTGCCAACAAAGTAACATTAGAATACATCTTCTTGCAATATAAAACCTAGAACGCCTCTCTTTCACCATAGCCAAACATCCTTTATTCTTCTCCATTGATTCTCTGCAACCTTCTTCTTCTCTTTTTCTCTTTCTCCTCATCTTTGTCGTTGATGAACATTGACCCATTTCCCCCCCCCCCTCTTTTTCTCTTTACTCTGTTTCTTCACACTTTAAACGTTTTCTCTTCTTTTTTTTGTGTTCTCTGGATAATAGATTTTTTTTTTATATTAAACAAAAAATGGAAGAAGCAAAATTGAAGGGACCAAATGTGAAAAGACTATAAATAGAAGAGTGGTGGAGCAATGATGATGCGATGACGTTAAACGTCATTAACCTCATTTATTTTATTTACGTATTCTCGAAGAAAAATCCATTACTTCCTTTTGCTTGTGTACTTACGCGATTTAATTATTTCACATTACGCTATATATCATTGTTACTTAAATCGTTTTATAGTGGAATCATTATCTTTCTGTTTATACCATAAAAGATTCTAATGTACCTTATGTTAAGAGATTAACTCTTCTACTATATAATGATGTTATCAAGTGTTACGGTTCAAATGGTTATTGTACATAATTCAGTTATAATGCAATTAAGGTGACCTACAATGGTGATCATGTAATGAAAAAAACAGACCATTGTTGTTTTTTTTTAATTATTAATTGACTGTTAATATTTTTCAGTTTCAATAATAAACCAACGAAACAAAACGCGTCTCAGGTAGTTTTAAGCGTACCCGACAAGCGCACTTGCTTATTCTTATTGTCTTATTGATTATAATATCATACGGTGTAATGACCTTACATTTTCGGCATCTTACGCGGTTCATCAATTAATTAATGTCTTAAACTAATAATTTTATCGAAACTTTCTCAAATGTTTATCGTTTATCAGAGAAAAAAAATTGAGGTTAAAATTTTAGAGACATTCAGTAGCTGAGTCATGAACCTCTTTGAAATATTAATTTAAATTAATTATATTATTGTTGATTAGCTTACAGAGTATCAAAATTAAGTTAATTCGTTTCTTAGTTAGTTATAAAGAAAATATCGTCAGCAGGAACAGGAAGTGGTGGAAGGGAATAATAACGTATCTGGAAGAAGAGAATCAGTGACCAATCATTTGCTACTTGATTGTTCTTTGCCACGTCATCACACTTCTTTTGACAGCTGTAGTATTCTTCTCTATTTGTTTTTTTCTCTTGACAAAGAGAATTATGAATATTTTATATTTTTTCTCAGTGGCGGATAATTTATTTATTTACATATCATTTGTATGATTTTATCATTTAGCTTATTTACTTATCTTAAGAAAAGATTAGAGCGTAAGTTTTATATAATTTGCATATTTCTCGCTGATTAATTATTATTATTATTATTAATATTATTATATTTTTTTGTCACAAACGCACTCGACCATTGATTAAACAATTACAAAATCTGGAAACCAAGAGAAAATCAAAATTCTAATGGTAGAAAAAACTGCACTCTTTAGGCGAGCGTTCTTAGCTAATAAGTCTGCTTTCTGTTCATTTTCCGAAGATAATACCCAAAAGTAAAGTCTAGAAACGATACACGTAAAACCTTCAACTCATCTAGCTCGGATTTAAACTGAGACCAGTTGTCTGGATCCGACACCATCGTTAATTATTTAAAATTATACTAAGCAGATATGGAGCACACGGCCTTAACAAAATATGTTCTGTTACATTGGCTTGAAATATGAAAGGCCTTTACTTATTATTAGGTCCTAGTATTATTATTATTTTGTTAGAGATTTCCATAATTATTTATATAACAAACAGTGAAAAAAAAACATTCCCTTAAGTAATGTCATCATATTTGTATCATAATTAGCAAAAAAAAAAAAAAAAAAAAACAAAAGCACGACTATCTACTTTTATTCTTAAACATCAAGCACCACCATACATTTTTCTCAAAACAAAAAAAGCAACACTCTCCATTATCCACTTAGAGATTATTTTTTAAAAAGAGTATTTCCGTGACCCACACTTATATGGACCCCACTTGATGACGTGTACATCCCTACGCGTGTTACACAACGAAACGTTCACGTCCTCTCTGGCTTTCAACCAAAACACCCCTCTCTCTCTCTCATCACTCTCTCCTTTAGCTGAATCTTGGATCATTCTACCTTTTCGTGCTTTTGAGATCATCTTCTTCCCTGTTGATTTTTGTTTTGTTTACTGGAGTTGTTGTTCGGTTTCTGATCCGCCGTTTCGTCGTGGGTTTTTGTTCCGATGGCGATCAAAGAGGAGACGGAGGAGAGTTGTGGAAGCAGAGTCGTCGTGGCTTCTATATCTAAAGAAAACCCTAGGCAACATCGTATGAAACTCGAGGTGTATAGCGAAGTTCTAAAACGAATCCAGGAATCGAATTACGAAGAAGCTAATCTCCCTGATTTCGATGATCAGCTTTGGCTCCATTTCAATCGTCTTCCTGCTCGGTAAGCTTTATTGGGCTTTCTTACTCAGCAAAGGGAGAATCTATGGATTTTGATGCTTTGGATCAATGATTAAGGGTTTGCAATTTGTGTGTTGGCTTAGGTTGATTGAATTTTGTTTCATGATTTTGTACTGATTTCATGTTTACTTAATTTTGTTTAGATATGCTTTGGATGTAAATGTTGAGAGAGCAGAAGATGTTCTTAGTCATCAAAGATTACTGAAATTAGCTGAAGATCCTGCAACTAGACCTGTATTTGAAGTTCGTTGTGTACAGGTAAATTAAATCTTCGTGTTTGATACTGAAATCTTTGTTTTGAAGCTGCATTCTCTTTTGCTGACTTGATTGGTACTTGTGTTCCTCTTTTTACTACAGGTTTCTCCCACTTTTAATGGAAATTCTGTTGATACTGATCCTTCAGATCCTGCGATGAACGAAGATGCTCAAAGCTCATACCACTCGAGCAGGCAGGGATTATGCATTTCCTTTTGGCTGATCTTTAGACTTTTTCTCCTTTTGTGACTATTTTCTTACTTCCTGTTAAAAAGGGTTCTTGCACCTCCAACTTTTGGCTCTTCTCCCAATTTTGAGGCTCTTACACAAGCCTATATAGATCATGCTGAAGATGATGACAGTGCTGTCAATGCGTTGCCTAGTTCTCGGTGAGAGTTGTTCTGAATTTTGTTTTTTCAGTTATATTATTGTATTTGCTCCGGTGTTGGTTGCATAATTTTAAAGAGGAATACTTTGTAGCATGGAATCGTGGTCTCATGTTTTTCAGGTTAACCTGATTTTATTGTACAACCACGTGCGGTGATAATATCCTTTGTTACCTGTCTTATAGACCGATGCATGAAATCACCTTTTCAGACATTGATAAGCCAAAACTCCTTAGCCAGGTTGGTAAATTTATTGTTTCTTCTGTTCTTTTATATCATCTCTGATAAATGAAACATGTGGCTTGGTGTTCCTAAAACTAGTGTGGCAAATTTCTCTTCTGTTGAGTTAGAGTGATGTTAATGATTCCCAATACACAAATACGTACATTTCGCTTCTGCTGATTCATTGCACAAACTTAGTCACAGTTTAAAGGATCTATTAGAGACTGTCGTGTAAAGAATGGGTGGTCATTTTTTCCATGTTGTCATTTTGTGAGCAAGAAACCGTCTTTTGTTCCAGCTAACTTCCATGCTTGGTGAACTTGGTTTAAATATTAAAGAGGCTCATGCTTTCTCTACTGTGGATGGTTTCTCTCTGGATGTTTTCGTTGTTGATGGTTGGTCGCAGGAGGTATAGTTTCAGTTTTCTGCATGGATCACATCTTTTAGAACCATCATGTTACTAGTCACTGATGTATCAAGTGAATGACTTAAGAAAGATATTGACCATTGACGACCTTTCTGTCCTGTCATCACTAAGCTATTTGAGAAACTTTATTCACTTTGGAAATTACAGGAAACAGAGGGTTTAAAAGATGCACTGAGGAAGGAGATAAGGAAGCTCAAGGTATCTTATATATTTTTCTTGTCATGGGCAGGTCTTATCTTCATGAGATTCCTCATATTTTCTCCATGGCTCATTCTTAATTTGAATTCTGAAAATGCAAGTAATGCTTTAGCGTTAGCTCGCCCCAAAATTTAGTGTGACGCTGTACTGATGTTCTGTTGCTATGTTTTTGCACAACTTTTGATAGTTGTCCTCTCTCCATATTCCACACTGGCTGCTCTGCAGGATCAACCTGGTTCAAAACAGAAATCTATCACTTTCTTTGAGCATGACAAATCAACCAACGAGCTGGTACCTGCCTGTGTAGAAATTCCTACTGATGGAACTGATGAATGGGAAATTGACATGAAACAGCTCAAAATTGAAAAGAAAGTGGCATGTGGGTCGTACGGGGAACTGTGAGTTCCTTCATTCCAAAAGTATATTTATTTCCCTTATACTGGAAGTTTATATTATGAAGTTAACAGATATATATCCTTGATGTCTATGCAGGTATAGAGGAACCTATTGCAGTCAGGAAGTCGCTATCAAAATTCTCAACCCTGAGCGTGTAAATTCTGAAATGCTCCGAGAATTTTCCCAGGAAGTGTATATAATGAGGTTTGTTGCAGTTGATTCTCATTATCACTCATAAATATACAGGAGTTTCTCTCATTTTTCACTGCCATCCTCTATCATTAAGCAAAGTTTTTATTCAGAGAAATGAGGGAATTTTCTCATCTCTTATGTTGTAAAAACTAGCCAACATGCGTATTCTAGATGCTGAATGTTCTCTAGTTACGGTTGTTACTGATAGTTTCCTCTTTGTAGGAAAGTACGACATAAAAATGTTGTCCAATTTATCGGAGCGTGCACACGATCTCCAAACCTGTGCATTGTGACCGGTAAGTTCTTAATAGATTCTGAATATGGGACTGGTTCTCTTTGGATCAATATTTTTTTTAATTTTCTCTTTTGTATCTGGATACCTGGTGAGAAAGTTGTTTCAGCAAGACAGTGAAATTTCTGTAGGTTATTGCTTTGTAATTTCCGTAACATTTCATTTGGAAGTTTTGGCTTTAATATGTATGCATGGTAACTGATTTTTACGCTTTTGTAACAGAGTTCATGGCTCGGGGAAGCATTTATGATTTTCTTCACAAACAGAAAGGGGTTTTTAAACTTCAATCTTTGCTCAAAGTGGCACTTGACGTCTCGAAAGGAATGAACTATCTGCATCAAAACAATATTATCCACAGAGACCTAAAGACTGCTAATCTTCTTATGGACGAACATGAAGTAAGCCTCAATCTTTGACCACTGATCATGTAGTCTTTCAGCATTCTTTGGTCATTGCTTATTCGTCTTTCAGCTTGTAAACCTTTGAAATTCTACAGATATTTTTTTCCTCTTTTCCGCTCCACAAAAATATTTTCATTATAATAGAATAGAGGTACATGTGTTTAGAGTCTGCATATCTTTGAACAGGTTGTCAAGGTTGCTGATTTTGGGGTTGCCAGAGTGCAGACTCAGTCAGGGGTCATGACAGCGGAAACAGGGACTTACCGGTGGATGGCTCCAGAGGTATGTGTTCTTTCGGGCATCTTATTTTTGTTTTTGTTGTATATGAAACTAATGACATATCTGTGGAGATTGTTGGTTATTTCTCTGCCAAACAATGTATTTGTCTAGTGGGTGAAAATGTCTGAAACCATTTGAGATGACGTTTAGTTTTAAACATGACATTCACCTATGGAAGATCATTAGTTAATGCCTGAATTAATTGTTGTTTCTTCCATTTCCTTATTTCTCTACTTTGTATTTTCTAAACTCAGGTCATTGAGCACAAACCATATGATCACAGAGCAGATGTCTTCAGTTACGCGATTGTACTGTGGGAACTTTTGACTGGGGAAGTAAGACTCTTAATTTTTTCTTTCTCTCTCTCTCTTTGGAATGGTAGAATCGTTAACATCTGCGTTTGACAAAAAAAAAATTCGGGGGATTCTTATTTCTCCCATCTTTGGTCTATAATGAATGAAAACAGCTCCCATATTCTTACTTGACTCCACTACAAGCTGCTGTTGGCGTTGTTCAAAAGGTATAATGTTTAAAAGGACTTTAAAGTTCTCTTTTCTTCATGCTTTGTTGAGAGGCTTTAACACAATGACTATTTTACAGGGACTTCGACCGCAAATTCCGAAGCAAACACACCCAAAACTGACTGAGCTTCTCGAGAAATGCTGGCACCAAAACCCTGCTCAAAGACCCAATTTTGCAGAAATCATAGAAATGCTTACCCAACTAATCCTCGAGGTAATTTCTTTATCATTGTATATCTCAGCTAAGGTAAACATGTACAAACACGATTCCGAGTAATAATATGTTGTGAAACCACCAGGTTGGAGGAGAGGAGCGCCACAAGGATAAACATGGCGGGTACTTTCCAGGCCTACGAAAAGGCCATCATTGATCCTCTCCTCTGCACAACTTGTGGTGATCGGTTTGATAGAGCTCCGCTCAGTTCTCTTCTTTCTCCTCTTGCTTTGTAAAGTTTTTTTTTTGGTGCCTTATGGTGAGAGATCTCGTTATAAATGTAGAGTATTTTTTTAGAACCTCACTTTTTTCTTTCCCATGTACAACTTTTTAAATCAGTTTCCTTTGAGAACGCGGATCACTTCAGAAACTGACTTGCAAGACTCTCAGGTCTGCTTTCAAGTGAGGATAGTAATCTTATTAATTGGTCATGAACGATTTCATTCATAGTCAGGAACACTTATGTTGAGAATATCTATACAGCATTTATGTATATACAGAAGGATAGGCCACGTTAAATTCACTCTTCTACTGGTAGCTCATTCTCTGTCCACGCGACGAACCCTCCAGCAATGTCTGTGACCCCAGTGAAGCCCTGTACACGCACCAGTAAACCGCATCTCCAAAATCAGGTAACTGTTTTTTAACCAATTACTAGTCGCTAAGCTATATAAGTAGATGTGAATCACACTTACAGCAGTGAGAAGATCAGTTGAAGCCATGAAAGACATTTGCCCGCTCTCGCAACCCTGCGATAGTTTTATCAAAAATGTTAAAAAAGCCGGGTTGCTTTCATCATCGTGTTTTTCACTTTCTGCCAAAAAATCTAATCTTACGATGATGATTTCGTCGTGTTTCCTGAAGTGGGACGAGACCTGCCTTAGAAAACTCGGGTTCTTGACCATCCCTGCAACTCGGGTTTTTTGGCTTAGAGTTAGCTTAAAGTTTCTCATATAAACTTTTTATTTCAATAGAGGATTCTAAAGGTAGGTGATGAAAACCTGATCCGACTCTGTACATGTAAGGAACGTTGATGGCACTAGACGGATGCCGGATACTGAATTCTTCTGGTGTCCTCACGTCGAGATACCGATATCCCGCTTGAGCTAGCTCGTGAGCTACTCTTACCGGTACAGACGTAGGAACTCTAACCGCCTCTGCTGCAACATTTGCTCTGCTTGTTGTTGCTTTCCTCCTTCAACATACAATTGAAAACAAAAGAGTTTTTGATCATAATTTTGAATGGTAGTTCTTGATCAGAATTTTGAGTGAGAGATTTCTGTCGTCGCTTACCATCGGAAGTTTGAGTTTCGAAGATCAGCTACAACCACACCTCTTCTTGTTGAAGGTAATTGCCATTTGGAAGATCCAAACACTTGTAGTGGTGGAGAAACAGTCGATGACCAGCTTCCAATTCGTGCCGGTGTGTTAAAAGTCGTAATTTCCATCTTCTTCTTCTTAAAACTGTTCTTAGTCTCTCTTAGATGCTTCTTCTCTTGCATTATTGCATGTGTATTTATACAGTACAGACGCAAATGGTATGGGTGACACGTCAGCCAGTTTTATGTCCGTCTTTGAGTCTATATCCTTCTATACAATTATCATACCGAAGAAGTGGATTCCAAAACGTAAGACCATGTCCATTAGGAGTATGTAGATAGAAATTTTAGAGATAAACATAAAAAAAAAAAAAAAAAAAGAGAAGTGGTTCTTAAATGAGATACCCATAAGAATTCCAAAAACACTTATCAATTAAAGTTTAGTAGAGTTGTCAAAATAGGTCAATACCTATGAGTTATCCAAAACCGCTCATGGTTTTAGCGGGTTTGATTGAATATTTTTATCCATATAAATAAATGGGTTCTGGTGGGTTACCCCATTAGAGTTTTGGGTTTAATAGGATAAACCCATTATGGTTCTGGGTAACCTACGTGTTTTTCGTAAAAATAAAAAACTAATATATATATATATATATTTTTTGAAGACTACTTTGCAGTAATTTTTTATCCTGATATGAGTGTTTTGTAGTATTGGAAAGATAATAGACATAGGTTTGATGCTCTAGCTGATATGCTCAACATTCCTATAACTACGATGGTTTTAGAATCATTTTTCAGTATTGGTTCGCGTGTTCTAAACAAATATCTCAGCCGGCTTCTTCCTAAACATGTCAAAGCTTTACTTTGTACGAAATCTTAGTTATTTGGTTTTCCAACTAATGAAAAAGGTAAATTTATCATTTATATTTATTGAATGTAATACTAGCTATTAATACTATCCAAATTGATGATATATTTTTATTATTATTTGTAGATAATGAAAGTGATGATGATGATGAGAAGGAAGCTGATGCATCCAATGAAGCTAATGATCCCAACGAAAACTGAAGTGTTTTTTTAAATTAATCTATGGGTTTATTATGGTTTTGGTTTTTCTGGTTTTACGGCTTTATGGTTTTATTTATCTTAAAATATGAACACAATTATTTTAGTTTGTTATTTGAAAGTTGAAAAACTTTTGTTGGATTTATTAATAATAATATGAAATGATATTGCTTTTTTTTAATTAGTTTATTATAATATTTAATTTATCTACGGGTATCCATATAATCTATTAGACCATCGGATTTCACATTCTTGGGTTTGAGTATGTAAATTCTATCCATATAATAAACGGGTCGGGTCAAACCCGCCTACTAAAATCTCGAACTCATGTGGGTTTAAGTCGGGTTGGGTAGGGTTATCTATTTTGACATTTCTAATATTTAGTATATCGTTTTTTAAATATAAAATTTAATTATACTACTAACTATTAAAATATATATATATATATATATTTTTAGAAACTCTATGGAGTTTTAATGGATATACAAATGGATATACATCTCTAAGCCATGCGTGGATCATGATAAGCCGGACTCGGTTGCCTCGTAAGTCTCGTAACTTGTGAGAATTGGATAACTTGCTGACTCGGATTGATAAGAAGATTCCGTACGGATCCCAACAGGGTCAATTCTGAGCATTCATTGGACTCTAACGTAAATATTATCTGGGCCTTAGGCCCATTAGTTAAACAAGTGGCTGAGATGGTGGAAGTAGAGGAGAAGATGAAGTTGCGGTTGTTTCGACGACGATGATGGCGAGGTTTGTTTCAGTGTCGTCTCCTCAGTTCCATTTCTGCTTCCGTGAGTTCTCTCCTCCGTCTTCAAATCTTTATCCCAGACGGTTCGAGGTAAATTCTTTGTCTAGAGTTTCTTCTGTGATTGTAATGTCTCTTGAACTCAGATGTTTCTCAATTAGGTCTCTGATCGGAGATTCCCGGTGATTCCGATCAAGTGTTCTTCATCTGAGCCGGAAAATGGTGAAGATTCGGCGCCTTTGCCTTCTTCTTCTTCCTCCTCATCGTCGTCCACAAGTGAAGTGTCTATTAACAGTTCGACATACAACTGGTACACTGGAATCGGCGGTATTGGGATGTTAGACACTGCGTATTTGACTTACCTTAAGCTCACTGGTTCCGATGCCTTTTGCCCTGTTGGTGGTGGTACTTGCGGCGATGTCTTGAACAGCGATTATGCTCTCGTTTTCGGTATTATCCATCACTTTAATAACTGTAGCGTTTGATTTCAGTTTGCGTTTTGCAATAGACCTTCGAGATTACATGAATATATGAGTATAGGCAGTCCTGAGTTTAGAGTTTCAGTAATTGTGTGGATTTTGACTGTTGAGTTTGCAATAGACTAACCTGGCAACATGTATGCAGCTTAGTTTTAGATTTGTATTCGTGTAGACCTTCCTTGATTAGTATTTGCGAGAAAGCTGTGTCATTCACTAGCTTCTGTAATTTAGTATGCATATAGAACTGTGAAATTTGAACAGCATGCTTCTCTCCACTCTATGTAAAGCTTGTTGTTCTTCTTTGTCCTCTGCTTCGTCATTTTCGTGACGCATGATTGTCTTATTGATTGGAACTCTCACAGATTGTAATTCAGGTATTGTTTGTTTGAAAGCTGAACTCGATGACAATCCTTTCACATTTTGTCAGGTGCTCCTCTCCCAGTGATTGGATTTGTTATGTATGGCTTAGTAACAACCTTAAGTGCGCAGCTTGGGGAAGGGAATCTACCTTTTGGAATCAGTAAGACTAATGGGCGTTTTGCGTTATTTGGGATCACGAGTGCAATGGCATCTGCTAGTGCATATTTCCTGTATATCCTTAGTACAAAACTATCAGGATCATCATGCCTGTATTGTCTAGTGTCTGCTTTCCTATCGTTTAGTCTATTTTTCCTCTCTATAAAGGTATTCCTTTATTTTTCGTTTCTTTTAAATTTTGGGTTTATTGTATTCGAGTCAAGATGACATCTAAACTTCAGAAGATTTGATGTGGTAGGATGTAAAGTTGCAAGAGATACAGCAAGTTATAGGGTTACAGATATGCTTAGCAATCATAGTAGTTGCCTCCTTGACTGCTTCTTACAGTACTGCTCAACCAATCCCTTCACGGTAATCCTTTGTTACAGTTCATCGTTTTCTTTCGGGAAGTCCGATGGAAAATTGAATTCTTTGTTATAAGTAGTGAACCAATAGCGTCTTTTAATCCCAATTCATTCTTGGTTTCTCTCCTTGCAGCTCAGGTGACATTGAACTGCCATACTATACAACAGAGATAACTACATCATCGAGCCCTTATGCTATTGCGTTAGCAAAATATCTTAACTCCATTGGAGCTAAAATGTATGGGGCATTCTGGTGTTCTCACTGCTTAGAGCAGAAAGAGGTAGCTAGTTCATTCATCATCGTGTTGCTAGGAATCAGTTTCATGGGTTTATTATGTTCATGTAAGTTCACTCCATCTATAGATGTTTGGAAGGGAAGCGGCAAAACTACTGAATTACGTGGAATGTTTTCCCGAAGGATATAAGAAAGGAACCAAGATATTCAAGGCATGTGCAGATGCTGGTATCGAAGGATTCCCGACATGGATAATTAATGGTCAGGTGAGTAAATCCTCTGAACCCTCGGTACAATCTCATCACATGTCAGTTCCCATTTCACCTCTTTTATGCATTTAGGTCTTAAGCGGAGAAGTAGAACTCGCGGAACTAGCGGAGATGTCTGGATTCAGCCTTGATCAGGCAAATGAGACGAATCAACTCCAGTAAATTCTTGTATCGTTGCAGAAAATATTAGGTGAATCCTTGATTGCTCTTTGCTTGATCGTGATAGCTATAGGATTTATCTACGTAAATGCAAGTGATTAAAGTGCTTATTATTACCATAGGAGGTTAATAATTACTTCATGATTATTATCCCTCTTAGCCTTCACCAAAGAATCACTATTTATTTAGGTTCTACTTGTGTTTTGAGAATCTGCAGTCATCTAGTAGTAAGTCTAGTGACTATATGTATGTATTATAATGGCTAGAAATGAGGTTTTAAGCAAGAGCCACACATGTATGTATTTGTATATACATTACATATGATATACATATAGATGTATCATGTATGCATATCGGTGTGTGAGATGCTTAGACAATTATGTTGTATGCGTGTAGATATGTATATACATATAGATGTATTATTGGGTGTCCTTTCGAATATTTTCTTGCATGTGCTTTGGGAAAAATTTCTATCGTAATGATCGACAAGTTTTGCCACTATTATCCGTTTGATATGCACTAGACAAAGTTTTTTTTTATTTTTCTTTTTTGAAGAATCTATTGGATATAGATATGAACATCGATAGATTTATGTATTGTATAGAAAAATAATAATCTGATTTGGTCAATAACATCGTGAGTTTTTTATCGTATCCAAATTGGCGTAACGTAACGAAGACGCGCGGGAAAATGAGTAAACAAAAAAAGCATTAACCGTTAGATGTAGAACAAAAAAAATGGAGGGACCAGATCCGTTGCTTAACAAGAAAGATCAAAAGAGAAAAGGTAATGAGTGTAGGACCCACAAAGAGATGATAAAAGATTTTGTTAAAAAGGAAGATGCTATAGAATATTCGTAAGAGCCCGTCGTTTCTCTCATTACCTTCCAATAAATACTAACTTTTTATTATTTATTTTCTCCTTTTAAATTCGATCTTCTTATTCTTCTTCTTCCTTTATCAACTGATTTTACCCTACAAAGCGAAAGAGAGAGAGAAGCGATGAGTTCTCAGATTTCGGAGATCGAGCAAGAGCAGTTGATCGAAAAGCTTGAGATCTTCAAGATCCATGGTAGAGACAAACATGGACGTAAAATCCTTCGTGTTATCGGAAAATCCTTTCCAGGTAAAAACTCATACAAATACGATCTGTTTCTGTATTTCTAATTTGGACCTTTTTTTTTGTGTTACAATCTGATTCTGATTTGAAATTTTCTCGAATCAGCGAAGTTTCTGTCACTTGATGTGTTGAAAAACTATCTAGAGGAAAAGATCTTTCCTCGATTGGGAAGAAAATCGTTCGTTGTACTCTACGTTCACACCGGTGTACAGAGAACAGAGAATTTCCCAGGAATCTCAGCTTTACGAGCGATCTACGAAGCGATCCCGTTAAACGTCAGAGACAATCTCCAAGAGGTTTATTTCCTCCATCCAGGCCTTCAATCACGTCTCTTCCTCGCCACTTGCGGCCGATTCCTCTTCTCCGGCGGGTGAGATTTTTTTTTGTTTTTTGTTTTTTTAGTTCTGGTCAACGAAAGTCAAAAACGTCGTTTACTGATTGGTTTTGTTGGTGTGGTGATTGGCTACGGTAGGTTGTATGGTAAGGTAAGGTACATAAGCAGAGTTGATTATCTGTGGGAACACGTGAGGAGGAACGAAATTGAGATCCCTGAGTTTGTTTACGATCACGACGACGATTTAGAGTATCGTCCGATGATGGATTACGGTCAAGAGAGTGATCACGCTAGGGTTTTCACCGGAGCCGCCATGGATTCTTCAGTCTCCAGTTTCTCTATGAGGTGTATCTCATAAAAGGTCAAAATAACCACCCAACCAGATCTCGGATCGTATTATATAATATATGATTAGTAATTAAAAAAGTTGCAATTAGCGAGCCTTTTTTTATGGAAAAGAAAAGAAAAAAAGTGGTTGGCGTTTGGATAAGGGAAGAGGGTGAGAAACTTAAGATTTTTCGTATCTTTTTTGTTTAATCTTTTATTTGGAGAAATTTGTAGATCTTTTTTTGCTTTAGTGGTGGTAGTTGTGAGTTGTTGATGTGGAAAATGTATATGTAAATGTCACATCTTCAGTGAAATAAGCCATCTTTAATTTTGTATATAACAAGTGTCAGGTTTTCATTTCTGTTACCAAATCCTAATGTTCGATTAAATCGGTTAAGCTTCAGCAAGTCTATGTAACCGGGTGGGCCACTATGACTTAAAGAGACGATGGGCCAAATAACTAACCAACAAAAAACACTACTGTTTAGCGAAGAAAATATCTGAGGAGTTTAGCTATAGTATCACTGTAGCTTCATTATCTTTGCCGGTTTCTCATCATAAAAAATACCTTCAGAAGATTTATCTAATGATGCGTTATGCTTCATCTTTATCCGGTTAACAAACTCTGAGAATGATGGAACTTGTGGGAGCCTTATAGGCGAACGACTCGGACTCACCACTAGCTGTTGTATTGGTTCATCGACCTGTGTCTCGGTCGTGTTAACGTTGTTGTCTTCTTCCTCTATGTTCTTGACTGGTTCAGTCACCAGCATCGATTCTGTTGATGGCTCTTCTTCTCTAGCTAAACTGACCACTGAGCTTAATCGGGTCATTAGCTCGTTTCTGCTTGCGGTTCCTAACCATCTCACTGTACTCGCTATCTGCGAGTAGTAAAACGATTTCCCTGCTTTGCTATATTTTCTATAGCACTCGTCTTCAAGAAACACAGATGCTTTTGAGGAATCAATCCTGCAATATTAATTTCAAAGTTCTAATTAATGAGATTAAGAGAGAGAGCTTCTTAAAAGTAAGCGAGAGATTTTTACTCCTCTACACAGGCGAGCAGCTGAAGTACTCGTGTCAGCTCATCCAAGAGTCTCTGCTTGCTCGATTCTCTTAGTGCTTCAGATATTGCGTTCTTCTCGGACTTTTTGACCTGCACACAGTTTGAATAGGCTTTGCTAAGTTAAACTGGAAGAAAGATGTAGAACTTTTTGTTTGTAAAGAAGCGAAAGTTTTACCAAACCTGTTTCTCCTTTTCGTAGTATTTTGCCTCAGCCCGCTCTAGTAAAACCAGTTTCTCGTCTAGTCCCAACTTTTTCGATAGTTTAGGTTGTGCTAGGCTCTTAACAGCCTCAGTGTCATCTGAGTGTAGATGAAGGAGTTAGAGACTTTTAGGCAATACCACATGCTATTGACAAGATTGTAAATACTTGCGTTATGTAAAGAGAGTGGGTTACCATCTGAATCTGATATTTCCTCATCAGAATTGCGTCCATTTCCATCTTCATTACGATTCCAGAACTCAGAGTACTGTCCCTCATTGGTCTTATCCTTCGAGCTAGCAAAAGAATGGGTACGGTTCAGTTAGACTTTGTATACATCTCGCAGCGCATTTAGATGCGGTTCAAAGGCAAAACCTGGTGATGAGAATTCGAGAAGAATTGTGTCTTCGGGAGGCAGTAGTCATGAGCTCCTCCAAGCAATGAGCAACTTGACTTGGATGCTTACATGCATCACACGTTTTTTTGCATTGCTGCACAGGAAACTGCTTGCAACAAAAAAATCAACGGCTTAATTTAATGGAACGCTGACGAATTTGATTCATGAACCAGTAATGTACAAGCCACACCTCTTCACCAAAGCTCTGAAGAATCTTTCTTCTTCGGCATCCAGGACCTTCGCAGTATGTCACAATCTAAATGCATGCAGCATGAATGAGAATTAGGTTCAACTGATATACACAGAGCTTCAAAGAAGCAAGAAAGGATTCACCTGTTCAAAGTCAGATGTAGGCTTCTTTGAGGATGGGGATTTCTTATTCTCTGAAGTCCGTAGTAGAAATTCCTAGCAAAGAGTTGGTAAAGTAAGTTGAATAATTTACATACTGAATGAAGCAGTTAAGCCAAAAACTGAAATAACCAGATAAACATTACCATTTTCTTTCTATCATCCACACCATAGTATAATACGCTTCTCGAGGGTAATTGATCCCGACCTGCTCTACCAGACTCTTGATAGAAAGATTCCATTGATTTTGGAATGTTAAAATGGCAAACCATTCTGACATCCTTCTTATCTATACCCTAGAAAGTCAAGTAGTCTTATATCATGCTACAGTACATAAGAATTAAGAAACGTAAAAAGATGCAACATGGAAAGAATTTTTCGTTTACCATTCTGTAGAAAAACCATTAGAGCGTTGACCTCATGCACCAAGAGCTCCCAAACATAAGAAGACGCAAAGAAGATGATCATAAAAAAAACAGAACCCAGATGTAAGGTAATTCACAGAGTCATTCATACCCGAAAGCCACTGTGGCAACAATAACTTGCTTCTTCGAGGACAACCAATCATCTAAAACACTACTCCTCAGTTTGCTATTAAGTCCAGCATGATAGGCTGTAAACATCAAGATAAACACATGTCAGCGGTTGTGGTTCAATATTGAAGCAGACAGGTACACGGACGTTCTCTTACCAGCAGAAGAGATCCCAGTACTGGAAAGATGAACAGACAAGTCATCACAGGTTGTACGCTCAAGACAATAGATAATTGCACAAATATTTCCACATGACTTGAGCAAGTTGCACAAATCAGTATATGCATTATCTAAAAGATCTTTGTATCGAACTGCACCAGCAAAATCTAATTTAGAAGATAAGAAAGCAAATCCAGAAAATCCATTCTTTTATACTACTGAAAAATTCTCGAACGAAACCATATTGGGAATACCTCATAACAGTTTATAGAAAGAAATATCATATACACAAATTAATAGCTCAAAGGGAAACCTTCATAGAAGATATTTGGGCGATTGAAAGAAGACTTGAGGACCAAAGGATTCCGCAAACTCAAGGAGTCGATAACATCCTTTTGTACCCTGCAAAAAAATTGCTGTTGAGAAAAGGCTCTACAATTTACACACATCTTCTTATAATAATGCACTGAAACAGAAGATTACTTAGGAGCAGCAGTAGCAGTTAGAGCCAATACTGGAACATCAGCCAAAGAATCTCTCAAGGTTGAAAGTTGACGATAGCTAGGTCTGTTTTATGACAAAACAAGTTAGATCATAGTAAGGTCATATGGACAAGAATTCTAACTCAAACACCAATATGAACCTGAAGTCATGGCCCCATGATGAGATGCAATGTGCCTGAAATATAAATAGTCGAGAGAAATTAGACCAACATTCAGGTTCAACACCTTAAGGTTTCCTGCTTACTCTTGTATAGACATTACAAGGCCTTACCTCGTCTATAGCTATAAGATTTAGTAAACCCCTGGCATGGAGTTTTCTCAGCTTCAACATAAATCCTTTCGTCGCAATCAATTCTGGAGTAACATACAGCAATCTTACAGAGGGTTTTCCAGAATCAAGGTCTTCGTGGATCTTGAAACCAAAGACAAGAATCACATCAAAGGAGATGAAACAATATAATAAATAAAGGAAGTGATTTGGATAATCCAAGATATTTCGAGGAATGATCAACACCAACACTTGTAAGTGAAACAAAATGAAGAAATCATCCCAGTGATTCTATCAACATTATAACAAATCACATGGCATGTAACAAAAAGTATCCATTTATATATATATATATATACTCAAATCACCTTGTTTCTAACATGAGTAGCTTGTGTGGATGATAGATACTCAGCAGCAATACCTTTCTGTTTCAAATCCATCACTTGATTTTCCTTTAGCAAAGAGAAACAAAGAATGGTCCTTCAACATTCATCAACAAGAGAGCTTAAAAGAGAAGAACACCAACAAAGAAAAATACAATGCACTTACCATCAAAGCTGAGAAAAACGTCCACACAAGAGCACATTAGTTAGAGAAATCAATCAAAACACACAGATTCCCTATTCATGGGAGAAAAAAAAAACAGATTACCAATCAAAGGAGAAACAACAAGCACGATTCCAGGTTTAGCTAATGCAGGAATCTGATAACAAATCGATTTTCCTCCTCCCGTTGGCATCAAGCAAAAGCAATCCCTTCCTAATCTCAAATCAAACCAAAATATACAGAAGCGAAGAAATTTTCAAAAACCATTCCAAATTTCCCAAAATAGTTAAGAGAAAACAAAAGGCCTACTTACCAGATACAACAGCTTCAATAGCTTCAAGTTGCTTCCCTCTGAAATCTGCATGACCGAAATGCCATCTCAAAAGCTTCACCAATGCTTCTTTTCCGGCAACATTCTTATGGGAGCGATGCGTATTCTGCACCGGCAACGGTGATTTCTTCATATCTCCGATCAAATCTTCACCGCCTCGTGGAAACTCGAAATTTTTGTCGACGCTTCCTCAAGACGCTGCGGAAAGTGAAGAAGACGATTCAGCAAACCAAAACGACGTCGTCCTCAAACCTGATTGACCTCAGCCTAACCGGACTAACCAATCCCGGTTCGGTAATCGAGATTTCTGGTTTACTAATTGGCAAATTTGTTTTGGCGGTAAACAAAAATGGCGCGTGTGTGGCATCTGTTGCGTCGTTTTAAGGCGTCATTAATGAACACCGCGTCGTTAACTCGCGAGAAAACGACATGAAAACACAACACCAAGGAATGAAAACGCTTGACAAGCTTTGTGATGTAATTGTGATAGTGTTTGGCCAAAAGAAGGCAATACAATATTGTGAGTTAAGGAGAGTATTGTTTTTGTGTTTACTCTTTGAGATAAGAATTAAGAATGAATTGGCAAATAGAAAAACAAAGTGTGTTTCTAGATTGGGAGAATAAGAATGAAGTGGCAAATAGAATAACAAAGAAAAAACAAATTCTTTCCAAGATTATGTTATTAAGTTGTATTTTATTAGATTGTTCAAAATGGAGAGGTTGATAAACCGAGTGTATAAACAATAAAAATAAAAAAACTCAACAAAAACAAAGCAACAAACATAAATTGGAATACAATTTGCATTTGTATTTTAACAACAAAAAAAAGCATAAATTATGAATACAAGTTTTACTCTAATGAACAAAACCAAAAGATTCAAAACAAACAATATTCTCATACAAAAGGAGGAGAAAACATTTGAAAACAACTCTCACAAGAAGACTTCACCATCTTAGTAATACTACCATCACAAAGCTTGAACACTTTAACATTGTCTTTCTCTTCCTCATCTGTAAAATAGATAGAATTCTCCAAGCATCCATAATACTCACTAGCTAAAACAGAGAAACAACTATCAGTTGCCATCACAAAAGCCTTATCTCCCAAAGACTTGATCTCAACCCATTCAACCATTTCTTCATCCATCTTATAAACCTTCAAACCAATGGTCTTCTCAATATTAACTCGCTTTACGCGAAATCTCTTACAAAAACGATGAACAACGCATAGATCTCCACAACACTCCACGAGTCGCTTCTCTTTGCAATCAATAATGTCGTACTCGTTCATTGGAATTGAAGGTCCAAATTGATATATGTTAAGCTTAGATAAACTAATCCACCATATCGCGCTTTTTATATCTAAGGCATAGATTTGACCTTTGTGGACTATAATATCCGAGAAATGTTCCGCTTCTTCATCTAGAATTCTTGTCCAAGCATTAGTACTAGTACTACTTTCTCCACTATTGCACCACCTGATTTCTTTGTAGCGATTGACAGCGAAAACTAGATCGTCCACGAGAACAACTCTAGCGAAATTTAGCGACATTCTATTGAAATCTACGGAGTATTGAACGTCGTAAGATTGATGAATCTCTGTGACCGTATAGTCAAAAAGATTTAGAGTTGGTTCGGAAGAGCTTATGAAGACACGAGAGAGAGGTGAAACCAGTTGTTTACGGAGTTTCGAGACATCTTGAGTTTTGATAAGCCATCCTTTGTTCGGACATGACGAGAGAACCACACGGAAGAAAGCTGCGGGAGAAAGTAAACACGTATGTCCACTGTAAGAACAAAGGGGGCGTCTACGGTTGAGGTTGAAGCGTTTGGGGAAACGTTTGTTGGTGGCAATCGCAGAACGCCAAGATTTGCGGATGCTACGTAATCGGAGATGCTCCACGTCGGAGAAGACACGGTCGGCTATTAAATCGACGAGCTCGTCGGGTAAAGAAGACCACTTGACGATTTTACTCATCGCTATGTCTCTCTCTTTGTTACTTTAGGGTTTTTTTCTTCTGTTGTATCGTTTGTAGTTCAGTGATTGAAAGAATCTTGTATATATATAAACTGTAAAATTTGACTTGGAATGAAGAATATTGTAGGAAAGATATTTAATTTTTTTTGGTCAATGAAATTATTTAAGTACCTTATTTTTGTATCTAATTATATTTACAAATTAAATCGATTTTTTATCAACAGCTTAATAAACTATTTTACGACCAGTTGGTTATCCAAAAATTAAATCTATTTCTTCAAGTAAATAATTAAATATATCCACTTCTTGACTTGACCAAAATTAAATGTCTTTTTATTATTTGAGTTTATATATTTGTAGTGTTTCCAAACCATTGAGCTTCGTCAATTTATAACTTTCTTTTTTTGGTCAAACTTCAATTTACAACCTTTTTGTTTGCTTTCATATAGTTAAAGTCTCTTATCGAGAAAGTACATGTGGGCCAGTGGTTATCCACCTCATTGCTTCTCACGTATGTGGAGTTCGACTCCACCTTCCCCCATATGAAGAGAATATTTCCTCATAGTAAAGATTGTAAAGGCCATTGGGCCGGCTTGTTGGGGCCGAAGACGACTAAAAAAATAAGAAGTCTCTTATAGGTCGGTTTATTGTTATTGTATTTTTTTGTATTTTTAAATAAATTATATGACATTAAATATAAAAAGTTGAGCTTTTTAATTTTCTCCTCTAATGAACCAATATGAAGATTTAGTTGATTCAAACCCAATTTTTTTTTTTTTAGCTTCTTTGTTTTCTCCTCTAATAAACCAATAATCACTATGGACTGCACAGAGCTTTCCGCTTCATCTAGCATGGAAGATAAGAGTTTCTCTTTGGAAATGTATTTTCCTTTTTCTGCTCAATGATTTTTTTTTTTTTTTTTTTTTTTGGTTGTAAATATGAAGATTCATACCATTTTTCGATTTTACAAGTTGTGGATGCCACTTATTACAAAGAAAAGGGAGCAAGGAGAAAGAAACTAAAACGTTAAAAAAATATGTGGCCATGTGTCTAGTTTGTCAGAGAACACACTGACAGTCTCTAGCTTGTCACATAACTATAAGAAACACCAAAGTTGTTATCTTTTCAGAAAATTTGAGAAGAAAACATCTAAAAGCAACTCTTGGAAGAAGAATCAATCATATTGATGATACTAGGATCATCAAAAGCTTCAACACTTTAACACCTTCACCTTTCATTCCATACACATTCATCTAAATTTTGATTTTGATTATAAATTTGGTAAAATACAAAGCCGACGGCCGTCTGGAAAATAAAGCCAGAAGAAAACATACTAATTATAGACTAGGGAAGCTAAGCAAGACAACAAAGACAACACAAGAACACACGCGCGACACACACAACTATAAGATATAGACAAGATCTAATATTTTCAGAGAAAGGGAAAAGAAAACATCTGAAAACAACTACGAGGAGAAGAATCAGTCATATTGATGATACTACGATCATCAAGCTTCAATATTCCATATATATCTCCATCGTCAAAGAAGTAGATAGCATTCTTCAAACACCCATGGAACTCAGAGGCTAAGACCGTAAAACAACTGTCTTCATCCACAATGAGTGCCTTGTCTTCCAAGGAACTAACCTCGACCCATTCCCCCAACTCCTCGTCCATCTTATACACCTTGAAATTATAGGTCCTATTATAGGTCTTATGGATTCTATACCACTCTACGGTAACTTTCTTATAAAATCGATGAAGAATGCATAGATCTCCACAATATTCCACGAGTCTCTTGTCTTTGCAGTGATCAATCTCGTAGTATTCCTCCGTTGGAGTTGAAGGTCCGTATTGAGATATATTGAGATCAGATAAACTAATCCACCAAACTGCACCTTTTAAATCTAAAGCATAGACTTGTCCGTTGTGAAGAATAATGTCCAAGAAAACACCAGATTTTCTTGTTTTCGTCGATTAAGAAAACATGATTGTCTACGAAAACAACTCTAGACGAATCATACTCATGTGATATTTTATCCTCCTAGTCCAAGCATTGAAAGTTGTAAGATTGACTAATCTCTGAAACCCCGAAGTTAAAAAGATCTAGGGTTTTGTAGGAATTGATTAGCTTGTTAGAGAAAGGAGACAAGAGATTAGTCTTACTTGATTCAGAGATTTGTCTGGTTTTGATCAACCATCCTTTTTTAGGACATGAAGAAGAAGCTTGAGTTACACGGAAGAAAGTGGAGGGTAATAGTTCGGTCTTTTTGATCCTCTTAGTGAAAGGACGAAGGTTACGTTTAAAGCGGTTGAAACGCTTTTTTGTTGCAACCGCAGAACGCCAGGGTTTACAGATGCTACGGATACGGAGAAGAACGGTGTTGGAAGATGAACGACTAGCGATTAAATCGACGAGTTCTTCAGGTAAATCAGTCCATTCGACTTTACCCATCTCGATCTCTATCTCTGTGTTGTTTTTTTTTGTTTGTGAAACAATTTCATAACAAAGCCCTAAGATTTAAGGAAACTGAATATATGAATTACAATCGAGACCTAATGTATATATAGACAAAATATATTCTGAATCTGATGAGTAGAGTTTCCTTTTTTTTTTCATGGAACCATGTTTCCTTTTATGAAAAGTTGATTCATATTTGATTCTACAAACTAGATTTTCAATAATAACACAAATTCAATATCAAAGTAGCTAAAATTAATTTCTTAACGGAATAAATAAAGTTTAAAGGGAAAAAATAACTCATTCATAATTTTTTTAATTGTTTTATAATAAACAAATATTTTGTGTTATTATTGGTAATTTAAACTACTGCTAGTATTTTTAAAACAAAAATTAAAAAGGTACTATTTTAGAGTATCTCCTTCCTATTAAAAGAGAAGTACAATTAGTTAGAATGATTATTTGTTTTAATTTTATTGGCTCAAAACTATGACTTGTCATAGAAAAATTATGACATGTCTATAGAAAAAGATGACATGGCTTAATCTCTAATTACTCTTTTAACACAATTTTTATCACAAATTAAATTAAAATAATAAATTTCAAAATCTCATTCTTATTAAAAGAAAAGTACAATTAGTTAGAATGATTATTTGTTTTAATTTTATTGGCTCAAAATTATGACTTGTCATAGAAAAATTATGACATGTCTATAGAAAAAGATGACATGGCTTAATCTCTAATTACTCTTTTAACACAATTTTTATCACAAATTAAATTAAAATAATAAATTTCAAAAATTAAAATAATAAATTTCAAAAATTAAAATTTAGATTTCGAAAATTTGTTTATAACAACCATTCCGAAATTCTTCTAAAAACTATTATTTTATGGTTATAGTTTCTTCTTTCAAATGATAAGTAATAATAAAAAAAATCTCACGATTAAATCTCCCGATTAAACATAAGAAATTAACAAAATAAAATGAAAAAATAACACTGAAATTTGAATGTTGGCCAAAAATTTGAATGAGTTTGAAAAAATTTGAATGAGTTTGAGAAACACTGAAAAATGGTATGTGGAAGAAAATTTCTTGTGTTTATATTCGATCTCTTACCATCAAATATTTCTCTTCGTATGTCATAATGTGGAACAGGAACCTAATTAAAAAGCTAATTTCTAATAAAAAATTTACAATAATGAATACAAAATACATTTACATCTACACACAATCATTATATAACACATATCTCCACATCAATATCACAATTATTGATAATAGCAAATTATAATTTTATTCTTGCAAAATATATTTGAACCCGCACCGCATTTTTGAACCCGCACACGGTGCGGGAAATCATCTAGTTCCTCATTATAATTAAGATTCCTTTTTATGTTGCACTTTATAGAATGTCGTTGATCTAGCTTATTTTTCAAAATTAATGAATTCGATTCCAATTACAGTTTGCAATGTTGTATAAGAATTATATGAAGTTTAGCATACTGTATATGGAAGTTGAAGCATGAGGTAATAAGTAAAAGATTGCCATTAGCTATAACCACACGAATATTGATGATATATACACCCAAGAGCTTTGTCTACTTTGAATTTCTTTTAAACCGGTTTCCAATTCAGAATTGAACCGGTTCTGTTTTTATCAGTTTCAATACAGGAATTTGCTTCCAAAATCATAAGAGAACTTTTGAGATATCTGATAAAAAGAGTATTTTGGTTTCTGTTTTTAACTTTAGTTTCTGATAAAATCATACCAAAACCAAACCGTTAGTTAGTACACAAAAATGTTTCTTTCTTCTTTAATACACAAGAATTAACCAATGTAGTAGTAATAGTGTAAACACGATAATTCCATAATCCAATTCGTGATTTTCTATCTATTTATATAAAAATATTTGTTTTGTTTTGTTTTCTTATAGCTATTTCAGTTTCAAATCTGATTATTATTCTCTATTCAAAAGTATGTATTTTGGTTTTTGTTCGATCGTCTCTAGTTTGGCTTTTTGGGATTTATAAAATTTTCACAAGAGATCACACACGACACACATAGCTAAAGCAATACACAAGATTAATAATTTTAGCATTCAGAGAAAAGGAAGATTAAAGATCTTAAAACAACTCTTAGAATAAGAATCGATCATATTGATGATACTCCAATCATCAAGCTTAAACACTTTAACACCTTCACCCTTCACTCCTCTCCTATTATACCCATCTTCATCATCACTAAAGTAGATAGCATTCTCCAAACATCCATGGTACTCGGAGGCTAAGACCGTAAAACAACCGTCTGAAGCCACAATGAGTGCCTTGTCTTCCAAGCAACTAACCTCAACCCATTCAGCCAACTCCTTGTCCATCTTATAAACCTTAAAACCAATTGTCCTCTCAACAATTTTACGCTTTAGGGGAAATTTCCCATACAAACTATGAACAACGCATAGATATCCACAATACTCCACAAGTCTCTTGTCTTTGCAATTATTGACCTGATAATATTCCACTAGATTTATTATCTCTTGTCTTTTTTTTGTAATACATATATTCCACTGGAGTTGAAGGTCTGTATTGAGATATATTGAGATCATATAAACTAATCCGCCAAATTGCGCCTTTTAAATCTAAAGCATAAACTTGTCCCCTGTGAACTATAACGTCCGAGAAACCTTCAACATATCTTCTCCATATACTACGTTCTTCTCCACGCTTGCAGTACAAGATTTGCTTGTCTGTATAGTCCACTAAGAAAACATGATTGTCTACTAAAGCAACTCTAGACAAGTCACGGTATATTTCAGTTCGCTTGTGCAAGAATTGAACGTTGTAAGATTGACGAATCTCTGAAACCCCGAACTTCGAAAGGTCTAGGGTTTTGTCGTAAGGGGTGATGAGCTCGCTCGAGAGAGGAGACAAGAGATTAATCTTACTTGATTCAGAGACTTGTCTGGTTTTGATCAGCCATCCTTTGTTAGGACATGAAGACGAAGCTTGAGTTACACGGAAGAAAGTGTTAGGTAAGAGGTCACTCTTACGAACAAGGCTGCGTTTAAAGCGGTTGAGGTAACGCTTTTTTGGTGCAACAGCAGAACGCCAGGGTTTACAGATGCTACGGATACGGAGGAGATCAATGTTGGAAGATGAATGATTGGCGATTACATCGACGAGTTCTTCAGGTAAATCAGACCACCCGACTTTCCCCATCTCGATCTCTATTTCTATGTGTTGTGTTTCGTGTTAGTGAAACAATTTCAGAACAAATCCCTCATATTTAACAAAACTGAATCTACATATGCACAATCGAGACCTAATGTATATATAGACGAAACATATTCCGAATCTGCTTGGAAGTGATGCCAGGAAGGGGTTGGCCAGGAACCATTCGCATGTTATCTGGACGGAGCATGGAAAGATGGAGACCCCACAAGTGGCATAGGGTGGACACTTCAGCTACAGGACGGCGCGATAGACTTACTTGGACTTCGCGGTATAAGGCGGAGCCTCTCCTTCTTACACATAGAGCTCAACAGCCTTCTGTGGGCAATGACTTGTCTACGGAAGAAAAGCAGGTATTATAGCCTTTTTCTTACGGACTTGATGGAGTTGACCACCATGGTGAGGGACCCAGAACAGTGGCCGAGGTTTCAAGAAGAGCTGGAAGAGTTCAAGGAACTACGGACGTCTTTTCCAGACTTTACCATACGGTATTTTTCAAAGGAGAAGAATGTTAGGTCACCTACTTGCCCGGCATGCCCCGACAGAGAAAGTTACTGTTTTCTTATATTGGCACTTCAGTCCCTTACTGGTTTCCAAATATTGTTGTATTTGACTAGTTTGCCGGAATGAATTGTGTTCGTGACAAAAAAAAAAAAGGAAGTGATGCTTCCTTTTTATTTTCATGGAAACATATTTCCTTTTTATTTCCATGGAAACATATTTCTTTTTATTTTGTGGGATCAATGAAAACGTATTATAAGCTGTATAAGGTGTGTGGAAGCCCTCTTGGCTCAATGGTTCGGTTAAGGGTTCATTAATACTTTCACACCAGGAGATTTGGGGTTCGAATCCCAGAAGATGCGATTTATTAATATTGATGCAGATTAATGGAGGCAGGTTTGCAGGAGATTTTCAGCGTGGAGCAAGATATAATCGTTTGGCGTGGATCAAGGCGGAAAACTTGTCCGTTGTAGAATCGTCAATGTAATAGTTCTCATAATTTGTAATCGAATAATAATAAATCAAGACGATTAAAAAAACAGTATAAGGTGATTTTCCAATACTGAGGGGAAATACACCCATCAGCTTTGTCTATACACTTGTGAAACACTAAAAGAAAAATAAATTGTTAAGGAAGCTATATATTAAGACATATATAGTATCAGTTTGCCACCAAATCATGGGAATGTGATCATGAAACAAAAATTATTTGTTTGATTGGTTGGACTGTAAGTAGCTTTTACAGCCATATTTTTATTTAAATTTTTAATTCCCTACCAATCATGCTTTAACTTTTTTTTCTTAAAGTTACATCCTAAAACATTGTTTACCAATCATGCTATATCTTTATTTCTTAAAGCTACATCCAAAAAAAAAAGTGGCTGTAAAACTCATATTTTCTAAATCCTCATTTTTGGAGCTGTAAAAAAAAACGATGGCTGTAGAATTTTTTTTTTTTTGTTTCCTTCTTTTTCTTACACATATACGTAAGAATAATTATTATTGTTATATATATATAATACGAGGGTTAAAACCAAGTTCTTTGTATTGATTAATTGAAATTTGTTCGTTGCTGAGTTAATATATTTAACGTTATTGGGTCACTTAATATATATTACTCTGTTGTAATATTATATATATATATACCTATTGTATTAATTTCATTATCTATACAAAAATTAGTATTAATACACACTACTATTCATATAAAATAATATTGTATATATAGATGTAGCATTTTTAAATATTTTTTCCATCTATATTACTCTACAAATATAATTTATTTTATTTTGAAAATTTTATATGATAAACAATTATAATTTTTTTGTCAACTAATAGATAATTATTCTATATATCTAATACGTACCAATCATTCATTAGTTTTAAGATAATTACAGTAAAATTCTACAGCTACAACAAATATATTTACATCCCAAATTCTACAACTACAGCCAAAACGTTTACAACCCAAATTCTACAGTAATTAACCTACAAAACTACATCCCAACCAATCACCCACAAAGTAGTAACCATCATGTGAAATACATCAATAATCAGACAATATCAAGTCTCAACATAGATAAAACGTTGTGCAAGGCCACAGAATAAAACTAGAATAAATAAACAAAATGCAATATATATATATATATATATATATATATATATATATATATATGTGTGTGTGGTAACCCATATATATGTAATCACAATTCTAGAGTAATTGATGATCAACATGATTTTCCGCATGAAGGTGAAGGTGAAGGTGAAGGTGAAGGAGAACTTGTAATATCAGGAAGACTGCGATCGATATAGGCAGAAAAGAAGTATTCGCGAGGCTTACTACAATAGTAATAACATGTCTTCATGCAAAGATCGTGATCATGAAGATTAGGCATGCATCTATTCGTGATACATTGTTTCATGCGAAACTGTATATCCACTGCACTATTTGACGATCCATCACCATCTGGAGAGATATAGCACCAAGTCATGTTCATTAACATAGCCACCACTATCATCAATATCATTCCTTTTCCAACCACTCTTGTTTGAACAATTGGTATCTTGAGCATGTTCAATGGTGGTTATTAAGGTAAGTTTTTAACATAAAACAAATTAAAATTATATAAAAATTGGTTTAATTATGAAGAACCGCCTTTTAATTAAAAGTTTTAAGGATTGGTTCTTAACTGCCACCGCGTGGTTCGTCGATTTTTTTTTGGACAAGAAAATTTTTTTGAGAAAATAAATTCTACTTAAAATAAAATATATTTATGTCATGTATGTTTGAAATTTATTAAATGCAATATATTTTTCGTTTTATTCAATGTACTACAGTAGAAACTCTATAAATTAATACTCGATTGATTAATAAACTCTATAAATTAATAAATTTTGTCGGTCCCGAGTCGGGACAGTGTAAAATATAGCACAATTCGATAAGATAATAAGATAATAAATATTATAAAGCCCCTGTATAAATATATGGTACCAGTAATACCATAAATTAATATTTGGTATATAAAATTTTATACACACATATCAAAGGTATATTTATATATGATTATAGTGTTGTTTGTTCATTTTTAAGGCTGAAATTTCTTTATAACTCAATCATTATTAATATAATAAGCACAAACAAAAAGAATAAAACTAATTTAAGAAAAATATAGTTTATTATAAAATAAAAAATTTAAGTAAACAAAAATTTAGAAAATTATGGAAACTTTTCTTTTTCGGTAAATTAATAACTCTCTAAATTAATAAAATATCATAGTCCCAACATTATTAATTTATAGAGTTTCTACTGTATGTTTATAAAGTTTGAGAAAATAAATTCTACTTAAAATAAAATAATTTTGATATATTTTTTTTTATTAAGAATTCCTAATGGGGCTCTACCATTGGACAAGGAAAAAATTAAAATCTATTGAAAAAGTTCTTAAATGATGCAAAATATATAATAAATAAATTGGTTAGAATCCATGAAAGGTTATACCATTAAACATAACTAGATTTGGTCTTAATAAGAGACTCTAGTTTAAAAAATATTCATATTTTAATGTAATTTAATTATTTCATTAAATAAAAATATTTACAAAAAATTAAACCAATAATAATGTGACATGTGTCATGAGAGTCTCTCATGAGTTTCTTGTTTCAGAGACACTCCATCTAAGAGCATCATTAAAGGTGATACTTTAAAAGTATCTTAAACATTAATTTATTATTAATCATTTCTCTCTCTTCGAAGAACCGTATCACTCATCTCTCTTGATACGATTCAACACCAAAAGCTCTTTAATAATTAATTTTTTAATTTTTTTTTGTTTAATTATACTCTTAAAGTATTAGGGTTAAAAATGTTCTAAGGTTCTTAGAAGGGTAAAAATTATATAAAACAAAATATAAATAAAATATTAGGAGGGATTCTCAAAAGAGTAGAGAGAGATTCTTAAATAAGAAACTTTAGACCACCTCAATCCATGGTTCTTAAGAGGGTTTTTATAAATATATTAAAAAAATAAGTAGTAATATAATATTGTATAAGTTTATTAAAATTAAGAAACTCACCATCCAAAGTTTCTTAAACAAGATACTTCAGATACCCTCTCTCCTCTTTTAAGAACTTTTTTAATATTTAACTATTATTTTGTAGAACTAAATTATTCCCTTCGTTTCAAAATACAATAAAACCTCTATAAATTAATAATGTTGGGACTTTGAAAATTTATTAATTTAGAGAGATATTAATTAATCCTTAATTAATAAATATTAATTTATAGAGATATATCTGTTTTAGGTACGAAATTTCTTTAACAAAATTCAAATGATATTCTATTCAAGAATTTAATTAAATTCATTTGTAATATACTATCCATTTAAAATTAATACACATTATTAGTACCAAAATTTAAAAAAAAAAACATGGTTATCGCTCTTAATGTGATGATAAAGTCAGCAACGATATATATTATGATACATTTGAAAAGAATTATGTGTACAAAATCAATTATCGTGTCTATAACTTATCATGAGTTTTGGATACCGAAAAACAATCATAAAAGTTTGTTTGATATAGTAAGTAGAATAAAAAAGTATTGAAGCAAAAAAAATTATATATATATATATATCCATAATTATACATGATTATTAATTTATGATATTATTGGGACCATATTTTTACATGAGAGTTTCAAAAAAAATTATTATCTTATCATCTTATCAAATTTCGTAAATTTTTACATTGGTCCGACTCGAGACCGGGATAATTTATTAATTTATACTGATTATTAATTTATCGAGTATTAATTTATAGAGGTTTTACTGTAAGTTGTTTTGACTTAAAGTTCAAATATTAAGAAACTATTTTTCTTCTAAAAAGTATCATCTTATATATATAATAAAAATAATTTAATTAATGAAAAAAACGACTGCAGAATACTATTGGTCACACAATAATCAATAAAGTTAAAAGTACCTAGGATTATCAAAACAACTTATATTTTGAACATAAAAAAATCTCCAAATTAACTTATATTTTAAAACGGAAGAAGTATTAAAAACCCTTTGATGGAGGTGGTCATCTCTCGCTCTCTCCTACATTTTCTATTTTGGTTTTAGTTTTGATTTGTTTTTAAATGAGATATTTTACTAGAGACCCTAATAGAGATGCTGTTTAGTTGTAAAGAAATAGGAATTGATTGTTGTTTGTATTGGTGAGTTTTTTTGGAGAATTTATATACGTTTATTGATAACTGTTCTATTTTTCGTGTGAGTAACAAAATCACTAAGTATAGATTTTCTTTTTTCTAGTTTTATAATTTCATAGCAATAAGAGCGGTCTATGATTTATTGGCTTATTGTTGATTTCATTCTGTCTATGACTTATTGACTTACTGTTGATTTCATAGTATAAGGCTGTATATGACTTATTGATGATTTGTAGACAGTGTTAATTCGTTGCTTTACACTTGTTAGATCCTAAATTAACTTGTGAACTTGTTAATGCCTTGAATCACATTGGTTTGTAATCAACAACGTTAGAAATAATTATATCGCCATTTTGTAACAAAAAAAAAAAAAATTATATCGCCATTTTTGTTATCCTCTTCGATTAACATCCAACCATAAATAAATAAATTCGTTACCAACATACTATTTTTGTTTTTAACACTTTATTTCATTGAAACTGATTTGAAACAGATTACATCAACGAAAAAGTTTAACAAATACGATATAAAGAGAAACTAATGGTCATTTCCACACCATAAATTAAGTGAGGACAATAATCGATAACGACCCATTAGCGATACCAAGATGATCTTGTTTCGAATCGAAGATAGAGAATAGGTGTTCTCAAATCCATAATAGCAGCCGGACTTCCAATATCTATTTCGATAACATGATAACAATTCTCTTAATTTAGATAAATCTCCTTCCTTAATTGCCTTTCTCAAATTTGTTCCGAGTTAGTTTCAGTGAAACCGCCGTTGAACAACTTGAACTGCAAAACTCAAATCAAATAGATAGCCAGAATTGACTAGAAACTAGCAAACTAAACTTCAACTAAAAACTTCATCCCAAAAAATTAAACCCAATAAAGGAATCACATAGTAAACCTAACCAAGGGAATCACAAATGAGATCTAAAAAGGCGACTAAAATCGCATCGTCTTCAAACCAAAAACTCTCATAGAAAAATCTCTTACACTCCATGTCGAGCGTTAAAGCTCCATTAGGTGACAACCATCTCCCTCTCACGAAGCCGGTGAAAACACCAGACATCGGAGAAAGAGAAAACTCAAATCACTTTTTTCTCTATTTTCTACCAAAATACTATTCATGATGATAAAACTCTCCTCAATTGTAAGATTCATTCTAACAATTGTAAAGTTATGTTACTTTTAAATAGAATGCATCAAAGTTTTTCAAAAAAAAAAAAAAAATTCAAAAGACATTGGTTCAAATGATAGAAACATTCTGAACATTGGTCCACGACATACGACATTTAGTACTCCATGCCCATTGCTGAAAAAGCGGATGAACACAACAAGATCAATAGCCCAAAGCTCGGCTGCACCGAGTTTTCACTTTATTAGAAATCTTACAAGAAGTTTACACACTCTCTTGTTGGTTTTACACAACCCTAAACCTACTCTTACTTTGTCACCCAAGATTCCTACTCTAAAAAAGATCAAAGACAAATCCTTTGCCTTGTACACACTCTTGCCTCCGTTTGTAGAGTTATCACAACTCTCTCAATAGAAAAGCTCTGCAACTTTTTTTTCTCTTGAGACGACTAACCGTAGACAAATCTACTTCAACCCCTTTTATATTCGTAGGGTAAGTAAATCTTTTATGTTTGCATTTTCTTGATTCTCACGAATCCAATACCCTTTGATACGAAATTTTCCTTTACTGAATAGATCCTTCTTGTTTGTGCGTAATCCACGTCAGCTTCTTTTTGCTACGTCACTTTCGTTCTCATGTTAGAACAGCTTCGTATGTGTTCCAGCAGCTTGTATCTTGTTACAACAAAAGCTCCTCTTTCATTCTCTCCCTTTTTGATTGAATGTGTGCATCCAAGCTAAACCTATAATCATCATCATGACACACAACACACAACTCTAAGATATCTGCACACATCTAAACTTTGAGTTACAATCAGTGTCAATTTCTTTAAACATATTACTCCCCCTCAAAGGTAGCATCCACACTTTCTCTTAATACTTAGTATTGGCTCTGCATTTATCTATGCACTCTCCACACACTGATTATCTGCTACATACCGACACCGGTCATGGGCATCTCCCCCTACTTGGTTGCACATTCAATCAAAAACCTCAAACAAATGCAGACGTGCTGGAACTCATTCTGAACTGTTCCACCAGAGTTTTGAAAATTTTATCATCATGTTTCTTTACTTGAATCACTAATAAGTAGCTCAAATATCCAATCATGCTCAAGTTCTTAGTCATAACTTCTTTGATCTTGCTTGGTTCGATCGAAGAAACAAAGCAAGTATCAACTTGTCTATCCATAATCTTGATCCCATCTCCAATATCACTTATCACTTCTTCTGGAGGGTGATTTTGATGAACTTGCATAGCTGGTTCCTTAAGGTTCATGTGAATGAGATCCAACGTTTTCTTAGGTTGAACTCTTTGCATCTTTTTGTGTTGAACTTTGATTTGCCCATGAGCTCCTCCTCCAAACGTGACCTTGTTTTCCTTCACAACGTCATAGCTATCAAGATGGTTCACAGACTTAACTGTTGAGGTGTGGGCAACATAACAAGTTTGAGGTTGTTGTCTTCTTACACTTTGGTATAGATCAGATTTAGCTATCCAAACTTGTGATCATTTCCTCAAATTTGGATAGAACCTTCCCTGTCTCATAATCTTCTCAATTTTTTCAGCAAACCGATTGCTGTATCTCTTAATATGTTCGAATTTACCACATAGCCAACATCCTGATACATCTCTGTTTTTTACTTCACTCAGACCTGTTGGAACAGGTTGTGTCGTGTTCCCACAGACAAAATTTGTCTGTCCACTAGTTTGTTCACCATTGTAACCTAGACCAAAATTGCATTTCCCCACTCTTCGAACTGAGAGAATCTTATTTAGATCCTTGGTACCACTATTCAACATATGAATCTTCTTCTTTGTTTCCGAAAGTTTATGAGTGAGGGTCTCATTTTTCTCAACTTCCGAGTTAAGCTCATCGTTCAACCTTTTGTTCAATACATGTAGTGATAATCTCTCTTCAGCCCATGAGATCTTCTCTCTACTCAGTTCCAACCAGTTGTCATACAGCTTACGGAATTCAATCTTCATATTTAATTCCTCTTCCTCCGACATATCATCTTCTGAGTCACTTTCGGACGTACAATAACATATTTAATTTCTTTGTCACTGTTTTCACTTTCCGAGACTTCTTCTATTGTTGTTGTGAGTGCACAATAACCAGTAACGTCCTCAGTTCCATCAGAGCTCTCATCAGAGTCACTTTCACTCATCCCGGTATAAGATTTTCCCTTCTTAATTTGACCATTCACACACTCTGATTTTGTGTGACCAATCCTTTTGCATTCAAGGCATTTAATCTCTTTACTTTTAGCAGTAGGACACTCCACTTTAAAATGCCCATAACCTTGACACTCATGACATTGTTGCTCATTCTTCTTCAAACCACGATCATGATCTCTTTCACCTCTTTGTCTTTTGTCAAAAGCGTGTCGTGTACCTCGCTCAAAACTTCTCAAAACACGTCCAAAGTTATTAGCCATTAAGCCCATGGTTTCTTTGATGTCACGAATATCTTGTTGTTCTTTAGAAACAAAGCTATCCCTCGTGACGAGTTACTTTTGTTTACTGATATCTCCATCTTATAAGCTTGAAGATGACCTACAACTTCGTCAAATTCAATCGTGTCCGTGTCAAGAGACATTCGCATAGCTGTTTTCTTTATGTCGAATTTTACAGGAAGACTTCTCAATAACTTTTTCACAAGCTTCTTACCTTTATACTTTTTCCCCATATTTTGAGCTTTGTTTGCAATCGAACTTAGCTTTCCACTGAATTCTTCATGGTTTCATGATCTTCCATTCTGATTGTTTCGAAGTTTGAGGCAAGCATATCTAATCTAGATCTCTTTACATTCGTCGTACCTTCATACATCTTCTTCAGTTTGTCCCATGCTTCTTTAGCAGATTCGCAACATTGGATGCGTTTGAACTGATTATCATTCACCGTATTAAAGATAGCAGATAAAGCTTTCGCGTTGCACTTGGCCATATGCTTCTCTTGATCAGTCCATAACGACTTGCTTTTAGGTATTTCAACCTTGTCTTCTCCTATGGTAGTTGGTGATTTCCATCCGATTTCAACCGCTGTCCATGCGTCTTCATTGATTCCACGGATACTAGCTCTCATCTTCATCTTCCAGTGACCATAGTTTCTTTTTTCTAGAGTAGGAATCCGTTGCACATCTATAAACTCTTTTGAGTCCATCCTTTCCGCAAGATCTTCACCTGTTGTAAGTTACAACTTGGTTCAGATGCCCGCTCTGATACCAATTGAAAAAGCGGATGAACACAACAAGATCAATAGCCCAAAGCTCGGCTGCACCGAGTTTTCACTTGATTAGAAAACTTACAAGAAGTTTACACACTCTCTTGTTGGTTTTACACAACCCTAAGCCTACCCTTAGTTTGTCACCCAAGGTTCCTACTCTAAGCAAGATCAAAGACAAATCATTTGCTTTGTACACACTCTTGCCTCCGTTTGTAGAGTTATCATAACTCTCTCAATAGAAAAACTCTGCAACTTTTTTCTCTTGAAACGGCTAACCCTAGACAAATCTACTTCAACCCCTTTTATATTTGTAGGGTAAGTAAATCTTCTATGTTTGCCTTTTCTTGATTCTCACGAATCCAATACCCTTTGATACGAAATTTTCTTTTACTGAATAGATCCTTCTTGTTTGTGCGTAATCTACGTCAGCTTCTTTTTGCTACGTCACTTTCGTTCTCATGTTGGAATAGCTCCGTATGTGTTCCAGCAGCTTGTATCTTGTTACAATAAAAGCTCATCTTTCAATTGCTAGTATTTACAGAGGAAATGAGAAGAAAATATATGAAAACAACTATGATAATGAGAATTATTTATATTGATGATACTAAGATCATTAAGCTTCCACACTTTAGCACCTTCACCTTGCACTCCTTTCCTAAATTTATACCCATCTTCATCAAAGTAGATAGCATTCTCCAAACATCCATAGTACTCAGAGGCTAAGACCGTAAAACAACTATCTGTAGCCACAATGAGTGCCTTGTCTTCCAAGGAACTAACCTCAACCCATTTAGCCAACTCCTTGTCCATCTTTTAGACCTTAAAACCAATTGTCCTCTCAAAATCAGTTCGCATGTGAACTTTCTGACACAAACGATGAACCACACATAGATCTCCACAATGCTCCACAAGTCTCTTGTCTTTGCAATCATTGATCTTGCGATATTTCACTGGAGTTGAAGGTCCGTATTGAGAAATATTGAGATCAGATAAACTATTATTATTAATACGCCAAATTAGGCCTTTTAAATCTAAAGCATAGACTTGTCCTCTGTGAAGTATAACGTCCGAGAATTCTCCAACATATTTGTTTTCGACTCTTCTCCATATACTACTTCCTTCTACACGCTTGCAGCACCAGAATTGCTTGTTGGTGTCCACTACGTAAACATGATTGTCTCCTAAAACAACTCTAGACGAATCACGTAAATTTTTCGTTTGCTTGTTCAAGAATTGAACGTTGTAAGATAGACGAATCTCTGTAATCACGAACTTCAAAAGATCTAGGGTTTTGTCGGAAGGAGTTATGAGCTCCTTAGAGAGGGGAGGCAAGAGACTAATCTTACTTGATTCAGAGATTTGTCTGGTTTTGATCAGCCATCCTTTGTTAGGATATGAAGACGTAGAAGAAGCTTGAGTTACACGGAAGAAAGTGTTGGGTAAGACGTCACTCTTTTTCTTCCTATTGGAAGGACCAACAAGGCTGCGTTTAAAGCGGTTGAGGAAACGCTTTTTGGTCACAACCGCAGAACGCCAGGGTTTACAAATGCTACGGATACAGAGGAGATCGATGTTGGCCGACCGATTAGCAATTGAATCGACGAGTTCTTTAGGTAAATCAGACCACCGTACGGATTTACCCATCTAATTCTCTATTTCTCTATTTCTCTGTGTTGTTTCTTGTTATTGAAACAATTTCAGAACAAAACCCTAAAATTTTACGAAACTGAGAGGGGTTATTGGGAGTAGGATTTATAATGATTTTGAGAATTTTAGATTCCAATGTTATGGATTTTTTTACAATTTTACTCATTAATTACAATTTTAAGGATACACATAAAATTCTAAAAATCGTTCTTTTATATATTTTTTTTTTAACATCTGTTTTATTTCAATTTAAAAATTTAGTACAAAGATATTAACGATGTTTAGATAGTTATCTATGACATAGAGGTACAACAGATATAAACGATGTTTAAGTAGAACGATATAAACGATGTTCTTTTATAGATTTATTGAATAGACAATTTTGAGAGACGTCTATGATTAAATATTATTGTTTATTATCTTGTTATTATTTTTATAGTTATCAATGAACATGCAGTTTTGGTTGAGCATGGTGACCGCTCAAGTCCCTTCTCGATTCAGCGGACTGAGGAGCCTGAGGCGGTGCTCGGTTTGGCGGGAGAGAAAAAGCACGAGTCTGTGATGGTCTTTCCTCTGGCTCTGTTTCTTCCTCGTAGTAGTCTGATTCATCAAATTTGATCTCAGAAGTTGCACGAGGAAGGAAGTTGTGGCGGTCGAATCTCACAATTAGAATCTAAATGATTCTTTAGGGTTTGTAAAGTTCTGTGGAAAGCAAACAAATACAAAGATCTCAAGAGAGTTTTTATTAGCTGTGAAGAAAGCTGTTACAAGAGTTTTTTGCTAATGAATTCCGATCCCCTTTTTGGGTGATAATGAGGGACTGTATATAGTACTTCTAAGTAAATGGGTCAGATAATAAAATAGACTTGGCCCATTAAACAATATATCTAATTTAGGCCCATTATTCAATTAAGCCCATTTTGCTTATAGATTTAATATCATTTTGGGTCTAAATTCAGACTGGGTCTTTGTAGACTTTGATTTCGTCAGGACGTTGTGGAGTTGATCTCATCGCCATATCGATCTCATAGGGGTGAAATCCGACCCCCACAGAAGTGATGGAAAGTTGTAGCTATGTCTCCTCCTCATTGTTGTTTCCTTTGCTTCGGTTTCGGTGTAGTCCTCCTCAAGTGTTAATTCGTTGCTTTACAGTTGTTAGATCCTAAATTAAGTTGTGAACTTGTTTGTACTTTGAATGACATTGTTTTGTAATCATCAACAACGTTATAAATAATATTATATCACCATTTTTGTTATCCTCTTCGATTAACGTTCAAACCCAAAAATAAATAAATCTCAGGGCTCGTTTTTATTTGTACTCAAACTAATCATTTTTATTTAATTGTTCAGGACATGCATTACTCTGAAATTGTTTACGAGTACTAGTCTTACAAACTCTTTACCAACATACTAGTCATGATGATAGAAACTTTCAAAAGACATTGGTTCAACCGATGGAAACATTCTAAACTTTTTAGTTAGGGAATCTGGCAAAACGTAATAAACTATCGGTAAAACACCCAAAATATAACTAAAATAAAGTTATTATTTATTCTAAAATATGAGAATTGTTTCAAAACGATTTTATCAAGAATAATTCAATCCGAGATAAAAAAAAAAACGGCATTTCCTACTCCATGCTCATGACTAGTATTTTGAGAGGAAAGGAGAAGATAACATCTGAAAACAATTATGAGAAGTATTATTGATGATTCTACCATCATTAAGCTTCAACACTTTAGCACCTTTACCATTCACTCCTTTCCTAAATTTATACCCATCTTCATCATCACTGAAGTAGATAGCATTCTCCAAACATCCATAGTACTCAGAGGCTAAGACCGTAAAACAACTATCCGTAGCCACAATGAGTGCCTTGTCTTCCAAGGAACTAACCTCAACCCATTCAGCCAATTCGTTATCCATCTTATAGACCTTAAAACCAATTGTCCTCTCAAAATCAGTTCGCATGTGAACTTTCTGACACAAACGATGAACCACACATAGATCTCCACAATACTCCACAAGTCTCTTGTCTTTGCAATTATTGCTCTTGCGATATTTCACTGGAGTTGAAGGTCCATATATGTTGAGATCATCTAAATTATTATTAACCCGCCAAATTACGCCTTTTAAATCTAAAGCATAGACTTGTCCTCTGTGAAGTATAACGTCCGAGAATTCTCCAACATCTTTGTTTTCGATTCTTGTCCATTTAAAACTTTCTTCTACACTCGTGTTGCACCAGATCTGCTTGTTTGTGTCCACTATGAAAACATGATTGTCTACTAAAACAACTCTAGACGAATCACGTAATTTTTTACTTTGCTTGTTCCAGAATTGAACGTTGTAAGATTGACGAATATCTGAAACCCCGAACTTCAAAAGATCTAGGGTTTTGTCTGAACGAGTTATGAGCTCATTAGAAAGAGGAGACAAGAGATTAATCTTACTTGATTCAGAGATTTGTCTGGTTTTGATCAGCCATCCTTTGTTAGGACACGAAGAAGAAGCTTGAGTTACACGGAAGAAAGTGTTGGGTAAGAGGTCACTCTTTTTCCTCCTACTGGAATTGGAAGAGCCAACAAGGATGCGCTTAAAGCGGTTGAAGAAACGCTTTTTGGTCGCAACCGCATAACGCCAGGGTTTACAGATGCTACGGATACGGAGATGATCGATGTAGGAAGATCGATCAGCGATTAAATCGATGAGTGTTTTAGGTAAACCAGACCACCGTACGGATTTACCCATCTTGATCTCTGTTTCTCTGTGCTGCTTCTTGTTAGTGAAATAGTTTCAGAGCAAAACCCTAAGATTTAACGAAACTTAATGTGTATATATATAGACAAAACCTAATAAACCGGTTTTTCTATATAAACCGGTATCCATTTCTGATTTTATGGACCGATTCTGTTTTCATCAAATTCAATTTCAGAAACTTGCTTCCAAAACTTCTAAGAAAACTTCTAAGTGATCTGATAAAATGAGTGTATTTTTGGTTTCTGCCTTAAGTTTTTAGTTTCTGACAAAATCACAACAAAATCGAACCGTTATCTAGTACATAAAAATTGCTTCTTTCTTCTTCTTCTTCTTCTTCATACACAAAATAAACCAATGTAGTAATTGCATTATCCCATACGTGATTTTTCTTTCTATTTATATAGTAGTAATCAAAGTGATCTCAGCTTCTTAGATCAATGGCCCTTTACTGTCTCTGATAGCTTTAAAACGTGCAGCCAATATATCGTAGTCAGGCAGTTTTGGGTGAGCATGGTGACCGCTTGAGTCCCGTCTTGATTCATTAGACTGAGGAGCTTGAGGCGGTGCTCGGTTTGGCGGGAGAGAAAAAGCACGAGTCTGTGATGGTCTTTCCTCTGGTTCTGTCTCGTCCTCGTAGTAGTCTGATTCATCAAACTTGATCTCAGATGTTGCAGGAGGAGGAGGAAGTGATGGAGAGTTGTAGCTGTGTCTCCTCCTCATTGTTGTTTCTTTTGCTTCAGTTTCAGTGTAGTCTTCTTCCTCGTGGTCAGATTTGTGTATAGATGGATTGTTGTAGCTGTGTCTTCTTCCGGTTCCTCTGTTTTCTGAAGCAGGTTTTGCGTAGTAGGAGCTTGTTTCAGAATCTCCGGATTGTTTTCTTGAACCTGGATGATATTGATCCTTCTGGTTTGTTGAATGATCGTAAGACGAGGAGGAAACAGAGAACTCCTTGGTGGAGTCTCTTCTGGTAGCTAATAAGGCAGCTACCTGTGCTGCTGCAACCGCCTGTTTGGCTAATTCCCCTGCTGCTTCAGCTGCTGACTCGGTGTCATGATAATGCGTGTTGATGCTCGTGCTACTACTCGATCTGTGATGAATAAAACCATCAGTATACATCATTTTTGCGTCTTTATTTGGACATTTGTTGAAGCACAAGGAGGGATGTATGTAAAAACCTCGGCACTGCTTTCGTAGGATCCATGGACTCGTGAGCTGCACGATTAACAGGTAAGCTTGAGGCACTGACAAACGCTCGTGGTCCACCCTGCTCATACAGAACCCGCGATTTAAGATTCTGATTCTACGGGAGAAAAGAAGGAGTTGAGAGGGAGATTAAGAAGGCACATACTATGGTTTCTTCTTGAGGTTTGAGAAGTTCTTGCTCTGTCTCTGTCGTGTCCCAATCAACCTGGAATTCCTTTGCAATTTCCTTCAGGATTTTCAGTTTGAATTCTCCACCGGGATGTCTAACCGAAAGCTTATCAACTAACTACAAACACACAAGAAAAAACAAGTTCAAGATTTCATGTTGCATCTTTATATAAATCATGGCTCGAATTAACTAATCAGAAACATGAATATCAGTTTGAATTCTCCACCGGGATGCCTAACCGAAAGCTAATCATCTAACTACAAACACACAGGAGAACAAAAACAAGCTCAAGATTTTATGTTGGTTTATCTGAATACAAATCACGACTCGAGTTAAACTAATCAGAAGGATGAAAATATTAGTTTACCATCCGGTTCACGCCGCAGGTGGGACGCAAATCAGTAGCAGCAGATACAAAATCTTTTCCATATTTCTTCACAAAAATGTCTCTAAGATCTCCAAGCTCAGGAATTTCAGAGCACCTAGGCGCAGCGAAAATCAAACTAGCAATACCTTCCTTAAGATCCGCAGGGCATTCCCTAAAACAAGTAAAAGAAAACCAAACACATATAAGAACCCAAATTGAAAGCCAGTAAAGACACAATTGAAACTGACATGACATGAACATACTTTTGCTTGGTGATGATAGTGAGTCGTGAAACGATAAGTTCGCAGAAAAGCTCGATGATTTCATTAGCTGCTAGAGTATTCTGTTCCCTAATCACATGCTCAACCTGAATCATCACAAGGCAAAATCTTCATTGAATTGAATTTGCTTATGCTAAAGAAACTTTAAAAAGGGAAGCAGAGAAAGTGAATATACTCTGATTCGAGCAGTAGCATCTTGACCGGATTGAAGAAGAACCGCAATGTCACGTCTCATTTGCTTCACCACAACTTGTCTCTTGTTCCTTAGAAGCTTTATCCGAGCCACAGCCATCTTCGCCGCCGTTTTGCTTTAATCCAATCAAATACCCAAAAAACATCATCAAATAATTACTCATAGAAAATCCCAGATCGGAAATTTCTCAAAGGTCTTCCTTTTAAGCTAAGAAACTGAGAATGCCCAGATCGATTCTCGAGAAAAGAAGAATCATACACTAAAAAAAATCCTAACTTTACCCAAATCGAACCTTGACAAAAATCTCGAGTACTTGATCGATAACGGATTCTTAACCAAAAAATTCATCAGATTCTATAATCATAGAGACCTCGAGAAAAAACCCAGAATCGGAAATTTCTCAACCACACCAATATTCTTGATTCCCGACACAAGAAGTATCAATACACTGATAAAAACCCTAACTTTTTTCACGTTTTTACCCAAATCGAACCAGATTGAGAGAATTTAGGAAATCTAAAAAGCATTAAACAATCAGAATGTGTACCATTTAGAGGAGTTAAAGCCACGACGGAAGAGAGAAAGACTAAACTTCAGAAGCTTCTTGGTCTGCGCAGAAGCTATTCCGGCCGCCGTCATTTTTCTCTCCGCCGCGTCTCTGACACAAGAAGCAGAAGCACAATGATGAAGAAGAAGGCTAGTGTGTGTGAGTGTGTATGTAACGGTCCACTAAAATTAGGAAAGTAACGCTCTTTTGGGTCCTACAAGAACCCACCGACTTGCAATGAGCTGGACCAGCTTGACGATTATGTCAAAATATAGCCGTTGTGTATCTTAGACACGTTACCATCATCCCAACCAAAGCATCCTAACAACATCGTTATCCGTTAGATATATTAGATATACTTTTTTTCATTATTTTATTCAACTTTTATTAATTTTATATTTAAACACACTCCAACTAAACTTTAAACTCTCTCCAAAAATATAAACTCATTGATATAAAGACACTCTCTCTCCAAAAGTATCAACTCATCTCCTCTTTTTACTCAAATTTTAATAATTTTATATTTTAATACACTCCATTATTTCAACCAAAAACACTCTCTTTCTTTCTTTTACTCAAATTTTAATAATTTTATATCTAATAATACCCACAAAAATTTTTAAATAATGATGCTTAACCAATTTAGTAGTTTCTGTGATTCATCGACTCATTTGGGCTTCAGCAGAACTTGGGTTTGGGCTTGGGCTTGAATGGACAAACTTTACTTTCGGGTTGTCAAACTCGATAGTCAATTTTTTGGGACAATTAAAGAAATAGGCCATGCTTATTTTGCAAATTAAAAGAGTAGGCCAAAAATTTTGAAATTAAAAAAAATAGGCTTAGGGAAATGACAATTAAGCCAACAATCAGAATCTGGGCCTTTTCTTTTTTCTTTGTTAGTATTTTAAAGGTTATTTTTGGTGTAAAAATTATAGTACCTTTCGTCAATTCAATTCAACGGTGTCGATTGATTAGTTCAAAAGATCTACGGCCAGTCAAGTATCAAGTTATGAGTTTCACTTTCCGATACAAAGCAGCAATTGCTATTCAACACATGCATTCAATGCAGAATCTGGAACTTATAGTAACAGATTTAACACAAATAAAATCCAAGAATAAAAATTCCCCACTAATTAATCTCATTACTCCATTTGCTACAACTTAAATTGTTGAACAGTTTCAGCTTTGACCAAACTTATTGATCTTAATCTTCTTTATAACAAGGCTCCTCTGCTTTAAACACCAAAGAATCTCCAGAACTGGTAAAAAATCTCAGAGGAATATCCAGCTTTTTTTTGTGCGTCTAAATCATGTATCTTACAGCATTGAAATGATCTTAAGTTGATTTGTGGAGGAAAAATAACAAGAGAAATGCCAAACCAGTTGCAGAAATCGCTGCATGGTTACAATTAGTTTTTGTTTATTTTAAAAATGATAAAAATGTCAAAATTAGTCTATTTTCTTAATTTAAAAATGGGATCTATTTTTTAATTAAAATTTTTTTTGGCCTATTTTCATAATTTTCTTTTTTTTTAAAGGTCTTCCATATTTGTTTTTACTCCCTCCGTTTCACAAAAACTGTCATTTTAACCATATATTTCTGTTTTAAAAAGAGTGTCGTTTTATATTTTCAACGCATAATTTATGACAAATTTGTAGTTTTAACTTTATTATTTCAATGTATTTATTAGGGAGATAAGTTTGTTTAATGTATTAATAAGGGGTATAAAATAACTTTTAATAGTTTTTTTAATATGTGTGTAAAATGGTAGAATGACACTCTTTCATAAACAGCAGAAGTAGTTATTTTGGGTAATTTCGTGTATAGATTTGACTATTTGATAGTCTACGTTTTTTTTTTTTTTGAAAGATCGTATCTTTTATAGTTCAAATATTTTTATTAGTATTTTACCATATATGTATTAAAAAGTTTAATATTATTTTTACTAATATAGTACATTTAGATATTTTTACTAAAAATAGCATATTGTCCAATATATATGTTATATATTGTTGTTCTCATTCATCATCTCTTTGTAATATTACAAGTTTTTCGGAAAGAAAAAAACTCTCTACAACAATGGGAAAAATGTCATTGAGGTCTGTTTTCATCCTCTTTTTAGTTGTTACTGGTAAGTTCTAAGTCTTGTATAAGCTTTATACAATATTTTTTTGAAATGTATTTTTTTAAAAATTATTTAAAATGTATACCCAAATAAAATTATATATAAATGATAGTAATAAACAACTACTTTTTGTTACTTATGTTTATTATATCTTGTGTTGTAGTGATGATATCTGTACCAATTGAAATTGTTGAGGCGAAACGTTTGCTACATGAAGAAATTTCTCCGTCTATTGAAGCTTCACCTATGGAAGCTTCACCGCCTATTATTGAGCCATTAGGGTTTGGTTTTTGTAAACCACCATGCAAAGAATTATGTTTTGCCGTTAGTTGTTATTGTGTATGTCCTCCAGTTCCAAAAATATAAATTATGATCACAACTGAATAAAAAATATCAATTTGTGAGAATTGTATGAATCATGTGAATAGATTGACAGGGTCGTTCCTGAATTAAGCGGGATAAAGCATTAGATTTGGATCCCCATTTAAAATTTTTTTATGTGTATACAACTACTCTTTTATTTATGTATCAAATCGAATACGTTTGATTATGGTTTTAACATACCAAGTAGGGCCTCCGTTTTTTGTTTCGCTTGTGGCCTCATTTATCTCAGGGACGGCCCCGTAGATTGATAACAAAAGAGATTTGTGCTCTAGAAGAGCTTTATTGAGATAGAAACAAGATTGATAAAGAGATATATTGCAAATTTAGAAACCGCTAAAATACATAAATGGAAATATAAATGTTTTCGACCACAAATCCAAACTTCCTTTGTTTAGGCTAAAGACTGGATATGATTAAATCAAAGAGTTATGGACGGATACATCTCTCTTTTCTTAAATGTGAAACTCTTCTCAAATGGAAATCAAACCAAGGATATGAAGTTATTTTCTTTGAAAAGACTAAATAATATCTTACAGTGTAATTATTCCAATAATATAATAGATGTATAGGATTTTGATATCTATATAATTATATATGAAGTGCGAAATCCTAGGTGGCGCTTTCAGAATGAGTGTGAAGGTGGTTGATTACAGGGTACCCTTCGCGAAAAATACATATTTACAGTTTATGCCATCGTCACTTAATTACGAAACTGCCACTGTGTTTTAAAAAAAAGATTTGTTGGGCTGCCGTTCGGATCCATTATGTTTAAATTACAGCATAAAAAACCCAATGGCCCAAATCTCAAGCCTCTCAGACAAAGCTTTAAACATCATCTTCTTCAAAAGCTGAGGTTGATCTCTCACAAAATCTTCATGTCCGAATTCCCATTGACCAGGTCCTTTAACTCTTTTAAACCCATAATACGAAGAATAAAGTCCAAAAAAATCGGACAACTACTCTGTTTACTCTGTTTTATGTTTACAAATGTACCCTTAATAAAGTAGACATATTTATACTACCATCGACAATTTTTAAAAAATAAAATATTATGTTTAATGATAATAATTAGTTGGATTTGGGCTTGATTTTAAATTCGACCCATCATTAAATGTCGGTTTTAAGTAAAAACCCTAGGTGCAACTATGATTTCTTCTATATATTAGATTTTGGGTATAGTCGCAGCCTCGCAGGTGTATATTTCTTCTTTACGTTGATATGTGCTTCCTCTGTCCAGCAATCATAATTTGACTGCCGTATTTTTAGGTGTTATGTTCTGATAATTTTTCACCTTTCATATATTACGTTGTATTTTTCTTATGGTTTTTAACGAATTTCGATGATTTCCTAATGATCTGTTTCTTCCATTATAATGTTTATGATTTTTTCCTGTAGGTTCTCTTTTTTCTTTGATCTTTATATTTACAAATTTTAGTTGTTTGTGCTTTAACTCTTTTGATAAATTCTTTGTAAACGTGTGTATATAACTTCCAGGGTTTCAGAGCCATACTTATGTTTGTTCAGAATTTTTGCTTGGAATATTGTATATGCAAAGCTAGGTATCGTTTACAATCTGTTACGATGCAAACGAACGTTTGAGATAACGTCAAAGAAAAGATTCCAAGTTTGTTCATGCCAAGTTTCCCTAATTCCACGAACCAATAGATTTTTGGAAACCACGTTACTGAGTAAATATCGTGCCTTAGCCCTGCTGCACTTGGAAAAGGTATGTATTTTCTCTTTGTTTGGTTTATTGTTGTCCAATGTTTTTCATATTCTATTTATGTATATTTATTACTGGCATAACACAACGGTGGTACAATCGTAATATACGATGTTGTTATCGGATTATATTGTTGTTAGGGTTTTGTTGCAGATTTCGTATGGTTATGAGGTCTGAGTTTTATCGTTTTTGATTCCTAACAAATTCTATTTGTAGTGTTTTGCTATTAAATCGTTTCATTTTTTTACTAGCTGTAAGAGATATATTATATAGTGATTCTCTCGACAATATTTTCTCTCTTGCTTAAATTCTTTTATATTAGTTGTTCTTTGTTTTATTTTATAGTTTTCTGCTCTTCTTTTGTTCGTCGTTTGGCTGGAGATGTAATCATTAAATCCTTCTACGCTTCCAAAAGCAATGTGACGGCTGTGTAATGTTGTGCCATTTTTATTACCTTAATCAAGAGCTCTCACCAGGGATTTAGAGAGAGATTTAGAGTTTCAAGCTTCTTTTGAGATCAACAACGATTCAAGGTTTGGATTTTTCCTTTTTGTTTTTTATTCCCTTTTTACTTCAGCTACAAGTAATTGGATTGAAACACATAAATTGCTTTGTTCTAAATATGAAAACCTAGAGCGCCTGGAACTTTTATTTTTATTTTTTTCTTAATTCCATCATATTTCTTTTGATCACCATACATTATTTTGCATCGTATCGTCTGTTTTGTATAATAGACGATGTCTCATTACAGCGTATGAGATAGTTCATGCGCTATATAATCATGGATATTGAGTCATATGTGCATGTGAAGAGGGCAATGAATGAGATGAATGCCGGTATGCTCAATGGTTGATATACGTATTTTGACTTTTTTAATTGTTCAGAATCTTTAACATGTTGTTTCTGGGGATAAACAGCTTCAATAATCAATTATTCCTACCTGCTCAGATCATGGAGAAAGTTGAGCCAGAAAAGATACCTCAGATCAAGGGGGCTGGAGGAGAAGCTTAATCGAAATGCCTTTCTGGTCGGGTATAGCCAATAAGAGACAAGCCATTGTGGATGGTCTTAGTAGCAGCCTTCTCTGACTTTATTCCGGGGAATCCGTCTTATTTCAGCTGTTAGACAAGCCATTGTGCGTCCTAACTTCAGCAGTTAGTTTGCATATCAGCTGTTTCCAGCCTTCTCTGACTCTCTTATTCTCAGTACTTTAACACATTGAAGGAAATTGGTGCGTCTTCGAAGTCAAACTCGGTGTTCATACCCCACGGTCCAGGCATTGTTAAGGACATTTTCTCACAGATTATGGGTGGTCTTCTTCAGGGTAATTCTGCCAAGTAGATATTTTAAAGTCCAAAGTAGTTTTCTTCAGGGTTTAGTTGTGTTGCTATTGAGATTATTGAAGACCAAGATTATTTTAGTAAGTGATGGTGATTGTTTGAGGTTAGGGACGACGTTTCGAAGAAACGACCGGTTGAGCTTTGGTAGGAGAAGAATAAGATAGACTTATCGAGTGGGAAAGTGAGACACGGGGAGTCGAAGAAGGTGAGAGAAAGATTGGTGGATGGAACGGTGTCGTTTGGTGGAGAGATATGACTGGCCTCAATGGTCCTTGGAGGTTGAAGATGAACCATGGTGTGATTAAGTTTGAGGCAAAGAGATTTGTTTTATGAAGCAAAGAGTTTTTGTCTTTCGACTTTTGGTTTTAACCAACCTGGCAAGTGAAATTGCCTTATATTGTGTAGTTTGATGCGGTTTAAGAGTGTTGAAAGAATCATATTTATATAATAAATATAAATTGAATTTGTGCAGTTTATTTCTTGAAGGCCGTATGGGAGCTTAAAAACTTTGCGTGGAGCTTATTGTTTTAATTTTCTCAGAGTTTTTGCACACATTTTACATCTCTGTCTCCCGCTTCTTTATGTTAAGACTATGTTACTTAAGAAAAACTAAAGAAAATATAATGATAATGCTTAATCGTTCCCAACACCATACATAAATCTAACTACGATCATACCTATCCATTGCAACTTTCAGTTTTTAATAATACTAGGCCATTACCCGCGCGTACTAATCACACTCTTGCTATTCACAATTTCACTATTAACTTATTTCTTGGGTTTTTGGTTTCTACGGAGAAGAATATATAGGCTTCTTTGCTGGTTGCTAATTCTCTTTAGATGTCTTCCTCTGTTTTTTCCTACAACTTAAAAAGGATTCCATATGAAACGAGTATCCTTTGCTATGTATATCGATATATAGGGGGAATTCTGAGTTTTGCAAAGACGTACATTTTTTGCTTTTTGCTACCATATGCGGAGGATTTTAGGCGGCGGAAAGGATGTGTATTTGTCGATCTTGCTATGCATGTTAGTGTTCAAACAGTTAGTGTTCAATTACCCGAATGGAGCTATGTACATGCATCTCATGGTTGTTAGGCGGCTAAAGCTTCGTTAGTTCAACTAAGTCATCTTTTTGGTGTGGCTAATCTATGCAACTCGAAATCCAAACAGTTAGTGTTCCACATCACTGTTCAGTCAAACTCCGCAAAGGATTCCAAATTCTTGTACATTTATCAAGAATTTCGAGTTTCTCTGATTTTCTAATGATAGTTTTCTTATTCGCATTTTTTTGTACTTTAGTATGTCTGGTTTCTCTTTTTGGTGTGAATTATATGTTTCGATTTATTTTTATTATAGTTTTATACATTCCACATATATATGAATCGAATGTGTATTGTAAACCCTAATTTGGTGATATGATCTCATATTGTTTTTGTATATATACTCTCTTCTTGCTTTCATAACACCTAATCAAAATATTCTCTTTGCTACTTTTGAGTTTTTTGCATTGTACGTTGCTCTTTTTCTTATTTGCTCATCTTCTTAATTGATTTTCGTTTAGGAAATGCTTTCTTAACATTCGTTAGTGGAGTGATTCTTACTAACTTTGTTAATATTATTATTTTTTTAATAGGTTTCGCGATAAGTATAAAGGTATTGATATGTTTGTTCTTTTTTTATAGTTTTGTTAGTATATTATTTTCTTAACAATCGTCCGATCTATCTTTATTTTAATAAATAAATTGTTTGTTTCTTCTTTATTTGATGAGATTGCTTCGTTTTATGGTTTATATTTTGTTAATAATATAAAATTAAACTAACTAATCGTTTATTTGTTTTGCCAGTGATACATGTGTGTTTGATGTTTTGTAGATTTACTGCCTGTTGGTTCTGTGATTAACGGGGTAAGTAATATATTAATTTTATGATTTTTTATTTTGTCAAAGTTGGTTTCGATTCGTATTTTGAGTCTTATGATTTCCATACTCTTTATCATCTTACCTTTAATGAAAATCGAATTTTAGATCTTGAATTTTATAATTATTTTATGGTTTTTTATTTGTATTAAGTTAATGGATATATCCGATTTATTGTTTTCGAATTTTATATTATAGATAGATATATAGGAATCGAATTTAGCATTAAACCCTAACTTGATGATATGATCTCAGTAATTCATATATATACCTTTCTCTTGATTTCATACACCTAAACAAATCGTACGTTCCTCTTTTTATAAGTTTTCTTCTTATGGAGTTCTTCTTGATATGGTACCGTCGGCCATTTTTGTGTGCCAAACCCTAATTCATGTTTACATTTGATTTCCTATCTTATCTATACCTTCTTTATATATTTTCTTTTCGTATCAAATAAATCCTTTTCTATAGATACAAGCGTTTGACATGTTTCTCTATCTTGAATTGAAAGCTGCTTACTTGCTTATTGTCTTCGAATTTGTATGGCTCTCAATTTCCGTGGAAATCGCATGGGAACACATATATGTTAACATTCCTTTTTCTCTAAAAACTAATAATATAAAATTATTCCCTTCTTGCACGTTCATTAATATAGTGCACTTCAATCCTTTGGTTTTATTATTATTCTGGATTATTGATCTGATTATTATTCTATTGTTGTCTAGATTATAGGCAAACGCTATGATTAACAAAGGTACGATTTTCGAATAAGCTTTTTTTTAATTTGTTTATGTTTTCTGTCCAACGTGGTTTAATTATAATCTTTTAGGTTTTTGTAGGTAATGATCATAATCATCTTTAGGTGAGGTCTATCTTAACGACGAACGTGCATTTCTATATACATGGCAGGTGATTGGGTCTATACAATCTCCGAATAGCTCACCCATCTAATGTGAGCCTCACAGATACTTTAATAAAGCTCATTCGATATAACTAATCTCATTGTTTTGTATTCAATTCCATCTGAAATCTAACAACAATTTCTGCATATATAGAGATCATCTTCTTATGCTATAATATATTAGTAATTTTAACACTTTTAGGGTAGGTAGGCTACTTCATCACTATTCAAGGAGTGTTCTTCAACTTACACCTAATCTATTCAAAGTTCGTTCATCGGTACCTTGAAGAAGAAGCTATCCACTCTTCATTGCTAACGTTCCTCAAGGTAACATCGAAAACGTTTCTTCTCTTAGACGAAATCAGGCTTGCTCCGTAGTTGATCGATAATGGATGTGAAATTGTTGGGGTTTACTAACAAGTGATAACCTAATAATGTCTGTCATTCTTTTAAATTACGAGGGGAGGAGGTTCGTCGACGACGAAGAGTTTGAGAAGTGGATTGTTGAGTTTGGTTTCTATGGGAGATTTTGTATTTGCTTACTTAATCAAATTAATATATAAAATATTTCTTTGGTCTCTGAATCCTACATTATATATTCCAAGAGGATTGGTTTTTAAGAGTATAGTTAGTATCATCATGGCTTTTACAAGGTCTTTGTTTTCTATATTGATGATGTGCTTTTTATATTGTTTAAGTGTTACAGTTTTTGATTCGATGTTATTTAGCGACTGAAACAAGAATCAAAAGAGGAAATTTGTAGTTTTAGAAAGACATACTAAAGACTATATTAAAAAAATTCGTGGTGGTGGAGACGGGTGCGAAGTAAGCGACATAGAAGAAAGTGAGAGCAAACTCTGGGAGTTTAAGAGAAGGATCAAGCAGCATGAGATCACTTGAAATCTTTTAATGATATTTTAAGAACATTAAACTTTTAATGGTATTTTTTTAATGTTTATTGTCTTTAAGTATCAAATTTTGTGAGTATGTGGATCTGAACTTATGCTTTGTAGTCTTGGAATTGATAAATTATTACAAAGCTAAGATTTTTGAAAAAAAAATCGATTTTATGGTTTGATATTTATCTAGAAAAAAAAATGGTCTCACTGTGTGTATATCCTTTTTTCGCATCATTTTTATTTTTATACATACAATAAAAGACAAGCTAAAGACTCTAAGGTAAATGTCTTTCTTTTATAAATATATAAGAAAGGGTGTGAAAAAGAAGAAGAGGATCTTGGGGGGAGGTAGATGGAAGAGAAAACGACATAAAAATAAGGAGATAACATTTAATAGAAGAAAACAATAGCAGGGTACTCCCTCACAAATATCTTCACGCAAACAGTATTTAGGAAAAGACTTAAACCCAGATTTTAAGGAGTTATCATATCCAAATCCCTAGCACCATGAATACTCTTCTAGCTTGATAATGTCTTAAGAAAAAGTTGATGAAAGAAATAACACAAAAAAAAAATAGTCTCATTGTATGTATATTATTTTTTTGAATGGGGATTTTAATGATTTTAATAATCTATTTCCGGAAGTATAATTTTAGCAACCCTAATAAAAAATTTGATGGTGAAGGGATACTTAAAACAAATACGGGCAACAATGACATGTAAAAGGTATTAACCGAGCTAAAGATGAAGATATGTGTCATTTTCTAATAAATACTCAAAAAACCAAGAGAGATAGGAAGAAAGGAAAGACAAACACAAAAATTATGAGGCAACACTTCGTAGAAGAAGAGAATTCCTCAAAAGTATCTTTAGGAATCCTAATCCCTAGGAAGGAGAAGGAGAAGGAGAAGGAGAAGGAGGAGGAGGAGAAGGAGGAGAATGAGAAGAAGAAGTACGAGGAGGAGGAGGAGAAGGACGAGTAGGAGGATAAGAAGTACGAAGATAAGGAGACGCAAAATCATTATTTGATACTCTTGAAGAAGGAGGCGCAAAAACAATATTTGACACTCTTGAAGAGGGAGGCGCGAAAACTATATTTGTAAACAAGCGTGTCATTATAATTGATCCATCATACGTAATAAAAAAAATGTAAAACAAGGGCTTAAAATTCTCAAGGCGATTGAGAAATATAAGAGGTTATGGTTATCGTCTACTTCAGAGCAGAGAATGAAGAAAAAAGAAACTAACACAAGAATAAGAAGGAAACATTTCATAGAAGAAGACAATAATGAGATACTCCCTCAAAAGTATCTTCTGTTAATCTAATAAATAGGAAAAGAGTTCCAACCCTACTATTTTTTCTAGGGACTCTATCCCTCTTCGCTTCTCATCCATTTTATAAATATCAAACAAACCATGATCTTCAAACATGGGGTCAAGAAAAGGTTTAAAGATTCTTATCACCGACAAAGATGGAAAGGCGATTACATATACAACAAATGTTGTTTTCAAAGAAATCTTTCAGAATCTTTAGCTTTATGGTGTCTTACCTCCGGTTTCTATGAGAACATAATAGGCTTTTTTTTTTTTCAATGGTGTTCTGAATTTATTCTATTATCCAATGGATCATCTTCTGAAATATGATTTCACGAATATCATTCTCTAAAATATGTTTTCGAAACATAACATATTTGGATCATCTTTGATATAAGCATGAGGACTCACAGTCTTCTCTCATGTTAATTATAGCAGTATACTTTCTCGAGAAGTTCATTCCCGCGCAGGGCACGGATCTTGCCTAATTACTTTTACTAAAAGGTATATTTTCTTTAGATTTTTACTAAGAATAACACATCGTCCAAAATATATGTTAACTATTATTATCTTTATCATCTCTATGTGTATAGATTTGACTATTTAATATTCTACGTTTTTTAGTAGAATTAATATTTTCTAGTTTTAAAAACATTATTATCCTTTACCATATATGTATATAACTTTGATATTACTTTCACTAAAATTGTACATTGTCCAATATATATATATATATATATATAATGATATTGTTATCTTCATCATTTCTTTGTAATTTTACAAGGTTATCGGAAAAGTGAAACGCAACTTTCTTCAAAGATGGGAAAAATTTCATTGAAATCTGCTTTCATCGTTCTTTTAACTTTTACTCGTAAGTTCGATGTTTTATATAGCACAGAAAACTCAAAAGTTCTACCTCTAAATCTTATTCAGTATACTGTATATCATGTCAATTATGTTTATTACATCTTTTGTTGTGTAGTGATGATTCTCGTAACAGTTGAGATTATTGAGGCAAAACGTTACACGAAGAAACTACTATGTCCTTATTGCATCATGTGGCTTCACCGCCAATTAAGCAACTAGAACTTAGTTGTGACCCAGGATGCAACCTATGGTGTTTTTATTTGAGTTGTTTTTGTTCATGTGGTGGTCCAATTCCAAAAATATAAATTATGATTACAACATAATAAAAAACATTTGAATTGTTATTGCGCATCTCTTGCAGTTCCAAAAATACAAATTTAGGATTATAACTTAATAAAAAAATATTGTTTAACATGATTACCTATTTAACTTTCATGTGATAATTTTGTGAATCATACTAGTAAAATGCATTCTCTTTTTTTTTTTTTTAAGTTTAAATGCATTCTCGATTTTTGTTTAGAGAAATTGGGTTGAATAACCAATGGACACAACTAGACCACGTATATTAATTTTTGTTACATCCTTAATTATTATTATTTTTTGGTTAGTGAACAAATTAACCTTTTTGTTTATTGTTGTGGTTTTGTTTTGGATCAAATATTGTTATGGTTGAATCGAAGAATTTTTGACCGAGTCTTATACATATTTTTTTGTCCGGATTTAATTGCGAAACTACTCTCATACAAGATAATTGAACTAGGAAAATTTGATTCGTCTTTTTGACAAGACCACCAAAACGCCGACAACAACACAATACTTGCTAAATTATAAAATTTAGAACATCTCCATCTATAGTCGACACTCTTTAATGGTCTTGCATTAATATTAAAACATAAACAGTAAAATATTTGTTGGGTTTCATCAATTTTGAGAAACCCACACAAAAGCATAGGAAAGAAAAAAAAAAATTAGTTCCGTGTTCCGACATCTATTGTTTGAGTGTCCACTCCCACTTTTGGTTCTTGGATGTAAGAATACATATATCACGGTATATTTTCTAACACTTCTGATCATTTTGAACATTCTGCCTTAATTAAATGGCTTTTTATGAAGAAAGCAAACATACACTAATTATCCTACTCTAAAGTCTAAACATAGGTTTTGCTTTTCGCATTATTGGTCTTTCTTAATATATACATTCCTCTTTCTTTAGGCGGTCAAAATTATAAATACTTATAAGCCACATTTGTATATAAGACTTTACAAGAGTGTTCACACCTGAACAAGTTACAAACTTACAACAAACACACATCCTCTAAAACATGGATGCATGTTTAAACTCTCTTTCAACACACAATAAACAAAAAGCAAAAAAAATCCAAGATTTTACACAACCAAACGATCTGGTCAAAGAGCAACTACTTAATTTTTCAAATCCACATCAAGAAACTCAAATCTGATCCCATTTTAGCTTTAAGTGGAAAGGATGTTAAGAAGAGAGACTCTAGCTTGTATCATTACCTTGAAAAGTCCTTCAAGTCCCTCTTCAAGCTCTTCCATGGCTGTCTCTACACCTTCTGATCTAACCAATGCACATTGAATTCTCTCACTTATTTCTTCACTAATCTCTTTCACCTCTTCTTGATCTTCCCTTGTCGTCATCACAACAAGCTTCCCAAGCTCAGCTTCCATAGCTTCAAGCTCGAGACAAGAAAAACCCTTCTCATGATCTCTCTTCTCCTGATTATGATGATCTATTCCTTTTTTCACAAGCTTCATTACAATCCCCCAACCTTTGTGATGGTGATGATTCTTTGTCTTTAACCCTTTAGGCGACGACAAGAACGACAAGACCGATCGTAACACGAAACAAGTCATCACACTCGTCTCTTGCATCACTCTAACCAAAGCACTCAACTCTTGATCATCATCACACCAAACACTACTCTCCAAACACGCATCTGCCTCTCTCGACATTACCATATTCTTCTTGATCTCCTTCTTGATCTCTTTCCTCGACGCCATGTAAGCATCCACGTCACTCTCGAGGCTAAACTCACCTCCCTTCTTGCTCCGTCTCAAAGCAGACTCAACCTCGACAACACTCTTCTTGATCCTCGAAGCCGTGTCCTTAGCTCCTCCACAAACCTCTAAGTACTTTAGCGACACTTCAAGAAGCTCATCCATCAAGCCGACTCCATTAAGAAGAGCTTGTTGAGTTTCAGAAGAAGTCTTGAAGAGATCTTCACTTAAACATCTATAAAGCTCGGTGAGACCAGAGAGACCGTCACGGACCATCATCCTCGACTCTAACATAGAGGACCCGAAAGCTCTAACCTTGGAGACCACTTCTTGAATCCTCCTAATACTCGGGTGTGACCGAACCGGTAAGCTAACACATCTAGCTTTGTATGCTTTGTGGAGTCTCGGAGACAAGGAAGACATATACATCTCAAGTAACGATGGTGAAAATGGGTTTTTCGAGTTATGCTTTGTTCGGTTCTTTAACTCTAGGGTTTGTATAAATACACATAATAATGATATAAATGTCAATGAGTAGGGCCTAGCCTAAGACGTGAAGTCCATGTGAAGTGAGTGTGGGTACTTCACTAACGAGGAACAGAACACGTAACGCTCATTAAATGCTATGTGGTTTGAATTTTAGTTAAATCGTTGTCGAAGTTCGATGTTTCGGTTTCGGTTACTAAAACCGAAACTTTTTTACACCTCTTTTCATGCACCAAAGGCACCGTCCATTTACGATTCATTAATATTGTTGTCATTATTTAATGATTTTAATTCTCGTTGGATTTTGTTTCTTTTGAAGGTTTCAAATAAAATACTCTTTCTTTAGTGTGTGTGGGTACCTCGTTGAATTTAATTCAAAGATCTTTGAAAGATTTTGTTACATTATTTATTTAAATAGTAATAAATTTGAAGATATCTATCAATCTATGCACGAATGATTTGGTCCCACGCTATAGAAACGATGCCTCCCTTAAATAACACCGTCACACGGCAGCAATTTGTTACCATGAATTTAGGAAATGTCCTTCAGATTCTACATTGACCATGTTTAGACCTTTTGGTTTGATTTTGGGAATATTTAATTTCGCTTTAAGAATTAATTAATGAATGAATAGTTGATAATTGACGTTCTCCTTTCGGTTTGATTTTGAGAATATTCGTTTTCGCTTTAAGAATCTACTACATGTACACTGTTGATCATTGAAGTCTTTAGAGATTATTACTTGACCCGGCTAAGTAGCTAGCTGTTCAAGGGGTGAATTGATTTCAGTTCAATTGGCTCAGAGAGTTGGTTTAAGACGGTTTTAGATGGTAGTTCAATTGCGGTGGCAAATTACGTAATTAAGGAGAGTTTATTTGTGTATTAAAACAGAACTGTTTTAGTGCACGAGTGCTTGTGTTGAGCTATGTAATTGGACTCATGCCCATTTCAAATTAGGCAAATAAGGCCCAACGAAATACGCAAATCATATATATGAAAGGAGGATGTCCCTCTCCCGTTGATTGACACATCATCACTCAATAATCTATCATGTGTCCAACCCAATTTAACGCTCTACGTCTCAGTCGTCTCGAATTCCCTGATTCTCTACATCTCCCATTTCCAAGGTTTAATTACAACGTTACGTGCAAAAGTTTTTTTTTTTTTTGGTGTAGAAATAAAGTGCAAAAGTTATGAGGAATATTTAAAGAATATCAAGGTTACTTTTCATCTTCTCCATCCGATCATCCGATTCTAGCTAATCAACCTCAACACTTACAATGCTAAATCATCAATCTACCACTGAAAATCTTTGGCTGCTTCAATGGCGTCTTTGCTCGATGACATCACCAAAACCGACGTGTTTATTTTTCTCTCTCGCAGCTTCGATTTCATCTGTTTCAACGTTTGTCGGTTTCGGATTTCTCCAGTCAAGTTTCTGGATTTAAGAGGTCTAAAGGTTTCGCCGACTTGGCGACTCATTCGACGAGTCATGGGTTGAATCGCAAATAGCATATCTAGATACGCTGGCTGTGGACGGGATCGTCTCGGAGGCTCATGATGCCACTGCCGCCGCCGTCGAAGGTATATACATACTAATTTTTTTTTCTTCTACCCGTTTATTTTCTTAGGTATTCATGTCTGAAATCGACCATCATTGTGTTGTGTTCAAAACTAATTTGAAGCATTTTCTGAAAATAATTCTTATTGGCAACATCACATCGATGATGGAGAAGAGGATAATTCTGGTTTCGCGAACCCTAAACTTTCTATTATTGTTCCTTTCTCGTAAATCATGGGTTTCCCTCTTTTGTTTCTACAAGCGTTTAAACGAGAGTTGCAGTTTTAAGACCCATGAGGGAGATAGAAATCCGCTTTAGATTATGTTTGGTTTTCGTTTGAGTGGAATAGTGTTTCATTGCGTATTGTTCTTTTAGATACATGGTTCATGGGAATTCTATGGATTTTGCGGTTTCACCTTATCAGTGATAGTTTGTGTCGCTTTTTGTTCTTGAGTATTTTGTCAACATTTACGTTTACCATTATGGAGAATGTTATGTTTCACACGAAATTCCTATTTGACATGGAAATTGCAACTTCAACACAAAGCCAGTCACCTAGCCTCTATTGGTTGGGAAGCAGTTCGTGGTGTGCTGATACTTCAGGTAACGTATAAACCTCTTTTGGATAAACGCAGTACTTCAGAAATGTGTACTCTCGACATTTCTTTCCAATCTTCTTGACGTCTTCACCATATCGCCTTAATTTTTTCTTATAGAATTCTGTGACTAATCTTTGATCTTTCAAATGCATCCTTCTTCATATTATTCTTATGGTAGGAAAATTCCACTAGACCCATTGCAAAATGGTGTTTGGCCCATGTCTTACTAGCCATACCCATGTCTTCTTTCCCAAAATTGAGTTGTGCTCATGGTAGATGATCTGCTTAGTGCTGAATAAACCAGACGTGTTGATTTGGAGACAATCAACGGCTGGTATGCTTGAAAGATTGATGCATTTAATGAGCAATATCGTCCCCTTCCATCTGGAGCAATATCAGCAGAGAAGATGACAACACATAATGTACTTTTTCATCATATATTTTTCCCATTTTATGCCTTGGTGATTTCGATTCTCCCTTCTCGTTTTGAACTATTTACATGCAGGTTATTACACAAGTTTGCATTTAAAGTGTAACGTGGTAAAAAGGTTCTAAAAATATAACAGAGTCTACATATCAGTCTTCATATAGCGTCATCTAGAAGAAAAAAACCTAATATAATGTTCATACAAGTCTAGCCAAGTTTTTTATGTTCAATCTGGAGTTTAGAGAAAGACTCTAAAGATGATCATTATAAATATATTTTGTAGTTGTAAATTCTCTTAATTCGACCATTTAACGTCATGATCTTTGTCAAATTTGTAGGTTACATCATATTCGATTGGGTATCTTCAGGTTTTATATATTTAGAATCTATTGGAATGAAGGAATGGACAACTTCAAGTGGCTTATATATACTTATATTTACCATATATGTGATACATCTGCTCTAGCATAACAGCATTGTTGCAGAGTTTCATCGCTATATGGTCCCCCTATTTCAACAAATTGCCCAAATAACTTAGCAAAAAAAAAAAAAAAACAAATTGCCCAATGCCTTAACAATTCACACTTTCAAATTCTTGTCTTTGGTTACCATAACTCCATATTTTTTCTCTTTTGACAAGGTCTTGTATGTATATGAACTTGTACTTTTTTTTTTCAGGTTGTTAAAACAACATTGTTTCTATATATGGAACAACGATCGCATAAGAAACCTGATCAGAACCATAAGGTGATAATGCCTATAGTCTGGAGAAAGAACAGTCGTGGACATTGGAACCAAATAGTTCACAGCTCTCCAAAGTGTCTTTGTTGGATTTTATGTCATTTTTAGTAAAAGTTTTTGTTTACAATATACATCCTCTAACACTTGATTTCCGTATATTAGCATTGTCTTAAGCTAACAAAAGAAGATTTGATCCTATTTTAAGATTTATGAAACTGATTTCTACTTTATTAAAGCGATTTTTATATATTTTAAAATTATAGTTTATTCGATTATATTGTAAAATATGAATTTGTAAAAAAAATATAAAAGCAAAAAACATGCGCGTATGCGCGGATAATCACCTAGTATCAAATGAAAGAACACTAAAAATAAATTTAATACGACTACTAAAACCATCTTAATCTATTTGTAGGTAAAACTCTCTCGAACAAACAACTTTCGATTGTGGATCTTTGTTTCCGCCCGACTTTTATCGGTCCGGATTGTGTATATTTTCTTTTGTTTTTTGGTTTGTTTAGCGGTTTCGTTTTTGTATTTTCCGTCTAGCGGATCTTTTTTCCGACTTCGCTCGGATCTATGGCTTTCCGACTTAGATCGGAATAAAAACCTCCTCCTCGACTATGTTACAGTGGTGAAAAAGATCTGGCGTTTGGCGATTCTGAAGTACTCTCCTTTATTCAAATATCTGTCAAAGCCTGGCTGGGAGATTGACTCTCCTCTAAATCTTCAAAGGTGCTTTAAACTAAGGCGATGGAGTTGTGGTCATGGTTGTGATGGTCGGTGGTGATTCTGCGGTGGTGAGTTGCTTCTTTGAAGAGCTACGTTTGGATCTGTTTTCTTCTGAGGAGTGTGTGTTGGTGATTTTGTTGAATCAGGCGTCGATCTTTGTTTTGCTGTGAATTCAGCTCAGATTTCGACTATGGCAGTGGTGGCGTCCGGTGGTGATGAGTGTCGGCGACACTGTTTGGCAATCCTAGATCTGTTTGCAATTGTTTTATTCATTTATGGGTTGTATTGGGCTTCTCAAAATCACTTTGTAAGGCTTTTGGGCCTTTAAATGAAATATATTGGACGAACAAAAAAAAAAATCTATTTGTAGGCTGTTGCAAATGCTTTTTTGTTGTTTGGGTCAATTTTAACGATATATCATGAAGCCAGATCAGAGTACACAAATTTACATAGGAGAAATTAATTCGATAAGATATAACATTTTTGAAACAAACACTTGGCCGAACAATTGTAAACACGAATGCGTGGGCCAATCCGGAAAAAGTCAAAAATTAAAGAGGATAACTTCAAACTTCTCTGATGGTCATGTCATATATAGTTTGTTTCATCGTCTTGATCTTTGCAAATACATCTAAGCACCATCTAGTTTCCAAACACCATCTCTTCAACATCTTACTTCTCCGTGATTTAGCGAAATGTACAGAAAAAAACATACCGCCAATGGATGCTGCGGATTTATGTTCAAAGCAGGAACCGAAACCAGGCCCACTTCACCCAAGCAAAGAAGCTCTTCGGAGGTTGATGTCACCGGAGCATACCGTACGTAATACATGGCCTCGCCGTCGCCGGAGGGATCATCATGCATTTTTATGGACCATCGTCGCAGGGAAGAAGAAGTCATCAAGATACGATCTCGAGATGATTTCAGCCGAGGACGAGGAGGGATTGTGGGGCAGGAGGAGCATAATACGGTCGCAGTTGCAGCCAGATCAGGTGGATCTGGTGGCAGCGGCTCTGGTGGTTTGTAACGGGTCGGATACACCGAAAAAATTACCAACGAAAATTGAGAGAGAGACGAGATCGGTAACGTTGAAGTCGGGGATGTCATTGTCGATGTGGCCTTTGCATCCATGGAGAACGATTCTAGAAGTGACGAACGGTGTTGTTGGTACTGCTCAAGAGGAGGAGAAGTGACGCACGGTGAAGATCCGGTGGCTGAGCTCCAATCTGCTTCAGATTCGATGCGGCTGCCTCGGGAAGCGTTCCTGAAAAAGATTTTAGGGCGAACCTAACTTGTTTTTTCTTTTCTTTTCATTCTTCCCTCTCCTTTAAAATTTTTTTTTTCAAAAAAACAATGTCAAACAAAACAAAAACTACTGATAAAGTTATATTTATTGGTATACTGATTAATCTTTGATTTATGAATGGGCCAAAATTTTCAGAAATACTAAAACTAGAAAAAACATTAGATTGACAACGACTAAATGATTTAGTTGCTAATCAGCCTGTACTGATCCAATATATAATGTTGTAATTAACGGCTTGTATCGATCGTTTCTTTCGTATCTTCTGAAAATGTATTAAAACATGAACGTTTAAGTTCCAATGTATCTTTGAACAGAACAAAACAACAAAACAAAACAAAAATAAGTTCCAATGCATTGATTCAGGGTTTATCATAGTTTTTTTTTTTTAAACTCTTTATCATTTTCTAACTAATTTAGTCACTTTGAACTATGAGTCTTAATTAAGTAGAGTGTTTCATAACATTTATGGGTATATAACTGCAATATTGCATCTACTTTTACAAATTTATCTCTACATATATCTGTTGAATTAGTGTACAAAATCTTGTGTATAATGTATCCCTCGGGCAAATTCTCTACAGTCGAATGCCTACGAAGGTTACATTACAAGCATACTTTAAAATCTAATGAGAAATTATGTTGAGAAGCGAGGCTCCTGTTCTAATCAACCTTCGAAACAACCCTTCTAGATTCTTCTCGAACCCACCAATGCTCATCTCAACCTCCTCAAGCTTCTTTTATAGCTCATCACGAGAGAAAAAATCTTGGCAAATCGCGGAATTCAATGTCTCCAACTCGTTCTTGGTCGCTTCGTGATGATCCTTCTTCTTTAGTACTGAAGCCAACTTGCTCTTAATGTTACTTTGTCGTCCGGATAAGAACTCCAAGAACGACTTGAATACCATGACACTAACCGAAACTACTCGTCTCATGACCTCTATAACAACCACAAGATGTTCATCTTTATGATCATTATCATATAAGTTTGACCCACCATCGATTTTCTTCAAGGAAGCAAGAAGCTTCTTTTCTCATGTTCTTTCTGAATCCGACATAGCCCAAGACCGCGACATCGAGTTGATCTCCTCCTCCCTTTCTTCTAACATATGACTGAACACCACGAACATGCTCGTGAGTCTCCACGCTGCATACATGCATTAGCCTCAAAGATCCATCAAGCATCTCCTCCATAAACTCAGAACCATTAGACGACATAACACGTTGCGTCGAACCCATTTTCAGAAACTCCTCCGTACAATCGTAGAGCTCCTCCAGGCCAGCTAAGCCCATCCAGATTGATTCGGAAGAACTACTTGTCGTAATGTTAATCGTTTTAACATTGTTAAGAGCTTCTTCGATCCCACTCGTGCTTGGATGTGATCTTGAAGGTAAACTTATAGATCTTTATTGTTTTTTAGTGATCATATTCGCCATGATCTTTTTGTGTTTCTGTTTTTGTTTTGAGTTTCTAGTTGATAAAAGGTGTTTTGAGGTTTATTTCTTTCTTCTTTTATTCAACTTGCCCCTACACATATATATAGCATAGGGTTTTGGTACGTCATCAACCAACAAAACTTCAACAATAAGTGAAGTTTTAAATTTGATCGGTCCGATTAATACTGGCAAATTGTTACGATTTAGAATGTAAAACTCAAAGATTTATCAAGAACAAGCTGAATTTCTCATAAATCCGGAAGTGTTTACAAGCCAGGAAATATTCTAAGGAGTTTCCTCTCTCCTCTAACAACTTTGTGATCAAATCTCTTGATACCTTACTACTAACCAAACGCATATCTTAAATAGCAAACCAAATCCTTCTGCATATGGGTTGTTCTTCTCCAGCTCACCCTTTCCGTTAACCGCCATGACGTGTCCCTCTTTTGCTTCTAGAACGTTCCACTGACGTGTCCTTATCCTTCTAGAAGTCTCTCCTCTGAGCCACGTCACTGCTGTGGAGTAATGCTGATCTGCCAGCCTTCTTAGCCTTGGACTTGCTTCTTCTATACTTGAAGAGGATAGGCGGTCTTTCCTCCACCTTCCTAACAGACCCACACCTAACATTACCCCCGCCTTTGAAAATAACCTTGTCCTCAAGGTTGCACAGCCAAGACCGACCTCCTTTCCATTTGATGAGGATATCTTCCTGCGGAACGGACTTGGTGCGTCTTCTTCTTGAGTTCGTCTTTTCCCAATTACGTCGATGTCGATAGTGGATGTATTGCTTGCCAAATTGCAATGTGGTGGACATACCTTCTCGATTTCTTTGAATATGTTTTGTTTCAACTGGATATTTTCAATCACTGCGTCTATGACCATGTCCACATCTTTGAACTCCCTGTAATCGAGTACTCCCTTCAGCAAAGAGAGAGCTTTGCCTGCTTTATCTTGAGCCAGCTTTCCCTTAGACACCAAGCCTTTCATATTGGCTTCAACTGATTTGATTCCCTTCGACAGGTATTTTGGGTTGATTTCTTTGAGCACAACTCTTATATTGCTTAGAAGCAGAGCAGTAGCAATGCCAGAACCCCTAAGACCTCCACCAATAACTGCAACTTTTTTCATCGCCCCCGGTTTCAATCCAACATCGGTTACATTAGGCACTTTTGATGTTGCCCGTTGTGCAAAGAAAACATGAACAAGAGCCTTTGCTGTATCTGACAGAACTAACTGCTTGAAAACTTCTGCTTCCTTAAGAACTCCACTATATCCTCCATGGATGATTCCTTCTTCAATCACCTCAATGCAAGCATGGTGCTGAGGCATATTCGGGGCTATCTTCTTGGCTAGCTGTCTTGAATTCTTCCATATAACACGAGCTTCAGATAAAGAACCAATTTTGTCAGTCCTGTGCAGTGAGCGCAAAAAGAGTTCACGTCCCGCTGCCATCTCTAGAGCCCACTTTCTGGATGTGCTCAACAGATCTCCAGACCGAACTAAAGTATCAATGAGACCCAGTTTTTGCCCCTCGTCTGATGATATTGACTTCGAAAGCAGTAACATATCAGTAGCTTTTGCAAGGCCTACTAATCTTGGAAGACGTTGGGTTCCTCCAAAACCTGGAATAACTCCGAGTGTTAGTTCTCGTAAGCCAAGTTGAGCTTTCGGAGCAGCAACTCGGGCATGACACGCCATTTGGGGCACGTGATCACAGCTGAAGGCGTAGCCGCTGAACCAAGCAAGGTGCAGGCGATGAAAGACTGGCCGGAACCGAAGAACGTGAAAGCCTTACGGGGATTCCTGGGTTTAACGGGGTATTACCGCAAATTTGTCAAAGGCTATGGGGACATAGCTAAACCACTCACTCGCCTGCTGCAGAAGGATCAGTTTCTATGGAGTGAAGAGGCTAGAGCGGCGTTTCAAGCCCTAAAAAAGGCCATGGTCACTGTACCGGTTCTCGCATTGGCAGATTTCTCTACCCTCTTCGTAGTGGAATCAGATGCATCCGGGGTAGGGTTGGGGGCTGTGTTGATGCAAAACCAGAAACCTTTGGCCTATTTCAGTCAAGCTTTAACAGAGAGACAACGTATGAAGTCCATCTACGAGAGAGAGCTTATGGCAATTGTATTTGCCATACAGAAATGGCGGCATTACCTGCTGGGACGTAAATTTCTGGTCAGGACCGATCAAAAAAGCTTGAAGTTTTTGTTGGAGCAGAGGGAGATCAATTTGGAGTACCAGAAGTGGTTGACAAAGATCTTGGGCTTTGATTTTGAAATCCAATATAAACCGGGATTGGAGAATAAAGCAGCTGATGCCTTATCCCGAGTGGAGGCATTACCACAGCTATTTGCATTATCAATGCCAGTGGTCTTGCAGCTGAAAGAGATCGGGTCAGAGGTAGACAACGATCCGGAGCTTAAGAAGATAAAGGAAGACTTATTGCAAGAAGGAGCGACCCATGTGGATTTTGCAGTGGTCCAAGGACAACTCTTACGTCAAGGTAAACTCGTCATTCCCCAGAAATCTCATTTGGTGCAATTAATCCTCACAGAATACCATGATGGGAAGATTGGGGGTCATGGAGGAATCTTGAAAACTCAGAAGCGTATTGGGGCAGTTTTTTATTGGAAAGGAATGATGACGGATATCAAACAGTATGTAGCGGAGTGTCAAGTTTGTCAGCGACACAAGTACTCTACCTTGGCTCCAGCAGGGCTGCTGCAACCATTGCCAGTTCCAAAGGCAATATGGGAGGATATTTCACTGGATTTTGTGGAAGGTTTGCCAAAGTCAGAAGGGGTGGACGTAATTATGGTGGTGGTTGACCGGTTGACGAAATATGCTCATTTCATTGGTCTCAAGCACCCTTTTGACGCATCACTAGTGGCTCGGGTCTTCATGAAGGAGATAGTCCGTCTACACGGGTTTCCACGGACCATGGTTTCAGACAGAGACAGGATTTTCACGAGAAAGTTTTGGACCGAGCTGTTTAAACTGGCAGGTACAACTCTTTGCTTTAGCACCGCCTATCATCCTCAATCTGATGGGCAAACGGAAGTGACTAACCGAGGGCTGGAGACATTTTTGCGATGCTATGCGAGTGATAAACCCAAGGCTTGGGCACAGTTTCTTCCATGGGCAGAGTTGAGTTATAATACTTCCTTTCATTCTACAATTCAAATGACACCTTTTAAGGCGGTATATGGAAGGGATCCCCCGGCTCTCATTAAGTACGAGGATGGGTCAACTATGGTGGCTGAGTTGGAGCAGCAAATGCAGGAGAGGGATCTAATGGTAACCGTTATTCAACAAAACATCTTAAGGGCTCAACAGTTGATGAAAAAGCAAGCGGATGGACACCGAAGAGACGTAGAGTTTGCTGTGGGGGATTGGGTTTATCTCAAACTGCGGCCATACCGCCAGCAGTCCCTGGCCAGGAGGAGCAATGAGAAGCTATCGGCGCGTTTTTATGGGCCTTTCCAGGTGCAAGCCAGAGTTGGGCCAGTGGCGTATCAGCTGTTGTTACCCCCAGAGGCAAGAATTCACTCTACTTTTCACATCTCTCAGCTCAAAGCTGCTGTGGGCAGTGTGTTGACACCACTATCTCTTCCCCCACAACTCACTGAGGAGGGAATATTAGAGGCGGAACCGGCAGAGGTATTGGGAGAGCGAATCAATGGACTTACCGGGCAAGAGGAAGTGTTAATCAAGTGGAAGGGATTGCCTGCACATGACAGCTCGTGGGAATGGAAAGGGGTCATACAAAACCAGTTTCCCGGATTCGACCTTGAGGACAAGGTCCTTGTTAAAGCGGCGGGTAATGTTACGCGTGAGCAGGAACGAGCACCAATCCTCTACCAATACCGTAGGAGGAAGAACAAGCAAAAGGCTTGGACCCATGAGGCCCACTAAAGATATTCCTAGGATCAAACAAAAAGGCTGCTTCTAGAAGAAAGAGAGAGGGAGACACGTCATCAAGAGGGAGCAGAGGAGAAGCAGTATTAAGGAGAAAGTTGTTACGAGAGGAAGGGGATCTTTTGGAGTGAGATCATTGTGAGAGGAGAGAGAGAACTCCTAAACTTTCTCTGTTTTTTTCTTTGCTTGTAAACACTTTGGATTTTGCTTGAATCAAACTCGTTTATTTCACAAAGAATCTGGGTTTTACAAGTAAATCGTAACACAAATCTATTCACTCTCTGAGCTGTTTTGACTATTATATTGGTCAAATTATTTGGCCACAGAGATGAGCCTGATGAGTCATAGTCTGTGTTGTCACGGCCCTATCCCGGGGATCCGTAAAAAACCTTAACCTATTTTGCAAGGAAGCGTAATGGATTTCATTTGGGGTTCTTTTGTTAATCTTAATTGGACCATAAGAGATGTGAATTTAAAGGAATAGAAGTCCATTAGTTAATTAATTGGATTAGACCCAATTGTCGAGGGCCCATTTGTATCAACCTAAAACCCTAGACTTTGTCTTGGGGGAGTGTTGCCGTGAAAGGAAAGGAGAGAAGAAGAAAAAGAGAAAAAAAAAAAGGGGAAGGAGAGAGTTGTCGTGGGAGAAGAAGAAGAAGAAAGGAAGAAGAGGAGAGAGAGCGGAAGATCTCTACGAGATCAGGAAGGAAAAGAGAAGAAGGGATGAGAAAGGAAACAAGAAGAAGAGAAGAAGGGGAAGGTGTGACTGTTAGACATATGATATATCTGTTACGCTATTTTAGGACTTTGTTAATATTGTCTGTACGGTTCCATGATATGAGGAACCTCTCCTGATTCTTTGTAACTACTCAGGCTATATAGCCATGTATGATCTCTGTGAATAATCAAGGAAATCTTCACACTTTCATGGTATCATAGCTTCTACGGTTCTGATTCTCTCTCTCCTTTTTCTTTTTCTCTTTTCTTCTTCATCTTTCTTTCCTTCAAATCGCCATTAATGGCTGCTGCCAATACTCCGAACGAGCGCTGTTTTGGTGTCATAAACATCAAGAATCAGATCCCAATTCTTCTTGATGAGAACGAGCATAACTACGATGCCTGGCGTGAGCTCCTCCTCATGCACTGTATGGCCTACGAAGTTTATGGCCATCTCGACGGCACAGTCCAACCAGCGACCGCAAACGATGATGCCTGGATTAAACGTGACAACGTTGTGAAGCTTTGGCTCTATGGAACCATGGCTCAGCCCCTGTTTCGACAGTCCTTCCAAGCAGGTGGCACCGCTCGTGATCTCTGGCTGCGAGTGGAAAATCAATTCCGAAACAACAAGGAGGCACGCGCAATTCAACTTGATAACGAACTGCGCACATTAGAGATCGGCGATCTCGGCGTTGCTGACTATTGCCAAAAGATGAAATCGATGGCAGCACTCCTCTCCAATGTCGGCAATCCAATCACAGATCGCACTCTCGTTATGTACATTATTAATGGCCTTAACGAGAAATTCGATAACATCATCAATGTTATCAAACATAAAGATTCATTCCCATCGTTTGACTCGGCCAAAACGATGCTTGAAAGGGAGGAGAAAAGACTTCAGAAATCGACGCGCGCCACGGCCTCGAATAAAGATTCGTCGTCGGCTTCTACTGCTCTCACTGCCACGCAATCTTCGACATCACAGATGCAGCGCTCAGGTTCTAACAGGGGCCGTGGCAACGGTCCTCAGCGTGGCAATCGCCGTGGTCATCGAGGTTCTAACAGAGGCCGCGGAAATTACTCCAACAGAAATCCCTGGGGTGCTTCACCGTATTGGCCTCCACCGCCGCCACCATATTGGATGCAGCCATATCAAAGCTGGCCGCAAGTTGCTCCTGCACCACCGGGCCTCCCACAGCAGGCAAATTTGGTAGAATTCAACCCGTTTCAAGCCTACACCTCTGACACGGTAGCTGCTCCAGCTGGCTCCGACTGGTACATGGACTCGGGGGCATCTTCTCATCTAGCCACATCGGCAGGTATGCTTCACTCTACTCTTAATCATAACACCTCCGAGTCTGTCATTATCGGAAACGGTTCTTCCATTCCTGTTACAACCATAGGTTCCACTTCTGTTAGCTCACCCACCAAACCTCTTCTACTTAACAATGTTCTTGTCACTCCTGATATTGTTAAGAATCTCATATCAGTTCGAAAATTCACTAAAGATAATTGGTGCTCAGTGGATTTTGACCCGTTTGGCTTTACTGTGAAGGACCTTCAAACATGGAAAGCTCTGCTCCGATGTGATAGCTCCGGCGATTTATACTCGCTTCCGGCTTCTTTCAATAAACCACCAGCCACATCTTCCGCTTTATTAGCTTCTACGCCTGATCTTTGGCACAAACGATTAGGCCATTCAAATGCTTTTTCTTTAAGTTCGATTTTCCGTTCAAATCCAAGTTTATGTAATAAGGGGAGCCTTTCATCTTGTGAACCTTGCTTTCTTGGAAAATCAATAAAATTGCCATTTGTGCCATCTCTTTCAACTGTTACCAAACCATTTGAGATTATTCATTCTGATTTATGGACTTCACCGGTTTTGAGCTTAAGTGGGATTCGGTACTATGTTCTCTTTCTTGATCAATTTACTCACTATTTGTGGGTTTATCCTCTTCGCCGTAAGAGTGAAGTTCTCTCTAAGTTTCTTCACTTTTCAGCTTATGTTGCAACTCAATTTTCGGCGACGATCAAGAACATCCAATGTGATAATGGTGGTGAGTACAACAACACCGAATTTCACAACTATTGTGCCTCTCACGGCATCTCTATTCGGTTTTCGTGTCCCCACACCTCACAGCAAAACGGCCGGTCCGAGCGAATGATTCGAACCATCAACAATACGGTTCGAACTCTCTTATTCCAGTCTCGCCTTCCACAGTCTTTTTGGGTAGAGGCGCTTCACGCTGCCGTCCATATCCTAAACATCACTCCCTCCAAAGCCATTCAAAATCAGATTCCACACACCCTTCTTTTTCGTCAAAAGCCAACCTATGAACACCTTCGTGTATTCGGGTGCTTATGTTACCCAAACATCAACCACTCCAACTTACCAAAGCTTTCTCCCAGAACCACACCATGCCTTTTTCTTGGGTATCCTTCATAACATAGGGGCTACAGATGTTTAGATCTCAAAACCAACAAAATCATCATTTCCCGCCATGTGCATTTCGATGAGGAAAAGTTTCCTGGCGCTGTTTCTTCTCAACCCACAAACACCTATCACTTCCTTGAGGTCTCAGATGATCCGTCCCCTCTCTTCCAATCCATCCTTCAAGCCCCATTTCGAAACACAGCTCCACCAACAATTCCTTCTAGAGCCCAGGCCCATCCCATTCGGCCCGATCCTATGTTTCGAGCACCGCCAACTATTCATACTCGATCCAAGTCCGGCATCACCAAGCCAAAACAAATCTTTTCTCTCCTTGCCAAAACAAAATCGCCGATCCCTAGAAGTCATATCCAAGCCCTTTCCGATCCGAACTGGAATCCGACAATGACGGATGAACATGGTGCTATGCTTAAGACTAAGACTTGGAGCTTAGTACCTAGGCCACCCAATGTTAATATCGTCCGCTCCATGTGGCTGTTTAAACACAAATATGATGCTAATGGTGTTTTGTCTAGGCATAAGGCCAGGTTGGTGGCTAATGGCAGGTCGCAGGAGGAAGGAGTTGATTTCCAAGAGACGTTCAGCCCGGTTGTCAAACCAGCCACTATCAGAACTGTCCTTAACGTCGGTGTTGCCTTGAATTGGCCTATCCATCAGCTTGACGTCAAAAACGCTTTTCTCCAAGGCGATCTTGACGAGACGGTTTATATGCATCAACCGCCGGGATTCAAAGATAAAGCAAATCCGGATTATGTATGCAAGCTCAACAAGGCGATATACGGCCTCAAGCAAGCCCCGCGGGCTTGGAACACGAAGTTTTCGTCTTTTCTGAAACTAATGGGCTTTGTACAAAGTAGGGCCGATTCCTCTTTTTTTATTTTCAACAGGAACAGAGACTACGCCTACCTCCTCCTCTATGTAGACGACATCCTGCTTACCGCCTCCTCCACGGTGTTGCTCCAGAAAATCATCGACAAGCTCAAGTCTGTTTTTCCGATGACTGACATGGGGAAGCTGCATCACTTCCTAGGGATCAAGGCTGACTTCAATACCAAAGGACTTTTCTTATCGCAGACCACTTATGCCGCAGATATCATTAGCCGGGCTGGAATGAAGGACAGTAAGCCTCTTGCCACACCCGTGGATTTGAAGTCAAAACTCTCTGTCGACGATGGCGATCTTCTTGACAACCCCACGCTTTACAGACAACTTGCTGGCGCCCTACAATATCTCACGCTTACTCGGCCTGACATCTCCTATGCCGTTCATCAAGTTTGTCTCTATATGCACAAGCCGCGAGTTCCCCATCTTCATGCCCTGAAACGAATCATTCGATACATCAAAGGAACACTGAAGCATGACATACAAATGGTCAGAGGTCAACTTGATACTCTCATGGCCTACTCAGATGCTGACTGGGCCGGATGCCCCGACACACGCAGATCAACATCTGGATACCGTGTCTTCCTTGGACCGAACTTGGTTTCCTGGTCTGCAAAGCGACAATCCACACCATCCCGATCGAGCTCAGAAGCAGAGTATAAGGGCGTTGCAAACACCGTTGCTGAACTCACCTGGATACGCAATTTACTACTTGAGCTTCATCGACCCATCAAGAGTGCCTCGGTAGTTTATTGTGACAATATTGGCTCTGTGTATCTCTCTACAAATCCTGTCAAACATCAGCGGACCAAACATATCGAGCTTGATATCCATTTTGTTCGAGACAAAGTCGCAATTGGAGAAGTCAAAGTTCTGCACGTTCCAACCTCGCTCCAATATGCAGACATATTCACCAAAGGTCTACCTTCCTCACTCCACAATGAATTCTGTTCCAGCCTCACCGTCGTACCGCCGCTGTGACTGAGGGAGGGTGTTAGACATATGATATATCTGTTACGCTATTTTAGGACTTTGTTAATATTGTCTGTACGGTTCCATGATATGAGGAACCTCTCCTGATTCTTTGTAACTACTCAGGCTATTTAGCCATGTATGATCTCTGTGAATAATCAAGGAAATCTTCACACTTTCAGTGACGAGACAGTGAGTTGACGATGAAGCGGAGACGTCACGGTTCGAGATGATGAAGGCTATGGTGGTACCGGCGCAGCAACAGCACGAATGGACAGCGACGGTGACCCAGGGGTGATATGTGGTGATTGAGATGTTGTCGTAACGGCTGTGCATCAGATCCACAACCGAGAGCAAGTGGAGGAGAATCAAGCAAAAGAAAGAAGAGGGGATCTGGACAGTTTCGATAGGGTAACTTCGTGGTATCACCGGCGGCGACTGGAGCATCAGATGGCTACGAATTTGGTGGCTTTGTTACCGTGACATTCTCAGCTTTCCAAACGTATCAAGACAGAACCCTAAATCCACCGGAGGCGCCGTGTGTACTCGTTTCTTCTGGACCAAGAAATATGGTTTTGCATGACGAGAAATGTCAACTTTGGCAAGGAAAGTTAACCAGATTAAAGAAAATGTGAGGAGTTCGGACCGGTGAATCTATGATGCGTGATGATTTATTCTCCTTAACCGTTATATGCTACAGTATGATTGGATTGTTTGAGTTAGGTTGTTAAAGTAGATGTATGATTATGATAAATAATATGATTGAGTGTGATGTTGATATGAGTTAGAGATGATAAGAGAAAGTGTGTGAGATGAAGTAAGTGTTAAGTCTGATGAGAATGTAATGGTGAGTGAAAGATAATTCCATTGCATTGTTGATTGTCGGAATGTAATGGTGAGTGAATGATAATTCCATTACAGCTAGTAAACTTGCCTGACGAGTCGAGATAGCAGTAAGACCCGATAAGGGAAGATGGCTCTCTAGTTTTGTGATGATGATGAGTTATAATGATGAGATGAGATGTTAAGACGATACGATATGATATGAGTTGAATTGGAATGATAGGTATGTATAGTAATAAGACACGAGAATGCTTGTAATTAGATATGCTAGGTTGTTTGCTGGCGTCTGCCGCCTCGCTCACCGAGTAATTCATTATTCACCCTTCTTTTTCCCTTTTAAGTGTGTGAAGGTTTATTTCTTGTTGTACAAGTTAGGGCGCGAGACTAAAACTCAAAGTGATTGGGAACGGGTTGTGTCATGTGTTGCCTCCGGTTTTGCCACATTACCAATTGACCTTTCGAGTTTTTTTCTTATTGTTTATTAAATTGACCTTTCGAGTTCCCTTTTAAAAATTTACAAATAAGCAATGTTCTTCAAATCGTCTCGGTAGGTAACGAGATCCAGATCTTCCTCCTATCAACAACTTCTGGAGTTTTGCTTCTTTTATACAGATTCTTAAGAAATCAATAAAAATATTCAAAAAACAAATTAAGTAATTTTATATAATATTTTAAGGTTTTTCCAAACCTAAGTCATGAGAGGATGTCATGTGTCATCTACTCTTTTGACATTTAAAAAAAAAAAATTTAATATAATATTTTAAGGTTTTTCCAAACCTAAGTCATGAGAGGATGCCATGTGTCATCTACTCTTTTGACATTTAAAAAAAAAAAATTTAATTGAAAACAAATTAAGTGTTCTTTAACAATTAATTTTTACAATTTAATAGTTATTAATGTAAGTTAATTCCAAATATTAAAGTGTAACATAAAGATGACCAATTTTAATATAATAAGCCAATGAGACGAGAATACTTTAATCATTTTTTTTTATATCCACCAAAAATTATAATTCTCAATTCAATGTATTATTGAGAACTTTTAACGGTTTCAAAAATATATATTTATTTATTAAACACAACAATATACTATAAAAAACATATACAACTTTAGATAGGAAACTATTATTTTAAAACAAAAAGTCACAAAAATAAAGTCACAAAAATTTTTAATAAAAAGAATCGTTACATTAACCAAAAAAATGATTTGAGAAAATTAGTTAGTGATTTTAAGAATTTTAATGTTGTTAGAATGCTAAAATTGTCAGTCATCTCCTAACCAAGACTCTCGGAAGAAAATTTTACTCCACCACAAATTGTGAATAAAAAAAAAAACCTAATAACTCACTAATGAATCGATGTGAAAGATAAAAAATCAGTAATTAATTTTCTCACACAATTTCTTGGGTTAATGTAAGGATTCTTTTTTATTAAAACCTTTTGTGATTTTTTGTTTTAACATAGTAGTTACATATCTAAAGTTTTAAACATTTTTTTATAGTATATTGTTGTGTTTAATAAATAAATATATATTTTTTAGATACTGTTAATAGTTCACAATAACACGTTTAATTTGGAACTATAATTTTTTGTGGATATCAAAAAACAAGAAAAAAAAATAATGATTAAAATATTATTGGCTTCTCACACCACTATTTTGGTTAATGTAGCGATCTTTTTATTAAAACATAATCTGTAATTTTTATTAACGATAAGTGTATTTTTTTCACATATAACATTGTATATATCTAACAATTTGCCCCAAATGTTTAATCTTCTAACCTAGATAATTATTTAGTACAACAATAATTTTTTGTAATATTAAATACACTAAAATAATAAAAAATAAAAATTATTAGATATTTTATCATGTTGATTTTTAAATCCACGCACTCCGTGACAATTTCTAGTGTTTTATATGATTGCCTCTTGCATGACGTTTCACGTTATGACACGTGTACGAGGGAGTTGATTTGCTTGCGAACATATCACAGACTATTTGATTTGATAATCGTGTAATGGACTTTTTAACATTAGCATTTATCACCAATCATTTTGTCAAACTATTAACATAATAGCCGTTCTTTCTGTGGCGATCTAATTAATCTGGACAGAAGAATAGTACTAGATCCAGAGGTCCCCTCTTCTCACTTCAAATTCAATCATCATTTAGCAACAAACAAATAATAATAATAGTACTACACTTATTTATTATATTTGTTTTTGAAATTTAATGGACCATCTATCATCAATTTTATTTTGCATAGTAATTTTCAAACTTAATTATTTTATAATTATAACTTTTATTTTTTAATCTATCCTCGGATTGCCAATTTTATGAATGAATGTTGAAAAACACATGATTCTACTTTGGAAACTTTTATTAATTTTTTCTCGTTTTTTATTTTTATGTTCAAGTTTCACATTTTCCATAAGATGTACTACTTCACTTGATTTCACATAATTCATATTCCATTAAATTTCATTATAACACATTCCCTCTTCTGTTCTTTTAAATGGAAAATGAAAAAAAAAAAAATAGTAAGTGAAAATGAATAATGAAAGTAATAATATTTAGTAGTGATAACAAGATAAACTTACCCTTTTTCAGATATTCGAATTAAGTCGTATTCACAATTTATTTAAGTATTTACAATTCAATGGTAGTGTAAACAAATAAGAAATATTAATAACTATTTAAAAACGATAATTACCAATGATTTGAAAATTTTAAGCGAAAACAAATTAAGTATTTGTTTTTTTTTTGTAAAAGAAGAAAGGTATAGATATATTATCATTTTCTCACATCGCACATGCATGCTAAACATGCTGTAAGCATTGATAGTAGTAAACGATTATTTCCATTCCAACATTGTTGCAAAATGCAAATTTTATTACATTCTCACAAATATTAATGCCAGCAACATTACATATAGTACATCAAAAGAAACAAATCGAAGAATATAACGTAACCAAAAGAAGAGTACTTTCATGCATATTCCACATGCACTTATTAAAATTAAGCAAAATAAAGAAACATAAACTCCATCGTTTTAGATCACGCAAAGCCAGAAAGTTTTTACTCGGCTTTATCACCTTCCTTCTCTCCTCCCTCCTCATGCGGCGGAGACTTATTGAGATCAATCTTTGAAGAGGCACCAGAACCACTTGCCTCCTCTTCATTCTCCAATAAAGCAACGTTCAGATCAACCTCTAACCCTCCAGTGCCATAACCAGACCCACCACCACCAGAAGAACCAGCAACAACGTTACCAAATCCTTCTTCAGCCGCATTGAATGTCGGTGGAGGAAGAAAACCTTGATAACCACGATCCTTATGAGACCTCAAGTGTCCAAACACAGCCTTCCAAGAACCAAAAACTTTCCCACAAATGTTACATGCGGCGGGTCCTTGAGGAGGATAGTTCAAAACTGAAGATCCTTTCTTCCTCGGTTTCTTAACAGCCTCCCCTTCAATCGAACCGGACGCTCCATCTTCAGCCACCAAACTGACCTTTCTAGGCCTACCCATTTTCTTCTTCTTCCCAGTGTCGCCACCCGCTAGTTCCATTGCAACCACTGGTTCAGTAGTCCCGGTTGCAACCGCTGCTTCTTGAGCGGCGGCCACGACCAAGTTCGCCGCAACGACAGCGTTTTGGCGGAGTTCTTCATCGGCATTGAAGCGTTCATCACTAACTCTGAGAGCAGGGAGAGCAAGAACAAGTTCGCGGATTTCACCCTCTTCAAGGTCACTCCAAGCGTAATCACTATCATCAGAGTTTCCTTCGATGATCTCTTCCTCGGTATCCATTATCGCTTTCTCGGGATTACTCATGTTTTTTTTTTTTTTTTTTTTATCTTGATTATTGTAGAGAGTAATGAGTTTTAATGGTGATGGAAGTGGTGTTTATATAGTTTCTTTGATCACTCGACGGTTATGACCGTTATTTTTTTTCCCGTATGTCTAGAGTGTTTAGGTTTCTTTCGCGCCTTTTCTTCAAAGAGTTGCGTCCGTTCGGATGCAATTAAAATATCGTGCTATCGCTTTGACGAAAATACCCCTTAGAGAACTTAATTAACATACGAAGGATTAAGCCGATATGTTCGAATTTCGATAACTAATTCGTTGTATCTTGACTTTGTAAGCTCTTAATTAACCAAAGTTATCAGTTACAATAAAAAAAAATTTGTTTCTTTGATATGAACCGAAATCGTTAATTAAATACTGTTGGGTCCAAATCTAGACTGATTTTCAAAAATTTTATAAAATCGGATAATTTTTACGTCTACATTTATTTTATGTAAAAAATATTGGGTAAATATTTAGGCTATATGTAACTTTTTCCTTTGGTATGAATAATTATATGAAATAATTTTACATTTTTATAATTAAACTTATACGTCTTTTAAATTATAAAATAATACGTATATTTTGAAGAAAATTGTGATGAGATGTGGAGAGTAAAAATAATAATTAAGATACCCTATTATTAGAAATGGTATATGAAAACACGTTGTGGTGCATATATGGTGCATACAAATTTACAAGATTTAATAAGAAAAAATAGCTACTCTGATTTAGTCATTTGAACTTTAGAATTTAGATCGTTCCATAATTTTTTTTCACACAAGAGAACTTGAATATATAACTGCAATATTGCATCTATTTTACAAAAGTCTCTACATTTATCCTTTTAATTAATAACTAGTGTACAAAGTTTTACTATGCGCCTATAATGTATCCCTCCAGCAAATTCTCTTAAAGTCGAATGCCTACGAAGGTAACATTACATGCCTACTTTTAAATCTAATGAGAGATTATGTTGAGAAGCGAGGCTCGTGTTCTAATTAACCGTCTAAAAAGACCTTCTAGATTCTTCTCAAATCCATCAATGCTCATCTCAACCTCCTCAAGCTTCTTTTGTAGATCATCACGAGAGCAACATATTGCGGAATCCAAACTCTCCAACTCGTTCTTGGTCTCTTCATGATGATCTTTCTTCTTCTTTAGTACCGAAGCCAACTTGCTCTTAATGTTACTTTGTCGTCCCGACAAGAACTCCAAGAAGGACTTCAACACCGAGACACTAACCGAAACCACTCGTCTCATCGCATCAATAACCGCCATAAGATGTTCATCTTGTTGACCATTATTTACCGATGATGATGAAGTTGATCTTCCATCAATGTTCTTCAAGGATCCAAGAAGCTTCTTAGCTTCTTTTCTCATGTTCTTTCTAAATCCGGCATAACCCGAGACAGCGACATCTAGTTGGTCTTCTCCTCCTCCAGCTACATTCTTTCTTCTAACACATGACTGAACACCAAGAACAAGCTCGTGAGTCTCCACCATGAGATCTCTCGAGACACTGCATACATCCATTAGCCTCAAAGACCCATCAAGCATCTCCTCCATAAACTCTGACCCATCAGCGGACATAGCACGTTGTGTCGAGCCCATTTTTAGAAACTCTTCCGTACAATTGTAGAGCTCCTCCAAACCAGCTAAGCCCATCAAGATTGATTCGGACGAACCAGTCGTGGTGTTAATCTCTTTAACCTTGTTAAGAGCTTCCTCGGTCCCGGTCGTGCTTGGATGTGATCTTGTAGGTAAGCTTATAGATCTTAGTTGATTCTTGATGATCATATTCGACATTTTGTTGTTGATATTGTTGTTGATAAAGTTGTTTCGAGGTTTGTTTATTTCTTATTTGATTGATCTGCTTTATTCAACTTGCTCTTCACTTGCTTATATATATAGCATATGGTTTTAGCCTATCAACCAACAAAACTTCAACAATAATTGGAATTTTTAAATTTGATTGGTCCGATTATTACTGGCAAATCTGTATACTCTCTGAGCTGTCGGACTATTATATTGGTCAAATTATTTGGCCACAGAGATGAGCCTGATGAGTCATCGTTTGTGATGCCTCCGGTTATGCCACATTATCAATTGGACTTTTTCGATTATTTAAATTTTAAAATATTGAAGGTCTTAAAACTTGTCTCGGTAGGTAACGAGATCCAGATCTTCCTCAACCATATTATATACACCCTTCTATTATACAATCATCTTGTGTAGTTTGTGTCTTACGAAAATATATTTTTTACAGGAAAATAAAAATATTTCTTTTATATGTAATTTCTCTCTGCATGGCTTCTCATATTACGACACGTATAATGGGTGCACGGGTTTTGAGTTGATTTGCTTGGGAGATTTCACATGCCTTTGTTTCTGATCGACTGATTCTTATAATCGTGCAATGATCTTTTTAACTTCTATATTTATTACCAATCATAAGGGTTCCTAGAAATCAATCTAGACAAAACCAAAATATTAAACACCATGGAGAAGATTAAACACCATAGGGAAATATTCGACATTTGAGAAAGTATTCTTTGTCACTCTTTAATAAACTTCAAGCTCGCCCTATAATATGAGACATCTTGTAACAAGTGAGACTTAATGTTTAAATTTACCGACAAAAGTAAATGTTCTAATAATTAATTGGTTACTCTGTGACTCAGTTGACAGTTCGAGTACTATTTTTTTGTTTCAATGAATTTTTACACGTGTATAAAGGTTTTGATTATTTTGTAGATTCATATCACAAAGTATTCATATGATTAGCCTTGTATTTTGTAACAGTCTCCTGCACCAGGGTACACGTGTAAAGCTTCATAATATTGTAGATTTGTGGGCACCAATTATTACATGTTCTATCACGTTATGTTACTGATCTTATATTCTTTTTTTTTTTTTTTGTAATGGACCGATTATTAAAAACTTAAAAATTACACACAAACATATCGTGACATAGATGGTCCAGAGACATCTTCGTTCAAGATTACTGCTACATCAACATGAACAAAACTAAAAACATTCTATCACGTTATGTTACTAATCTCAGGTGATCTTCATCCATGGTTTCTTAGGCGGTTCTTAAAATATAAAATTATTAAAACACACTCTCTCTTTTTTTTTACTCAACTTTATACTTTCTCTTTCATACTTTTACTCAACTTTTATTAATTTTATATTTAAACACACCTAAAAACCCTCTCCAAAAGTTTCTTAACATACAACTTAAACATACCTTCTCTCCACTATCTCCTCTTTTTACTCAAATTTTATTAATTTTATATTTCAATACACCCCACTATTTCAACAAAAAACACTCTCTTTCTTACTTTTACTCAAATTTTAATAATTTTATATTTTAAAAACCCCCTAATATACCCCCAATAAAGATGCCCTTATATTCTTATAAATATATAAAGATCTAAAAAATAAACATTCTTATTTTTTTTAGCAATAGCTAAATTATGGATATTAATAGGCTCCTAATCAATTACCACGTCGATGATCTTGCTAAAACTAAAAGAATCTTAGAGCATGATTATCGATAAATTGGTCACCGTTTCATACCATTAAAAAATAATAAAATAAAAGAAAATGAAAAAAGAGAAGCTGAGAAGTCTCGATCGGGTGAGACGGTTCTTTTGGTTTCTGTACACTTGTCACTTTCATAGTGGTTAAAGTGCTAAATAAAAATTAAAATATAATTATAAAATTAAAAATTTAATTTTTTTTTTTTTAAACTCTCAACCGTATCATTGATAAACATGATCTTACACACCAATTATCAGTCGGATAAGATCTATCTAGAAGAAGAGGTGTCTAGTTTTAACAAAGAGAAGAAAAAAAATGTGTGTAAAGTAAAGTTGTGTTTCAGAATATGCTGTTTTGCAAACAATTAAGTTATGATAATTGCCGAACAATGAATCCTACCACTTTAATATAATCCTTGGGGTCCTCATTATTATATCAGATATACTAGAATTTCTGATTTTGTCCATATGACTGGTTTTTCAGATTTCATTCTAGACTTCTGTCAAAATCAAGACTAATCTCCGAAATTCATATTTTTGTTTATTAAAACGTCGATGTATATATAAATTTTCAATTTTGAAATCAGTTTTTGATCATAGATCTATTAGATGCAAACCATCTATCTGACTTTCAAAAAAATGAAAAAAAACCAGGTTCGAAATTTTGGTGAAAACCGAAATCACATCTAATTGATCAAAGTAATAGGTTCCAATAGGTTGCAATACTTTAACATCAAGTTATTGTTTTCACATGATTAAATGAGCCAGTATAATGTTTTGTTTTGGATTATTGTACTAACAAGAGGTTAAAGAAATTAATACAAAAATCGATTTTCTCCTTAAGTCAAAGCCGGATTACAGTTATACAAACTTGAAGTTTTTTTTTTTTTCTGACTAACAGTTTCATTGAGTTCATCGAGATTACAAAGTCACTTTACAAAAAAAAGCTTTGAAACCAATTCATTACATGATGAGCAAATATTTGTCACTATATATAGTACGAAAGATGTTCATAAAATATGTAAATTTAACGATGTTTACTGTAGACAAACCTTATTCGCTAAAGGATCCTTAAATTCAACATTTTTTTCTATATTTGATCTTGCTTTTATATGAATTGTGTGTGGATAACAACTCTTGGCTAAATTTAACTATACACTAAATGACAAACTCAATGTTTTCAACAACTGTTTTATAATATTGACATTTCCATACCAAAACTTCCATATCATAATTATTTTCGAAGATTTTGACTTTGTTTTTCTCACGGATCGATGCCAGAAAAGCTTTATTCCTTTGAGTAGAGTGCAAACCTGAGGTTTGTTGGGTTGTTAGTTTGGCAAGCAAAACAATTTGAGAAAAAAGATGTACATCTGATTGACAAAAAGCTCTATCTCAACAGTTACTGAAGATATTAAGAAGCAAAACTCTGTTTTTAACTAAGCATTTGAAAACAGAGTCCAATTATGCCTCCAGATCAAGAAAACTATCTTCAACAACATCTCTCCTCTTTTTCTCCTCGTTCTGTATCGTCTCGACTTCAACAAATGTTCTTCTCAAGTTTCAAAAAAAAAATGTCCTTCTCGAATCCAGAATAGAATCTTGAAAGACATCATCAAGATTCCTCATTTCCTTCATCAGATCCAAAGATCTCTCGGACAATGACGACGTCGGTACGAAAGTAATAGACAAAAACCCGATGTTGTTCTTAATTTTCCTTGCTGGAGATTGTGGTGGTGGTGGTATTGTTGACAACAACAGTAAAAGATGCCTGAAAAATGAAAATAGAGATAGTGAATTCTGTTAAAGTTAAAACCCAAAATGATGGACCAAGAAAGACTAAAGAAGCAATGGACCTGGAAATGAGGAAACCCACTTCATTTAAGTCTGCTAGACAAAACGCAATGGTCTTCATCTTCATCTTCATCTTCATCTTCATCTTCATCCTCTTCAGGTCACGACAAAGAAAGTGTTGCAGGGCAAAAGGAAAAGCAAGAGAGGCCAGCTAAGCGTACATATAGTCAACTTGGTCTTATTCAAGAGGTATGCGATTCTAGAAGATTCAGCTGTAGATGACTGACACATGTCAGCAGATCCAAGGTGATCCCTTTCTTAGACCTAGCTCAGATATGTGTATAAAAGTGCTTCAAGCTCTATTGTATTAGGTTAAGAAAGAATGAATGAATAAAAGTATTTTCTTCTTCATAAGCTTTAGCTATCATATTGTTATTTCTTACAATTCGATTGTCTTACTTAAAACACTCGCTGATGCTATTGCTGGATCTTGATCTATGTCCACTGAAGTATTTCTTGTTTCCATTCTCTTAAGTGCAATCATGTGTTTAGAGATTTCTTTCTTTGCCTTCTTGCGCAAATTAACATATGCTTTAACCTCCTTCTCTATGTACGCCACTTTTCCTACGAAGAAGAGTCGATTTGAGATTCATCACATGTTCTCTCATCAAGACAATAGCTTCCCTTGCGGCCTCACATACATCGAGGAACAAAACGGATCCATCTAAAGAATCTTCTAGAAGTTCCCCTTTCTTGTGATGAGGAAGAGTGTGTTTCACGTAAGGGGAGTCAAGTAGCTCATGCATACAACCGTAGAGCTCGTTGAGGTTCATGAGTCCAATGAGAAGAGTCTCGGACCCAAAAGAAACGGAAACCGAGATCGAGGAAGAAGATCTCTGCCAGATACTGAACCGGTTCAAGGCTGCTCTGAGTTTAACAGAGAATGTATGGATTCTTGAAGGAACACTCACTGATCGAACTGGTTGATGTGTGGTTTGACCAGTCAAGAAAATTGAATCTAAACCATCCATGGATATTTTTTTCTTTTTCAAAACCCTTAAAGTAGGTTTGAGTCTTTGAGATGCTCTATTAGGGTTCTTGAGGGTTTCTATATATATTGCTGACAAGTTTAAGAACAGAGAATTCCTCGGGTTAAACAAAGTGGGAACATGTGAATAGAACATGTTTCTAACATGAAATATAATCATTAGTTATGGTCAATGACTCTTGTAACTCATTTTCCTCTTTGTCTTCTTCTTATGCATCTATACAACTTTGTTTTACAGATTTATTTTAAAATCAATTTCTTGTTCGTTCCTTTTCGATACTAACTGTTTTTTTTGGTTAATAGTGACAGGATAAATATATTTTGGCTTAAAGAGATCTAAAAGTGTGTCCGGCTTCAAAGAACCAATGCTTCTCTTCTTTGTCTTAAGTTACAAATGCTTTAATAAAATGATAAATAATAATTTTGTAACAAGAGAAGGAATCTTCAGGTAAATAAATAGTACGTTTCAAATTAAATAATACTTTTCAAAACAGAAATAACTAGTTTTGATCGCCTAGCTAGGGCAAAATAACCAAAACAAAAAAAAAGCAATTACAACATGTATTTAGCAGATTGTAATGTAAATAATGATACATACGACACTATATAATATGTTATTTATTTTTAATCAACATATAAGAAATTGTAGTAATGATTTCAAAAACTAAAACCATCGATGTGAAACTCAAATAAAAGGGTCCATACTTTAGTAATAAGTGATTTTAATAATAATAAGAGTGTAACATTTCGTATGTATATTATATGATGTTGACAGAGAAAAATAACATTCAACCTCGACAACAAGAAATGTGGCTAGAGTTCATCCACATTCTTTAATAGGAAATCATGCTAACATTTTTAAAGCACTCACGCATCAAATTAACGTCATTAGACTTTCCATCGACATATTGACAATCAACTGTAGGTTTCCCTCCATTCACCATAGTAATATCGATCCCATCCATAACGACGTCTTTACAATGTGTGATCTCACTACATCTAAGTATTATAGCATCTTTACTCGATGTCGTTCCGCGAAAACCCACAAAATTTATATCGCTAATCGCCACTGCTGATTCCTATTAAACAAAAATACATATATTTTTCAATTTAATCATACTTTAAAAGAATAGTCATGTTAAAAAAAGATAAATTATTTACCTCTATAGCATAAGGACGCCCTTTATTTATATAATGTTGGTCGATTATAATTGGATTTTGTGCGTTAATAAGTGTGATATTTTCAAAACTTATGTTTTTTGCATATCCTTCTCCACCCTAGAAAATAAAAATTAAGATTCAAAGTGGGAAATATATAGTGATAATTATTATCAATTTAAATATGGGAGTACTAATTTAAAAGAAAAAAAAATCAATACCGGCCATGTCTTGATTCTAGCTCCATTTTTTGTCTGGTTGAAAGTGCAGTGAGTCACTTGAACATTACTTACTACAGCGTCTACTCCTTGAGCTCCTAAACTTCCCACACTGTTATATTTCCAATTATACAAAAAAATAATTAAATCTCTAAACATTTTTTTTGGTAAGGTAAACATTTATATTCATATTTATATCAATGGTGTAAACCAAGAAAGTAATTAACATCATGAATTACCTTATTCCATGACCAGGTCCACAATTAATCCTTGTGATGTTGATATTGACAGTTCCGGTGTTGATTGCTATACAATCGTCTCCTAAAAATTAAATTATTGAAATTCAAATTATTGTTATCCCATCTTCTTATATTCTAAAAAAAAAAATTATTATTCCACAAGAAAACATTAACAAATGATTCATTTTTTTTTTATCTAGTAATAAAGCACAAAATGTTACTAGTTTATAACTACGCACCCGTTTTAATTGTCGAGTTGAATATGTTGATACTAGTCGAGGCACTTATATCAATCCCATCTGTATTTGGACTTTGCTCGGGTGCTAAAAGATTTATATTCGATATTGTAACATTTTTGCACGATTTGATTGATATATGATTTTTTGGACTATCAATAGAAGTTATCCCGCTTATCCTAAGGTTATCACACCCTAAAATATGTAACGCCTGGATAAACAAAATATAATAAACTACTTAATTGAAAATTAGTGGCGATCAAAAGTAAATAGATTTTTTAAAAGCACAGAGTCTATATATATATATACACTTACCGTAGGCCTTTGAGAAATTTTCGAATTTTGCTGAAAATCAAAGAGAATTTCCATAACTTTGATGTAATAATGACCAAAATATATTAGAAAAGGTAACGAAAATTATGTTATCATAAATTGTCACCTCCCAAAAAGATGAACCACGACCATTAATCGTTCCAGAACCAACAATCGTTAGACCCAATACATTTGAGAAATTGATCCAACCGAGGAATTTGTAGCTGAGCCATGCTCCTTTGTTGCTAGGTGCAACAATGACGCCATCCAACTCCAATTATAAGAAAAACCCCAAATTTTAATGATACTACTAATTTAAATATAATTATTGACAAAGAAAAACATAACTGTATTTATCACATAAAATTGTAAATTAATTGTCACATACCTGAACTTTAATAGAGCTAGATTTACATGGGCCTTGGAACAAAATAGATTGTGTTAAAAATGTTTTGCCAGCAGGAATATCAAGTGTTTTCATATTTCCTTCTCCATTACATGTGGCATTCCACGATTTCGCAAAAGCCTTTTTTCAGATAAAATAAATAATAAAAAAATAGCAATTATTAATTCATATCATATTATTTGCTATAAAATAGAAGAAAAAAAAACTAATAACATAATTTACCGTTGAATCATCGGTATGACCATCTCCTTTAGCACTAAAATTAAGTACATTGTAGTTTTGTCCGTTTACAAGTGCAAAATAGAGGAAATTTAGCAAGATCGAAATACGAAGTACATCCTACAAGAAAACAAATGGTTAGAATAAACAAGTACTCAAAATTATTAGTAAGACAATAATAATTTGATTTGATATATACCATTGTGAAATGATTATGATGATTATTTATTGAATGTATAGGAAGTGTAGTATGTATCTGTTCCTAGCATCGGTTGTTCAACTCGTTTATATACACAATGGTTTGCATCTACGTACATCTGAATCGTGCATTTGACTTCCCCCTTCCATATATATCTAAATTGTGACTGAATCGTTGGCCTCCTTAAATGTTAATTATAATCTTTTTCTGATTCTTGAAATCATGAAAATATATATTTCCTCTTATAAAATACTGACTACATTGAAGTCAACAAAAAATGTTGAATACATTGTCTCTAAAGCAATAAATATATACGTTTTATTCTTTTCTTTTTTTCTTTGAGAAAAAAATATATACGTTTTATTCAGTACAAGGTCATGATATTTTATTTCAAAAAATATTAGTGATATAGAATTTCGAAATTTGAAATTGGTATAGTGGAAATTGAAGCAAGCCAAAATGCATATTAAATAAAATATCATTAAACTACATAAGTATGCTATAAAATCCCATTAGTATATTGAAAGTGCATTATCTAAAACTTCTAAAAACATTCTAAGTATTTCAGTTCCACGAAGTACAGTAAAACCTCTATAAATTAATACTCAATAAATTAATAATCACCATAAATTAATAAATTATTACGGTCCCGAGTCGGACCAATGTAAAAATTTATGAAATTTGATAAGATGATAAGATAATAATTTTTTTGAAACTCTCATGTAAAAGTATAGTCCCAATAATATCATAAATTAATAATCATGTATGATTATGGATATATATAATTTTTTTTTGCTTCAGTACCTTTTTATTCTACTTACTATATCAAACAAATTTTTATGATTGTTTTTCCGTATCCAAAACTCATAATAAGTTATAGACACGATAATTGATTTTGTACACATAATTTTTTTCAAATGTATCATAATATATATCGTTGCTGACTTTATCATCACATTAAGAGCGATAACCATGTTTTTTTTTTCTAAATTTTGTTACTAATAATGTGTATTAATTTTAAATGGATAGTATATTATGATGTTAATATTTATTCTATTACAATAATAAAAGTATAAATCATAATCTCAAGTTAATACTTATTATTTTTACAAATGAATTTAATTAAATTCTTGAATAGAATATCATTTGAATTTTGTTAAAGAAAATTCGTACCTAAAACAGATATATTTCTATAAATTAATATTTATTAATTTATCGATTAATTAATATTTCTCTAAATTAATAAATTTTCAAAATCCCAACATTATTAATTTATAGAGGTTTTACTGTAGTTTGTTCGGGAGATTGTGTATCTAATTTAATCAACATGAACCATAGAAAATAATAGGATTACCCCTAATTGTCGGGTAAAAAATCCAAAAGCAGTAGTACTAGACCCTTAGGAAGTTCAATAAATTAAATAATTTTGGACGTTTGAAAATTAAAATTGACAAAAAAATCTATATATTAAAACTTACTAAAGATGTTAATTATATATTTTGTTTTTCCAGCGAAAATAATAGTCAATAGGCAATAGCAACCAAAATTTGTTTTGGCGCTTGTAGCCTTCACATTTTTCAGGGCTGGTCATGCTCTCTCTTTGGACATGGAAGAAATTTTGCATAGAGCAGTTTTTTTCTTGTCAAAGATCGTATAGAGAACTTAAGGGTTAGGCAAGTTCAGAATCGTTGATACAATAGTTTGTGGCTAAGGTGAGACTAGGATTCGTAGACATATTAGATCCATAATGAATGTAACATGTTTAAGTTAGGGTTTAATGGGTTATAGGGAAGTCCAAAATTAATCGTAATGGAGATTTAAATCAATCCAATTCATATCCACAAAAATGTCTAAATTGAAAACCGTATAACATGAACAAATTGCTCGTTGGCATAACATGAACCAACAAATAAAGAAACTCTTCTGAATAATTGTTCTGAGTTGTGCTCTCGTGGATCATCATCGTACACAAATAATAACTGAAACTATAATTATGTTAAACAAAAAATAATAATAAACATCTGGTTCTGACCTAAAAAAGGAAAAGAAAAACCTTTGGTAAGATACTTTCGCACGACAAGCACGTGACGTAAGCGACACAAAACTTGAAGACAACAATAATCGAGTTTGGTAAGTTTGTTCAGCATGTGATGTATTAAGTGATAGATGCTGATGAAGAGTTGATGTTAAAGACGCACCACATACGTTTAGGAATATATACACATGCTACATTTTTATTTTGTTATATCCGGTTGATATAATGATACGATTTAATTCAATTTTTTGAGATTTTTTTTGTTTTGTTTTACCGGATCAATTGATGTAAACCATCCAATCGGAACCACAATTATACAAAACTTTTATGGAAATGGACAGTCAAAATGTGATTAATCTTTTCTATAATAATTTAATCTTTACAAAACTTGGTTTCTACACAATAATATACAAACTCTCTTTTTTTTTTGTTATTGTTTTCATTGAGTAACAATGTTCAAAAGAGAAGCTCTATGTTGAATAAGTCGTCTCGATAAGTAACTTAATTCATCCTTAATTGCTTCAAGGCTTACATTAAGCATAGCTAATTTCCCGAGCATCGTTTGCGCATCAATGGCCTTCACGATCTTCCTACCGATGATTCTTCGATAGAAATACCGGATCATCGAATTATCTACACATCGAATTTCGCCATTCGTCTTCTGGTTTTCACCACAAGAAGAAAGAAACTGCAAGAGTGACTGGAGAATAGAGATTGTTGATGCATTTGACTGCCTTAAAATGTTGGAGACCATAGAAGAATGTTGATCGAGACCACCGGATCGTTTAACAACCAAAGACCTCTTCTTTGTTTGTGTTCTTGCAAGAGATTTAAGTTGTCTAGCTGCTTCATTCTTGAATTCTTTCTGAAAGCTAATGTAAGCTTGGATCTCGGATGGAATGATCGAGAGGTCTCCTCCACGTCTACGTAGAACGGATTGAAGATCTTGGATTTGTTCCATGAATGTTCCTATCAAGTCTCTTGTGAAGTCAGATACATCTAGTAACAAGATGGATTCATCAAGAGCGTGTTCCACAAGTTTCGCGTTGTGAGAAAGGCAAAGAGCTTGTTGGCCTTGAGGAGAACATATGACTTGTTCATTGATAAATTCATAGAGCTCGACGAGCCGGGCAAGTCCAAGTTGGATTCGAGAAGAAGCTGAGGAAGAAGAGTTTAAAGCTTGAATCTTTTTCAGTTCTTCTTCAACTCTTTGTGCTTTCGGATGGACTAGTCTTGTAGGCAAACTAATAGACCTAGCGGGTACATGTGTAGTCGCCGAAGAAGAAGATGATTCTGCCATTTTTTTTCCTAGCTCTTGAAGAGAAAGAAGAAGAAAACTTCAAACTTTGAAATGGGTTTTGGTAGGTTAAGGTTCAGAGACTCCAAAGATATATATAGTAGAGGAACTTTTAAAAGATAAATCCAAAAGAAACCTTTAAAAATTTAGTGGAAGAGCAATTAGGCATGTGTTATAAAACCTTCTGATGAATGGGGATCTTTGCACAATTATCCTCTTTTGCTTAATTTAATAATCTCTTTGTGGCCATGAAACAAGCAACGTCAAGGCCTCTTAATTATTATGATTATCTTGTCTCATTTCTTGTCTCTCTCTTTGCCTCTTTCATCTTCGCTGGCTAAACTCAAAGGTCTGTTTTCATTAGAAAACAAAAAAACATGACAACTCAGAGAAACGTTTTCCAAGGAGAGACTTTAAACATAGAAAACAAATTTTTGCGTAAATGAAAAAAAAAAAAAAACTTAGGCCATTATAGGTCCAAGAATCTAGGGTTTTAAACAATAAGAAAGAGTTCGTAGGAGAATCTTGTTTAAAGGTCGTGGTACGATTCATTTCCTACTCATCCGTGTATTTTTTCTATTATTTAGTTGACAGACAAGGAGACACAGAAGTTGTAATACACAAATGTATAGACTATAGAGAACATGACAGAAATTAAAAAGAGAAGAATTTTTTTTTTAAAGGAATTTATTTGCCAAATGATTTGAAAAAGTCGTAAAAAATGAATAGAATATAACCAAATTCTTGACCACTTGTCCTTTGTAAATCTTCCCTAATTGATCCCTTGAACATTGTCCTCTCATTTGGCTCTCAATGATTATCAATCTAATTTCAGTGAAACGTCACAATACTCTGCACTTGGCTACTTAATGCTAAGAGTATATTCTTCTTTTTATGCCTTTTCCTCTTGAGAGTGTAATCAATGGAGTAAGCAGTATTTGATCAGATATTGTTGTCTGATTTACCAAAAAACATATCAAATTTTTGGTTGAGATTTGCATATATACACAAGGAAATATTGATGATTGAATCTTGATTCATCCAATTTGAAGCAAAAAGAGTGGTTTCTTGCCACACAAGTATCTCTTCAAATGTAACTAATCAAGATCAAGAAGAAAGTTTTTGTTTGCAGAGGAGATTATGAGAAATTAAAAAAAAAAACATCCAAATCTTGAATTAAAACTTCGAATGAAACAAACACAAACACAATATACAAGAAGCTAATCCATTTTCTCTTTTAAAACATAATTAACTCTGCATATTCATAAAGAGAAATGCTAAACAAAATGAAGAAAAAAAAAAGTTCTAAAAGACAAAAGTTTTCTCAAATGCTATTCTCTCAAATGGTTAGATTAATCAAACACCAGAATCATGAAAATGTAAAACAGAGCCATTTCTTGGTTGGTTTAACACCGTCTTTTTTCCTCTGTGAAGGTGCTTTGCTTGAGCTCCTACCCGTTTTCTTATCCTCTCCAGCTTTAGTAAATATAACGGTGAATCCTTCAGCTGTCGCCGGATCATTCACATCCCATTCTCCGAATTTCGGCAAAGGCCTTGCTTCGCTATTCGACGCCATTTTCTATCTTCAAAACAAAGAAAACAAAGCAAAATCTCTAAGAAACAAAACTCTTTTTTTTTTTTTTCCTCCAACAACTTTGTTCAGAGGTATTTGTAATTGATCAAAATGTGATGGAACCAGGATGTATTTTTTTTTTATAGTTGGGAGATTTTCAATAAAGGCGGAAACAGAGGAAACAGAAACAGAGAAGTAAAGATTACGTTTTGAAATGTTCCTACGCATTGTACTCGTACGAGACACGGAAAGATAATTAGGTTTCTTCTTAATATTTCTGAGGTACAGAATCAATGGTTCTTTGCGCGTCGTTCACTTGTAAACCCCTAAATTTAGTAAAATGATTATATACATGGCTACTCTGTTATGAATTAGAGACCTTTAACTATATTCTTATGGCCCAGTGAGTATTTACAAATCTAAAGTTAGATCTTATTTAAGAAAAGCAAAGATTACTTCAAGTATTTTCTTTTGCCTTCTTTCACAAGTTATTTTATTAGGGTATTTGACCTATTTTGATGCAAAAGGTAAACAAAGATCTTGCTTGATAAACGAAACTGCTTCTCTCTTTATTGATTTTTTTTTTCTGTTATCAAAGAAGCTCATGCTCAAACGCAAGATCGAAAATTGTTGAAGGTATAAAAACGAATCAATGAAAAGAAAAAAAATAGAACAATGAAGAAACCAATTAGCTATGAAAAACAGAGAAAGCCAAAACTTTTAGTTCTCCGAGTTCAATGAGAAAGAAGCAGAGGGCTTTTACTCGAGAGCTTTTATAACCGCGTCAACAACTTCTTGCGTGGTGCAATCTCCTCCAAGATCTTTCGTTCGAAATTTTCCTTCTTGTATCACTTGTTTCACCGCGGTTTCAAGCCGATCAGCAAAAGTAGGAAAACGGAGATGTCTAAGCATCATAGCCGATGAGAGAAGTAAAGCCACCGGATTCGCTTTCTTCTGTTCCACTATCTTATCGTTTCCCACATTCCCCGCTGATGCTCCTTGCTCGAAGATGGCATGTTCCGCACCAACATTCCCTATATAAACAACAAAGCCAAGAATTGTTGATTTCCAGAGCAAAATCAAGAAAGATCTTAACTTCCATTACAATATGAACAAAACAAACCTCCTGGCATCACTCCAGTTCCACCCGCTATTCCAGCCGCAGTGTTTGCAACAAGGTTACCATACAAATTAGGCGTCACCTAAAACAAACAAAACCCGACAAAGTATCCATAAGATACAATCGAAAGAGCAGCATCAATGGTGAGTCCTTTTTGTCACATTTAGACGAAAGATTCAAGTTTTGATTTGTAACTAGGAAAAAGGACATAAAAAGTAGAGAGCATTATTCATCACCATGACATCGAATTGCTCGGGCTTAGCGACAAGCTGCATACAACAATTGTCAACGATTATCTCGTTATACGTAATCCCGGGATAGCTTTTCGCAACCTCTCTGCAAGATTCAAGGAAAAGCCCATCCGCAAGCTTCATAATATTGGCTTTATGAACAGCAGTCACTTTCTTCCTATTGTTCAAATACGCATACTCAAATGCATATCTCGCAATTCTCTCAGAACAAAACTTAGTTATCACCTACACATACACAACAACAAGAATCTGTCTGTCCTAAAAACAATCCCCAAATCACAAAAAAAAAAAAAAAAAACAGAATCCACAGATTAGAGAAGCTATGATCCAACCTTAAGGCTTTCGACAACACCAGGAACAACCTCATGTTCAAGACCTGCATACTCACCTTCAGTGTTTTCTCTAATCACAACGATGTCGACATTCTCGTGTCGTGTAGCTAATCCAGGGACATTGATGCAATTGACAAGAGAAGCGAAGATATCAAGTTCTTTCCTTAATTGCATATTCAAAGAACTGACACCACCACCAACAGGAGTAGCTAATCCACCTTTAAGACAAACCTTGTTCCTTTTCACAGACTCGATTACTTCTTCAGGGACTTTCCTCATGTGACCAAGAACCTCGTATCGCTCGAAATGAACAGGTGCGTGCATCGCTTCCATTACCTGTTCGACGGCGCCGGTAACTAATGGTCCGATTCCGTCGCCGGGAATCAGGGTTACGGTTCGTGGGGCTCCGTCGCCGGGTCGAGGCATGTAGGTGATGGATCGGGTCGGTAAGGTGAATGGAGAAGAGGGATTGGGATTTGACAAGAGGCGATTGAGGATCGAGCCGGATCTTCTCGCCATTGATGGATGGGTTTCGGAGAGAGATGATTAGAGACGGACGTTGGTGGTTTTCGTTGATCGGCGATTGCATGCGGCGATTAGATTTTTCATTTCTTTTTGTCAATTTTTTTTTTTTTTATATAATAACGATTCTGAATTTTCTTACAAGTATTTTTTTTTTTTATGGATATGCCCCCCAAGAAAATGAATATGTAGTTTTTTGTCCTTTTTAATTTTATTTTGATATAGAAACTGTTTTATGAATTTTTTTTGTTTTTTTTCCTCAAGTCAGTTATGAGATTTTTTTTTTTAAATTAAATAAATTTGTAAATTATTTATAGGGAATTTTCAAACATAAAAATGTTCGTATTTTTAAAAATTTACAACCAAAATCAAAAGTTCCAAAAGCAACACAAAGTTTAGTTTAGTTGTAAGGAAAAAAAAAAACACTTTAAAATGGATTATAATTAAATTATTCAAGAACACTATTTTTAGAAACCCTGCTGAATCTAAACTTTGTTAAAAATTGATTTAGCAATAAGACATTTTTAATTATTTTTAATTATATATATATAAAAGATTGATCTGGACTGAAAAACTCCAAGTGTATTTAGCGGCTGGCTAGTAGTTAATTCACCAAATTTTGTTACGGATTTAAATGTAACACCATTTTAACTTATAAATGGAAGTGTTCAGTGAGAGTCGAATCCTAAGGAAAAACCGAGTTTATAATTTTATACCATGTCTTGGATTAACACCTTATCACCACCGTGTGTTGTTCGATATTTTTTTTTGTTTTTAAACGTCTGAATTTAATGCTCATGGTAAACACTTTCTACCTTCAATGTGTGGAATCATGGCGAATGGCTCTAATTGTACAATGCTGGAAGTCTCATGTAAACTTACCTCCGTTAATCTGCATATTTGTTAATAAATCGTATTATCAATTTGAACCTAATTAATCCTTAGTTAAACCATTGGATGATGGAGTTGTTGGATGTTTTCAACTTAAATAAAAGTTTTGCCTAATAATGTGCAAGTCCACTTCGTGTGGTACGTATACGATTTTCTTATGATAAAATTATAAAAGTACTTCCAAAATTTGGATTCTATTGCAATGGGTGGTATTAAGAACTTGGACTGAATCACGGTCGCACGCAACATAGAGCAAATAGAGAGAGGGGAGAGAGAGTGTCCACATCTAAATCTCTCATGAAACCTTTCCAAAATGGTGTGGACACATTCACAAAACACTTCACTTTAAACCTCTCTTCTTCTTCTTTTGTTTTCTCATTGTCGCTACTTCGAATCCAACACAGAAAAGACGAATCAATCAATCACTGTGATTAAAAAGCAACAAAGGGTTTCTTCAGTTTCTTATAAATTCCATGAAAGTTCATTTCTTTCTTTATCATCCTCTCTCTCTCCTTTCTTCCCAATTTTCAGTTATGGCTTGTATAAACTGCAAGAATTGTGATTTTTCTTTAGCTTCATCGCCGTCGACGGTGATGATTCCTGCCGGAGAAGACGAGGAGACCGTCGACGAGTTTCCTTTCCAGAGGCTTTTCCCGGTTTACGCTAAAGGAGCTCTCAAGCCCGACCCGGTTTTGTTGGATTTTATCAATTCTGGTTATGACCCAATTTGGGAGGCTATAAGAGAAGAAGCTAAGCTTGAGGTTTTCTCTCCATATACATTAACTTCGATTCCACAAAAAACAGAAACTTTGATCACTAAATGTGATATCTTTCTGTTTAACTTACTTAACAAAACCTTTTAGTTTGAGGAACAGTGTTTGTGTGTTTATGTTCCTACTATATATATAATGGTGAATGTTGTTGCTGTGTTTATTAACAGGCAGAAAAGGAACCGATTTTGAGTAGCTTCTTGTATGCTAGTATCTTGTCACATGACTGTTTAGAGCAAGCATTGGGTTTTGTTCTTGCTAACCGTCTCCAAAGCCCTACCTTGTTAGCAACTCAACTCATGGATATATTTTGCAATGTTATAGTACATGACAGATGTATTCAAAGCTCGATTCGCCTTGATCTTCAGGTAAAAACGCTTATGATCTTTGGTTGTTTCAGACAGTATTGTCTGATAATTTGAATGTAATGTATGTTTGTTGTAGGCATTCAAAGACAGAGATCCTGCTTGTCTATCGTATAGTTCAGCTATTTTACATTTGAAGGTATATACTTCTTCTTTAACCAATTATTCAACAATTGCGAAGCGAGTTTTCATGTGCAATTTTTACTAGAACAGTTAGTTCCACAGGGATATCTTGCACTGCAGGCGTATAGAGTTGCACATAAGTTGTGGAAGCAAGGAAGACAACTATTAGCATTGGCATTGCAAAGCCGAGTAAGCGAGGTAGTGTAGATTCGACAGCTTCTTTGGTTGTTGTTATAGTCTTGATGTACAATCTCTGATCCATGTCAATGGTTTCACTCAGGTTTTTGGAATCGATATTCACCCGGGTAAGTGTTTAGTTTCAGATCTTGCTTATGCTTTTACATTTCTCATATGAATAACTTTGTGTTTCTTGCTTAGCTGCAAGAATTGGGAAGGGGATACTGTTGGATCATGGAACCGGTGTAGTCATAGGTGAGACTGCTGTGATAGGTGACAATGTCTCAATTTTGCATGTACAGATCTCTTCTCTGAATTTTGTTTCTTGAAAAATATCGAGAATTTTCTATGTTTCTGTAATGCAAGCCTGTGTTTTCATGTCAAAGGGTGTGACATTAGGAGGGACTGGGAAGAAAACCGGTGACCGACATCCAAATATAGGCGATGGTGCTCTTCTTGGAGCATGTGTGACTATACTCGGTAACATTAGGATAGGCACAGGAGCGATGGTAGCTGCCGGTTCTCTTGTGTTAAAGGACGTTCCTTCGTATAGGTATGAAAAACTGAAATTTATCTGAAAATTATCCTAGAGTTGCTCGGTTTGAACATCTCTCAAATGGACATTTTCTTTAATGGTTTCTGAAGCATGGTGGCTGGAAACCCGGCAAAACTGATTGGATATGTCGATGAGCAAGATCCGTCTCTGACAATTAAACATGGTGAGTCTTGATTCTGACATACTATACTCTGTTTTTGATCTCTATTGCTTAGGTTTTAGTAGTGATATAGCTAGTTGACTGAATATGCAGATGCTACCACAGAGTTCTTTCGAAATGTAGCTGTTGCTTACAGAGAGACAATACCAAATGGTAACTTTCTTACAGTGAATGCTATATCAGAGTTTAGTTTTGGATCTAGATTGAGTTTTGCATCTTGTAAAAATCGAATCTTCGGTTTCAGGAGTTGCAGAGAAAGGAGACATTAAAAAGAGAATATGAGATCATCAAATTCATCATCATCACTACAAATAAGAAAGCTCTTTGTTGTTTTAACAAACCTGATTTCCAATTGATGGAGAAAGATTTGATACATTGCTGATAAACATTAATACTTGAAACAGAACCAAATCCTAAGCATTCAAGCTTATCACCCAAACAAACATAACCAAAATGCAAAAAGAGAAAAGAAAACTTAAAGACTACTCGATCCGGATAACTTTGTAATGTAATCAAGCATGTTTTGCTTGGAAATCTTTCATGAAAGCAACAAGCTTTTCAACACCAGCCAAAGGCATTGCATTGTAAATAGAAGCTCTCATACCTCCCACTGATCTATGACCTTTAAGCTGCACCATCTTCTCCTTCGCGGCTTCTTTGATGAACTCGGCTTCTAATTCAGATTTCTCCAATGTGAAAGGCACATTCATCAAAGACCTCACTGATTTCTCAACAGGACATTTGAAAAAGCCTTTGCTTTCTTCAATGGCATTGTAAAGCAAATCAGCTTTCCTCTGATTCTTCTTCTCAACTTCTTTCAATCCACCTTGTTCCAACAAATCTTCAAACACAAGACCACACATGTAAATCCCGAAACAAGGAGGCGTATTGTACAACGAGCTGTTTTCGTCGTGGATCTTGTAATCAAGCATCACAGGAGTGATATCTCGAGCATTTCCAATCAAATCTTTACGAATGATCACAATTGTAACACCTGAAGGACCAACATTCTTCTGTGCACCACCATAAATCACACCGAATTTTGACACATCAACTGGTTTCGAACAGAAGTTAGAAGACATATCAGCAACCAAGAACCCATTAGGGTTTTTAGGAACAGGGTAATCTTTGAATTCAACACCATGGATAGTTTCATTGGCGCATATATGCAAATACTTGGCGTGCATACTCTGCTCCAACTCATCAAAACATGGAACTTTCGTGTATTTCTCAGATTTACCAGACCAAATCACATTGGTCTTGCAATATTTCTTCGCTTCTTTCACAGCTTTGTCTCCCCACGAACCAGTAACAACGAAATCGACTGTATCTTCAGACTTGCAGAGATTGAGAGGTAAAGCAGCGAACTGAGTCGTTGCACCTCCTTGTAAGAACAAAACGGAATATTCCGATGGAATCTCCAGTAGATTCCGAAGATCCGATTCAGCTTTCTGTATAATCGAGAGAAACTCTTTCCCTCTATGACTCATCTCCATCACACTCATGCCGGATCCACGCCAGTTGTATAGATCCGCCTGCGCTTTGAGGAGAACGTTCTCCGGCAAAGTGGCCGGACCCGCCGCGAAGTTGAAGACGCGTTCTTGGGATCCGACGGAGCCGGATCTAGCTCCGTCTTGAACATGGGTCGTTGCGGCGACGCATTTAACCGCGACTGGCTTGGATTTTCCGGCGAGATTGACGGTGGTTGGTTTGTTGAGGTGGAGAAGAGATTGAGAAGTGGATTTGGGTTTTAGAGTAGGGATCTGAGTTTTGTTTCCGACAAGGAAAGAGTTCGCCGACGCCGCCATGATCGTGAGATTTTTAAAGTTCGCTTTTTTAAGAGAAGATCTGAAAAAACAGAGTTTGGTGGGAGAGAGATATATAAACAGATTTGTAAAACGACAACGTTTTTGTGTGTTAGGTGTACTAGTTTTGGCTGCTCTCTTGTGTTTAATGTGCATCATTCTAACTTTCTTAGTCATATTCATATTTTAAGATTCTGTTCAATTACAAAGATCTGCGAATTTTCCATGAAATAGTAATATTAAGTATAAGAATGATAATCACTATCAAAGATTTGATTAGAGGACTTTTATTGCTGAGATATCAATAAAGAAGAAAAAGAGTTGAAATTACATATCAAATTAAGAGGAAATTTATGAATTTTTTTTTGTTATTCTGTTAACTAAAAAATGAGAGGGAAAAATGTAAGTTGCTATACACAAACTGTAGTATTTTTCCACTCTTTGTTATATAGCTTTTGAGAATCTGACACAAGAAAGTATGCAGCTTCATATTTTTTGGCTATGTATCCGAATTTAGAGGAGCTGTATTTTCTATGTACTCCTGTTAGTTTATCAGTCGCAGCCTTGTGATGCAAACTCACCATTCTTCTACAACATTCTCTGCAAAAAACAAAAGCCGTAACGCGCAAATTTCGTTTAGAAATAATCGGTCTTTTAGTTACAAAAATCAGTCTTTTAAAGGTACAAGATAGTTACAGGAGTTGGTTTTCTGAGTAGTGACTGTGGAATTCACAAGTGCTGTTCCATTCACTGAAGCCATGGATTGTACATTGAGCTGTGTACACCGCTGTGGCAGCTAGTAACGATGGCGGATATCGAAGCATTTCGTAGTCTACTAGAGCAAGTTCGATCAAGAAAGACGCCAAATTCTCAAGCTGTTTCAGTAAAACAAAGATAGTTGTAGTAATTCATTAGTGCTTTGATGATTGTAATGTAAATTCACAAGCCATTGATGATAGATTTTTACCTTCTTTTCTGATTGAGCTGCCTTTAGGAATCTTTTCAAGAAAGGGTATTGCGTCGGTAACGATACATTGAATTGCAATGTATCAAGCATAATCTTCTCCTGCAAACAGAGATTTTTTTTTAATGTCAGATACAATGCAAACTCTTGTATTGGAAACAGAACAAAGGAAGAAATCAAATCTTGTGGTTATACCATTTCTAAAACATCGTTCTTCGTATAAGCTTTGTCCGAAATGACAACTAAATCTTCGACAATTGGTACCGAAATCTCTTCGTACTTGCAAGCTAAGAGCAATGCAACTAAACCAACAAGCTGAAGCTTTTTTCTTACAACAGCTTGCTTTGATAAGAATCTATCTATCAGATTCACTGTTAGAAACAATGTCTCATTCATTAGCTCAAATTTGTCATGTACCTACAACAACATTCAATAACCTAAATTAGCCTCTACATATATCAACAAATCTATTACCATTGAGATTCAAAGTAAAGATCTTCTTTGAATATATAATTTACCTCGATGAGCCAATCGATAAGTATTGCTCTCATTTTGTCGGTTATATCAAACTGTTGGGACATGTAATCTTGTGGAACACAACTAAATCTCTGCAAGATTAACCAAGAAACTGTCTTAGATTAAATTCATTTTCTTGCTTCATCAGAGAGTTTAAAAAAACCAATGAGATCGTTACCTCGATTTTACGATAGAATTCGTATAGATCTTCTACATATTCAACAACCGCGAGAGAGTTATTTGCATCGTATCCGTCGATATCCAAAATCAGTTCCTTTCCTTCTTCTTCCACTATTATATCCTCCATCTCAACTTCTTCCTCCTATCATCCAAATTGAAAATTTCTTTAGAACTTATACATGAAAAAGCTAAAAACAAATCTTCCAAAATTGATTGTTAATGAATTTACCATTGGATCAGATTCAATGTATGGTTCCTCTAATAACATAGGCATAGGATGGTCCAATGTAGCTTCATCATCAATGAATATACAATCACCAAACTCGTTTCCACTCTGAATCGATGGTTTTAGCTTCTTAATCTCTTCTTGAGATCTGCAGAAATTCAAAAGAATCTCAGATCTAACAAAACCAAACAAAGACAGAGAAACGTTTTTACAAAAAAGCTTGAATCTTTATCTATTACAAACCTTGAAATTGACGAATGTAACGAATCATGTTTCTTCTTCTCACATCCTTCTTCTTGTCGCCTGTTAAGCAAAACAAAATAAAATCAGTAAAATCTCAAAATTTAAGAAACAAAAAGATCAGATTAAGGGTTTTAGTAATTTACTCAGACAAGCCTCTTCTCTTGTTAACAACAACACAAGGATAAGCTTTTGCACTAACGAGATTCTGATTAATTACACCTAATGCTCTTCTGTTCTGTCTCTTCATCTCTATCCCGAATTTTCTGCTTCTTGTTTCATCTAAACAAAACCCATCAACAAAAACAAAAAACAAAACAAATTCTCAGATACTCTGTTCTTGAGAGACCTCAAATTCTCAGCTTTCACAAAGATTCGTTGTAATGGGTTTTAATACCTTGAAGATTCGTTGTAATGGGTTTAACAACGATATTACGATTGTTCTCATCTGGATTAACCATTTTTGTTTCTCGATTCAGAATCTCTAGAAGAAGAAGAGTATCAAAAACGAAGAAGAAGAGTATCAAAACGAAGAAGACCAGTCTCTCTCTCTCTCTCTCTCTCTCTCTCTCTCTCTAATTAGAGAATGGGGATGAAATAAGCGAGAGAGACAGAAGAAGAATTAAAAATAATAAACAAAAAAAAAGGAGGAAACTTTAATTTGTGTATTTTGTTTGTATAAAGGAAAATAGGCAACGGCTAAGTGATTAAGAAGACCGTTGGATCATGAAGGAAACGATTTGCTTCGCTGTTTATAAGCCCAACGGTAACTTTTTTGGTTAAAGAAGAAGGCATGTGGCTTTTTTTGTATTCCTTTTCTTTCAAATTCATTTATTCCTTTTTTTTCAGACAAATAAGGCTCGTTGCCACTAGCTTTCCTTTCCTTTTTTTCTTTAGGAGCGTTTCTAAGAAAAAACTTAAAAGTCAACATTATTAATTATTATATTCTTAAATCTTAGCTTATTAGACCATCTGCATTAATAATTTTTCAATAAGTATCTCAAACAAAAATTAAATATTAATAATATTAAAGTATTAGGAGAGTATCTCAAAAATTAAGAAATTAACTTTAAAATTTCTCATTTAAGAGACTTAACATTAAAATTTCTTAACTTTTGAGAACTTCATCTAATATTTTAATAATATTTATTTGTTAATGTATTTTGAAATACTCCTTGAGAGATTATGGATGGAGGTGGTATTAGTTGTGTAGTTTATAATAGAGTTAGAAAAAAATTGGTCTCTCTTTCCAAAGAATTAATGTTACCCGAGGATTATGCTGACTATGTAGTAAGTGTTGTTTGCCATTTGTTGGTTTTATTTTCTTTGGTGTAATGTGTAATATTCAATTTTGTAGAGATCATCAATTTAGGCTATATAGATTAAGTTCTGGTCATAAATATTTGAGTTGAATTTTCTTTCTCCATAGAATGATCATGAAGAGGGTGATTATGTTTTGAACTTGTTACTCAATATGTATGATGTATCTGTTTTTTTTTTTTTTTTAACTTTTATGATGTATCTTACATATGTGAATTTTAGATATGTTTGTATGTGTTCTTTTAGAAAACTATCACAAGTTGGATTACGATCTAGATATTATGCAAATAATTATCAAAACATTTGTTTCACACATATCACACTTTAATAACCTTGGCAAAACTACTAAATATTTTACCATAAAATAAAATGTATGATATATTTCAAATCGGTAACATAATCTTGTCGAAAAAGTCTAAACATAAAACAAAACGATCTAGTCATCTTTAAAAATTCTTCAATGTAAGACAGGTTATTATAGAAATATCATGTGGTTGAATTATATAATTTTTCTTCTTATTCTTATTGTTTCTTCATTTTTTTTTTTTTTTAATCATTAAATCTACCGAAGCAAAAGATATGTATGAGATAACGAAAAACGTATGGGCAATTAATGGGCTCTTAATGCCATTAAAGCCCACTGAGTTTACGCGATTTAACTAAAACGAAGCACACGTGGATTTATAATTGTATCCAACGGACGTAAATCGTTAAACGAAAAGGCGGGAGAGAGAGACCCTAAAACGAACGAACACAACCCTTCGATCATATAACCACCGTGGCTCACAAGAAAACTATATAAATACGACTACAAATAACAGTTCAAAACAAGACTTTTGTAGAGTGTGTAGTACTAAGAAAAATGAGTAATCCAGAGAAAATGAAAGTTGATGATATCGAGGAAGAGAAAGAAGATTCCGATAAGCAATGGAGCGATGAAGAATCCGATATGAGAGAGATCGTTCTCGCTCTCCCTGCTTTACGAATTAGCAGTGAGAGATTCGGTGTTAGTAGTATCTTTGAGGGAGAAGAAGAAGAAGAAGCGCGTTTGAATCAGCAAGCGGTTGTAGCGGCCAAGTTGGTTATCGCTGCTGCGGAAGAAGCGGTTATGAAAGAGAAGAGTGATGGTAAGAAGATGAAGAAATGGTCCAAACCAAGAAAGATGAAGAAACTTGAAGATTTACCGGGTGGTTCGGGTAAAGGAGTCGTTGAAGCGAAGAAGACGAAGAAGAAGGGTTCAGAATTGACTAATCCACCGAAAGGACCACCTGTTTGTCACATTTGTGGAAGAGGGTTTGGTTCTTGGAAAGGGGTTTTTGGACATATGAGGTGTCATAAGGACAGGAACTACCAAGGATTTCTTCCTCCTCCTAAATTCTCTGCGGTTTCTGGAGGGTTTACGATCCCGGGACCAAACTCGGCTTTTGTTCTTGTTACTGCCAGAGGAGGAGGATCCGGTGGTTTTGTCACCGCTGGTGCTGGTGGTGGTACTTCGGGAGGTGAAGGTGGGAGAGATTTAGGGATTGATTTGAATGTGGATCTTGTGGAGGAAGATGATCAAGAGATGAATGAATCTGAAGCCATTGCAAAGTTTGATCTTAACAAGTCTCCACCGAAAGATGAAGGGGACGAGGAAAATGCCGAGTGATGTTTTTTTTTTTTATATATATATAGCTTTTCTTCTTTAATACATTATTTAATTTGATCGTAATATGTTGCTAGAATTATTATTTATTTCTTTCATTCAAGTTGTATTCATTTTCTATTTTAACATTCGCAAGTTCGCAACAACGTGAGAATGTAATATTTCGTTTTAATCATATTTTATGGTTTTTTTTATACCGTTTGCAACAACAGTGGGAGAATGGTATAATAAAAATACATGAGGAATTGTCATGAAGCAATTTCCCAACCAAGGAATGATATTATCCAATTTTATACTTTGAAAAATTGTCCAAATCTAGTCCTTATTCTATATGAATATTGGATAAGATACACCTTGTTCATCTCAAAGACCACCAATATTATTCTTCTAAAAAACCACCAGATTTATCTTAACATTGGAAATAGGTGTATTATCTTCATTTCCTTTTCTATACAATGTTTTCTTTCTCAAGCCAAAACTTTTGATGTTTAATTTTATAAATAAATACCGTTCAACTGAAAATAATGATAAAATATTTAAAACGTATGTTTAAAATTGGACTATTGTTTTATATAATTATTTAAAATATTTACATCCTCATCTCACTCATAGATGAACTGCAAATATGGGGGGATATGAATATTTTCAACAACAACAACAAAAAGTCAGAAAAGCCAATTTTTGTCTAATAGATACGCGATGCCTCTTCTAATCGTTTGTTCAATCAATAAAATATCTGAACTTCATCAAATTTTAAATATTTTCATTGTTGCAACAGTGAGTAAATCTAGTCATACAATGATACAACAATACACCTCAAGAATAAGGTCAAAAAAATAGTAAGATCAATCTCACTTAAAAATATCATATACCGCCGATAAAAATAACAATATCAAGCAACCATTTCATTCCCTACTCCAAACCGTCCAGGCGACGCCCTCCTCCGTCCATTCCCGGCCGCACCAGCTCGATACTGATAATGATGTGGTGAGGACCGAGAAGAGCTAGCAACGGCCGATTTGGTGTCCGGGACTACGTTAATCCGTCTGATGTGTTCAAGGACGTCGACTACATCCTTCATGTGCGGTCGGTTTTTCGGCTCTGGCTCGATACAAGATAGTGTAATACGTGCCATTTCGGTAGCGACTTTGGATATGTATTGACCTTTGATTCCTTGGTCCATTATACGTTTCACTTTGTGTTTGCTTGAGAGTTCTGGTCTTAACCAGTCGACTAGGCTCTCTTGCCCATTGGGCCGTCTTGGATCGTGCGCTCTTAGTCCGGTCATTACTTCTAGTAAAACCACACCGAAGGCATATACGTCACTCTTAACGTATAAATGGCCTGAGAATGAAGAAAATAAAAACGGTTAGTTATTCTATATGAAATCGGTTGTTCAACTCGTGTATAATATCTAGTCGCTCAAAAGAAGAGAATCTTGAAGATGACGAGTTTGAATCCAAGCAGTGGAAATAGACTAATTTTGGTTTCTGTTGTGAATTTGGCAAACGAAAACCAATGAAAAAACGAAATAGTAAAGAGTTTAGATATAGAAAAACGTATTGAACGAATACCCTTTTGTCTAGAGTTATTATTCATGGTGATTTAAAATTTGTAATGTACTGTAAATTGACCCTTCTCAAGCAACATGAGGAATGCCATAGGTCGAAGGCCCCTTTGTAGTACATTAGAAGGGCTCATTTGCAATACATTTAGATTTGAAGTCTTCAAGAATAACAGTTTCCAAACCGAAGAGAATATGGCCCTAAAGTCTTAGCATTTTGGCTATAGAGAAAAACTATGATTTTTGTTTTTGTATATGTACCTGTTGCCATATATTCTGGCGCAGCGTACCCTTGTGTGCCCATGACCCTAGTCGTAACGTGTGACTTCTCTTGCGATGGTCCTAGCTTTGCTAACCCGAAATCTGAAATCTTTGCGTCATAGTTCTGCGCAGATAAATGAATCAAAACAAATCTCTAAGCAACAACAAGAAATGATTAAAAAGTCTTCTAATTTTATTTTTTAATAACCTCGAAGTTCGGGCCTAAACCCTAAGAACATCTCCAACAAGGGTTTCTTCATGAATTTCTCCAAAAAATATAAAATATTATGAGTCTTTTCTACTATTGAAAAAACTCATAAAAATGCTTTAATTAAACTTTCAAGTGAGTTTCTCCGATAATGGAAGAAATCATAATATTTTATTTTTATATTATGTAGAAACTCTTGAAAAAACTTTCATTGGAGATGCTCTAATCTTTGTGGCCCAGAGTCGGTCTATTCTCTTTGAGAATACTCTTCCTTCCCAAGGAGAATTGAATTAGGCACAATGAGACCAATTCCAAGTGCTAACAACTAGCCGACCACATCCTTGGTAAAAGTCTTCTAATTACTGTCATATAATGGGAGTTTTATAATTAGACTAACCGAGTCGAGAAGTATATTGGAGGCTTTGAAGTCTCTATAGATGACTTCTCTTTGCGAGCCGTGTAGATACGCAAGGCCACGAGCTGCACCAATCACAATCTTGATCCTTAAGTCCCAAGGAAAAGGGTCGTTTCCTAAATTAAATAAAGATCATGCAAATTAGTAAATCAATGTTTTTCGAATCATATTTTTTTTATAACGATGGACATTGTTTTGTGGGTTTAAAAGGATCTTAATTACGTCGAAAAAGATGAATTTCAAGACTTCCTTTAGGCATGAACTCGTAGACAAGCAAAAGCTCCTTGTCTTCACGACAATATCCTAATAACTTCACCAGATTTGGGTGTGAAAGCATCCCCAAGAAGTTCACTTCTGACTGCCCAAAAACATACAAAAACCACAAATATCAAACTTAGCTTATTCAACTTGAAGATTAATTTGCTCTGTTAAAACATGCAATAAAACCAAATGAAAGATCTCGGACTCATAAATCTATCTAACTGATTTTTAGCAAAAAAAAAAAAAAAAATCTATCTAACTGATGAGTTAAAAAAGAAAAGAGATGTTGTCGTATCAAGATGACTTTCTAATGATATTTTAACCAGAATTTAAAATGTAATGTTACGTATTATAATATTATAGGTAATACATGTAACAACGTGACTTCAACTGAAAGTTCGGAAACAATTGAAAGTTCCTAAGCGAAGTTGTTGGCAGCCAATAGATTTGAAATTATCTTCAAATATAATAAAGAGTAACCAAACCATTATAATTCGGATAAAATATAAATCTTATTATAAAAATTATGCCTAAATTTAAAGCTATTAAATTCCAAACTCATCGTACAAAACAACATCATTATTAATTTAATATTTCATTAATAAATCATTTTTCAAGACTGAAAAAAAGAAAGAAAAAAGTCCAAGTCGTTTCTTGATTAGAATAGTCAACTCTTCATTTCTTGATCAGATTACGTAACAATTGGTGTTTAATCAAAAATCACAAAATAACTTCGAAATTTAGAGAATCTTAGATCTTTAAAACTTACTCGCCACTCTGCAAATCCTTGAAAGCTATCGGAATTCAATCTTTTAACGGCTACCATCATACCGGAACCAGCTTTAGAAGGAGCAAGAGTCTTGGCATCGATCCAACCTCTATAAACTTTCCCAAATCCTCCTTGACCCAACATCGAATCCGGTTTGAAATTCTTGGTCGCCGTCTTTAGATCCATAAAGCTATAATCTTTAAGATTCGGCGATTCCAATAACAAACCGGAATGACTCATAGTCCCACCGGAACTCTCGCTCGCCGCCTCGGAGAATTGGCTCCGTCTTCCGACGCTGCTGCTTGTTGTCGCCGTCGTCGACGAGAACTTTGTTCCATTAGTGTGATTGTTCGTAGTAGCTGATTAAATCAAACAAAAACAGAGAGAGAGAGAGAGAGAGAAAGATCAGACAAAAAGTGAAGTGAAGATCTTTTTGGTTTTCTGTAGGGGAAAAAAAAAAGAACTTGTACAAGTAATTTCATGGATTTGGAGACAAAAGTAGAGATTACCATTGCTGTGAAGATCTGTTTTTGAGGTCGAGGGAAGATAAGAGAGACAAACACCCATTTCACTAACCTCTTCTTGTTCTTTCTCTTTTTCTTGTTTTACCAATTGAGACAAGAGCTAGTGGATGGATCAAGTTGTCACTTGAGCTTTTATTGCTTTGAGTTTGGAATAAATGGGTTGCAATATGATTTGATGTAGAAAAAAAAAATTAAGGAAATTTTTGGTGGGGTTTTATAAATGTAGGGGAAATAGAAGAAGACTTATTTAAGTTCTTCTTCTTTTAGATTGAGGAATGGGGTAAGTGAAATATTATTGAAGGGGAGGAGTAGGTCCACCCTTCTTAATATGACAATTTCCATGGTTTGGTCTCATGTATGTATCATTCTTTATGCATTCACTTTTTGAATTTCCAAGAACTAAAAAAACATAGACGAAAATGCCAAGAAGATGGACCAAAAAGATAATTTCCCCCTTTAGAAAGCTACTTTCTTAGATTTTTTATTTCACATTTTTAGAATCCATGAGCATATAATCTATATATATAATATCACAATTTTCTCTCCATCTAAAGTATTCACATAGATAAAACATTTTTTTACAATTAATTTTAATTTTAACTTTCATTTAATTCATATTTATGTATATTTATTGTTACTTATAGCTACTAAAATTTTTAATTAAATGAAAAACGAAAATAAGTCAATAAATAACTAAAAGTAGTACATATAATTTTTTTTTAGGTTAAACATATAAAATTATTTGAGTATTTTATTGTCGTAAATATAAAATTACAACAATAAGTATATTTTCTTATGAGCTTATGATAACGATAAAATTTTATATATTCAATTTCAAAAATTAAAAATATGTAAAATGAATATACATATAAGAACAAATAAATAAAAATATAAACGACATCAAAGAAAAAAACTAATAAATAATATGAGTGTCAAACGATTGTTAAGAGATGTTGATCTAAAGAGAAAGAATATATATTATTAAAGATGAGATAATAAGATGAAAATTTGGAATATACGATTTTGTTCATAATGTCATATTTGAATATTATGGAAGTATGAAAGAAAAATTTAAAGTGTTATATATTTAAAAGATATAAGAGGTATAAATTGGTGTAAGAAAAAAATCGCACATCACGCGAGTTATATTCTACTAAAAATAAGTAAATGAATGATTAAAAGTAGCATAAAATTGTAAATTTTTAAATCAAATTGTCTTTAAGTTTAATAAAATTGTATAACTCATGTATCACGGCAAACCATATTTTAGGATTATTTGAGTATTTTATTTTCTAAATAAAAATTACAATAAAGAATATATTTTATTTATATTGTAGGTCATTAGAAAGTAATCAAAATATTAAGAGCTTATATATAAAAATGTAAATGAAACAGAAAAAAAAATTTGTTATTGATTGAATCATCATAATTGTGTTTCAACCGATTGTCAGGAGGTTGAAAGTTTTAAAAAAAAGGGATATATGATTTCACTAAAAGAAATTTTGAAAAATTAACTTTCACTAATAGATGAGAAAAAGATTTTATACAAAAAGAGGATATTAAAAAATTTCACTAAAGATAAGAAAATAAGGTGAAATTTTGAAATATAAGATTTTATTCAAAATGTTATATTTGAGTTTTTTTGGAAGTATAAAAGAAAAATATTGAAAACGTTGTAATACCACAATTTAAAATAAATATAAAAAAGATAAATTTTGAGAAATGACACTTTTCAAAAATGCAATTTTTTCAAAATCTTTGCAAAATGCCAATTTTTCAAAATTATTTACTCATTATATCATTTATGTTTGGATTAACTATGTTGTATTAGTAGCACACCAAAAGTAACATTTTTGCAATTGTCCCTATAAAAAATCTTAAGTTTTGATACATATAAAGTAAAAAATTAATGGTGACATTATTCATAAATTGTACAACAAAATATATGGGCAATGATATATGATCTTTATGTAAAAATGTATGTAGTTCAACACCACAATCCAAGAAAAATACATCTTTAGTTTAATATTTCAACCAATGCTTTTAATCCAAAAATCTAGAAAATATAATTTTAAAGTGTTTAACAAAACGTAAAAAAAAAGATTATGTATAAATTAACTTTCTATATATTAATGTCTTACGAAAAAATGACAAAAATAAATATATTGATCTATGCGTTGCACGATTATGGTTAGAATATGTTTGAAGATTTGGATGCAGCAATATTGCAATAAAATAATATAATAATAAGTTCTCAAAACCTAAAATATATTTATTAAAAATCTTATATTAACCATATGATATAAGATTTTAAATAAATATTAGAATGTGTTAATGAATGTAAAAAATATACTTATATACTTACATAAATACTTACCAATACAAGGTATACATGATATATGTACAAAATATAGAAAAACGGAACAAGAAAATCAAAAAAAACCAAACTCTATTTTGAAATTGTAACAAAATCTATCTTAAAATTATATAGCTTGATTTTGAATCATCAAATGATGATATAATAAAACACAGTATATTAAACTATTGGTCAAATGATAATATATCTTAATAAATTTTGAAATTCTACTAAAATATATGTTTAAACAATTTCTTAATTAAACCATTAAAACTTTTAATCAGATTGAATTTCTTTAACAAAAGAAATCTTATATGGGAAAAACATCGTACTTAAAAATACACAGTACTAATAACTAATTGATTATTGCCTCCCAAGCGCATGATCTCTTTGAAGCAATTCTGCGACCAAAGGCTTGGCCCTCCTATGCCTTTCAAGTCTCAGTTACGAAGAAAGAGTTACTTAGTATTAATGAATGGCGTTTAGTTATTGAAGAGTCATCACTAAATAGAAGAGCAAATCTCATCGCTCAAAGTGTTACTCGGGAAGATCGCCGGCAATCTTATGTGGCTATAGGACCACCGGCTTGGATAAGAGAGATCTTTGTTGGTGAGAGTGTTTTATCCTCTGTGTAGTGACTTCCTGATCCGTTTTTGTCTTGTGGATGCAGGCTCTGTTTTGACATAGGCTATCTTTTGTTTTAGCCTTGCGTCGGTTTAGCTTTAGGCACTAGCTATTCTCTAACTAACCTTGTGTGGTTATCCTTTGTAAGTTTGATGTATATTAGCTCAATGAAAATTCAGATGGAAAAAAAAAATAATAACTAATTGATTGACCAGTTTTTAACGTGTACTTTTCAACCGATTAGAGCTATGTTGATGAAAACATGGAATTTTTTATTTAGGAGTCAATTTTTCGTTATTGTGTGGATAAAATATTATATACAAAGAAATGTGAAACCCTTACATTAGTAAAAATCTAAAAGTCTTTTGCTTGTGCCAGCAAAATGCTTAAAAGTCAACCTCTCTGAGTCACACGGTCTTTGTGGAAGTTATTCATTGATTTTCCACAAACATAGAGTAATCATTCGATTTTCTTTTACAATTTTAGGGGATCCCTAATTTTAGAAAACGTTGTTTCGAAATTAGGCAACATTAAAAATTCTCCATTGACATAAGAAATTATATGAATCTCAGAATCTGTCAACCAAGGTCAGTAGTGAATTTATTTTCTTCACTTTATCAAAGATGTTTCATATATTAACCTTTTATCAAATATAATATGTGCAAATGGCATAATTTTTGTTTCTTAAGAGGTTTGAGTAATGTCATAAATAATTTGGTTTAATCATAAAATAAAATGCCGTTATTAATTTCAATTATATTTCCTTTGGAAAATTAGATTTCAATCGTATAAGATTTTCTTCGACGTTTCCATGTTGAACCAAAAATTTTTTTTATCAAACACATTGAAAATGACTTCGAAATGATACGAGACCACATAAAAAAGACCAGAGTAGACGAAAACGAAACTTCAAATCAATTCACACATATTCTAATGTCGCAGAGAATTTTAATAAAAACACCTTCATTTTTTTTCATTTTCGTCATTCTACAAGTATGAACACTCACATACACACTTGAAGTTGTCTCTCAAGTTTCGGACCTCTTTGTACGATACACGTTAATTAATGTCTTTGTTGTGTGGACATAGTCTTTATGAATTTCAAAGCACGAGCTAACAAAAGGGACCACTTAGCTAACACTAATTTGCATTAACTAAAATTATCATCACACTTTTGAAAGTTTTGGTGCCTTGACTATTGTTTAATTAACTTAATTTGGATCACTTAAGAAACCAAGATTTACTAAAATGGGTTTGGTTTTTCACCACATTATTATTTAAAGAAATTCGATATTTCTACCTAGTTGCAGTATCCCAAAAATATGAATAATTCCTATTTCCGACCACAAAAAGTCATAATACAAGAGAGAACAAGAGTTCCACTCTTCTTGCCAAAAAATATACCAAACATGGCTTTGGATCTCTTAGGCTTGTAACTTCACTAATACTCCATAGAAACCTTAACTAACTAACTAACCTAATATGTTCGATGTTTCTGTTAAAAGATCTAAAATCTTAAAAGTGGAAGAGGAAGTGACAAGAGATTCTTGATTCTTCTTGGCTCTGGAAGCTTTGTGTCTTTTTTTGAAGTTGTCTTGCCTGAATTTTTTGGTTTCTATCTGCATCTCCATGAATGGTCTCTTCACTATATTTCTCTTCTCTGTCTCTAGTTTCTTCTGTCTCTTAGCTACCGCCATTGCTGCTGCTTCGTTCTTCTGCTTCTCTGCTTCTTCCTAAGCAATGCAAAACATAGCAATGCTTATTTCAACCAGTCTCTCTTTTCAGTGAATTGAGAGTATTATAGATGGATGAAGAGACAAGACCTGAAGATCGTGTATCAGAGTGTCTAGAGATTTTATCTTCCTGTGAGGCCACCGGGGAATCCCAAACTCTCTGCATTTCTTTTTCAAGACAGTGAGACCGATATTAAGTCTTCGAGAAGCTTCCACGATAGGAACACCAAAGTATTTGGAAAGATCTTCTAAGGAAAGTCCGGCAACATGTTCTGATTGTGCTCTCTTCTTCTTCATTATCTCTGTCTTAGCATCTGTGTTTTCACAATAACTCGACATTAATCACCAGATGCGTAAAACTAGTCTAGAGTTATAACTCAAAAAATCACCAAATGCGTAAAACAAGCCAAAGGTTTATAAATTGAAATTTGATACCTGATTCCGAATGTTCAGTTTGGTCGTTTTCAGATTCCTCGGCTTCGGTTTCTGAATCAGGAAGGCAGTTAAGGTCTTGTTTGAGGACGATCTTACGCGGTTTAGGCTGATCAACCTCAAATTCTCGGGCTCTATCTACTTTGGAGATGAGATTTAGCGGTTTAGGCTGATCAAACTTACTATGTCGGATTCTACTGCATTTTTCCTGGTCAGAAACTTTTGACACTTTCTTCCGTTTTAACTCAGCGATAAACTTGAGATCATTTGCTAAATTAGGGATGTCCTCCAGCTTAGCGTTTCTGTCAATAAGAAGAACAAAAAAACTATGTTTGGTTTTTTCAAAAATACACACAAGCAAAGATCACTAAAAGGGTGTTACTTTTACAAGCCTAAACACACTTTGAAATCTTAGCAAAACAAGTAAATCGAGAGATCAAACTGATTATAAACAAAGAAGTGCACTAACTATGATCACCGCGATATATTACAAAGACCTGTGGAATGTAATTTAAGGTGAAGTAAGTATGTAGATTGTTAAAACCAAAGTATGTAGATTTTGTTGGATGTTACCTGTGGCACTATCAGTACTAAGGAGAACAGGTAACACATTAGAAGAGATAACTAAAATGCAAAAAAAAAAAGAAATATATATATAGGACAAAAACGTAATAATCACAATATTTTGTTTATATTCAGTGGCCAAATGGAATCATACCAAGAACTCTTGACTAATTGATGTATATAACATATGCAAGCTATATATATTCCATTACTATTTGCTTGTATTTGACAAACTTATTAGACTCAGTGAAACTGAAAAACTACTTTTATATGAAATCTTCATCTAGTATTCAATTCCAAAACTACATTTTCAATGCAATATTAGTAAACCTCACCAAAGATTAAATAAAGAAAAAAAACGGCAACAAAAATTACTAAGAGAATCAATGCGTTTACCTTGAAAGGCAGAGAAGAGAAGGAAACCGAGGAAGAGGTTGATTAAACCGGAACAAGAAGATACATCGCCAAATACCAAAAACCGAACCTATCGAGATCTCCTCCGGTCGCCGGAAAACTCCTTCCGGAAGAAGCCAAGGCTTCACTCTCTCTTCCTCTACATAACAACTTCTCCTCTCGAACACAAACTCTCTCTCAATCTCCATCGATCCATACACATGCAAACTCCTTATTACCTCTGCATTAATAAATAAAAAAAAGCTTATTTTAACCCGACCCGACCAAATCCGACCAGACCAAATCTGACTCAAAACTCTAAAGGTTTACCTTTCAAGATGGTACTCTGGAAAACGGCGAGTGAGGTCAAGGAGGAATGTGCCATTGTTTCGAAGAAGAAGACCAAGAGTCGCAAAGCAAAAGAAATTTTTTTTTTTTTTTACCAAAAGAGACTTATTTTATATATTCTTTTTTAAATTTTTTTTGGTATGTGTTTCCATTTTTAATGTAGAATCTGCAGAAGAATCCAAGGTTTTTTATTTGCAGGATTTCGTCATCAAGTGGGAAAGAGAAGTAAGTACAAAATGACCTTGGTTTAACCTCAAAATTACAAGTATAGCCCCCACTGTAACAATTTAATACTTGTTCCTCGGTTACTTAAAACCTAATTTTCGAGACGCCAAGGGTATTTATGTCAAATAGCAGAGGGTAACGAAAAGTCTCACACGCGCCACGCATGTATGAAAAGTGGCAACCGAAATTTTGTAATTTCGTATCTTAATTCTGTAGAATTCTTTACCATATTTCGCTAAGTCATTTACCATATTTTGATAAAGAACCAAAATATGTTTCAAATTTTTGTTTGTTTCAAAACTCTTATTTGAAAAACCAAACCAAAACCGATTTTTGTTTCAAATTGGTAAATTGGTAACTATCCCAGATTCGCAATACATTATCCTAGATCCAATTTCAAATTGATAAATCATACATTTTTCTCAAACTGAAAACAAAGAAGCTCTAAACAATATCAAGCAAATTTTCAAATCAAACATCTAGAATGATTCAAAGTATCAATGAAATATATGGAAACCAATTCAATTACAATAAAATGAAAAGATAAGCCTATTCTATGGGACTATAGGTTATGGAAATGGGTGCAATAAAATGAACATAATGTGCAAAGAGCCGCCGTTCATGGGGTTCAATTTCACTATTCAGATAATGAATTTGTTTCTGCATGTAAAGAATCATCTTTTCCAAACTAATGTTCCAGATTTGCGATTCACCATTTGCTAATCCAGCTAGAATCCACAAATTCTAGGAATGGAAGCAAACTGAGTGAACAGAAATGTCAAATTTCATCATCATCTTCTTCGGAAGATTAAATATATTGATTATCATATCGAATACCATTATCTTTAAAATCTCTTCCGATTTTTTCTCTCTCGTTCTTTTCTGTGAAAAAAATTCCTAAATCTGAAAATTAACGAGAGATGTTAAAATTATGGATAAAATTTTCGTAATAAACCGGTTTTGGCCGATAAAATGTTGGTAATTAACCGGTTTAAGGCTCTTTCATATATATATAGTTATGTGACATGAAAAAAAAGTTGTGGGAACTTGGTTTAAGAAAGAGTGCATATAATTTGAGAACTAAGCTCTTAAAGTATACACGCGGGTTTTAGTTTTTAATATTTATTTTCATAATTTCTTATATTTTTTTTTTCTTTTGAAAGATTCAGTTGCTTTTAATCTGCATTCCTCTGATCACACATTCACTAATTCTCTGTGAACAACAAACATTAATGTCATTAACAAAACCATTTCTTCTGATATTCTTCAAATAAATCTTCATCAATGATTTTAAAAGTTAAGTCGCCCAATTTTAGAACCATCCAATGATCTTTATAATTATAATTCCTTTTTTCTGGGATAAACTATTGCAATCAGAGGATCGATTAAGCATTTCACCCTTCACTAAAAACAGTTTCTTTGTATGAAATTATTTGTTTGAAGACAACATCACAACATCTATGCTAATTGCTAAACCAATTAACATTTTTTTTAAAAATATGTTCAATTATATTTAAAGGAAAATAAGCGTTTTTACAATTTTATCTAATTAACGTTTTCCAACCAAATGCTCGTATTTTATTTGGGGAAAATGTAAAAAATGGTTTGATCTTATGAAAGTATACCAGCACAATCTTTGAAACCCATTGGTCAAACAATCTGCATGGTTGGTGACACTAAAATGTTTTCCAAACTCCCTCAAATCTCAATAGTGATTGTCCTTGTAAATTTACATTACTCGACTACCTATGAAAATTATTTATTTGAAATTGTCCATATCCACCTTTGGAATACAAATTAGTCATTGAAAATTGTCCAAAGCCAAATACATGTATAGGCATTACAGCATTAAAGTTCTCAATGGAAACACTATCACAAAGGCCATCAACCTTTGTAGGAGTCGAAGAGGTTTCAGACCTTGGTAAATTGAACCTTATAACACAATGTTGTTTGGGTTACAATGCATGATCTTGGCCTATAACATAAAACATACAAAAAGGTGACAATTTTACGCTAATCATATATAACTCATTAGGAAACATAATAAAAAGTCTATGTTGGTTGATCAGCAAAGAAACACACGACATATGATTATGAACAAATATAAGATTTATGTATCTTTTAGAAAAAATAAGATTTATGTATCAGTTTGAAAACGCCTTCGACCCTAACTAATCTACGAACTTTGTGAATGAAACGAAGACAACTGGAACAAATAACCGGATAAAAAAAAATATATACAAAACATAAAGTCAGAGTGAGGCGCTTCACCATGTGAATCTTCCTCACCATGAGAAGTGTTCAAATTAAGAAGTGTTCCTCAATGCTGAAGTGTCACATATTTGTGAGTGAAACTCAACTACTCCCTCCGTATTATATTAAATGTTTTTTAGAGATATTTTTTGTCTTAAATTAGATGATATTTTAAGTTTTCAAAGTAAAATTAATTATGTTTTTTGTTGTTTTTGACTCTTTAAATTGTGTAAATTAGTTTTTTATTGGTTAAATTGTATTGGAATTTGTGGTTTTATGTTGAAAAATAGAAAATTAAATAGTTTTTTAGTTTGTGTGTAGAAACCTTGAAAATCATTTAAAATGATACAAAGAGAGTATTAGATATATATATATAGGATTTCTAGTTGTTTAATTCTTTAAAAAATATTATGAAACAAAACAAAAAACGATAGATTGTAGTTAATTGTTTTAGAAAAATTGATATTACGTAGCAAATAGTTTTTACAAGTATAGCTCCACTGTAACAAATTAATACTAATATTTGCGAGCGCTGTAATTGAAAGTTGAAACAATAAATATTTGGGAAATTTACAAAAATGATATTTTTGGTGTCCACATTTGCAAAAATGTCACTTTTGGTGTCTTTTTGTAAAAATGCTACTAATTATGATTTTCTATAGCATAAATTTTAAAATTCTAAACGCTAAAAAATCTTTTGACCCCTAAAACCCTCAAATCTAAACCCTAATACAACATAGTTAACCCAAACATAAATGATATAATAAATAAATAATTTTGAAAAAGTGACAAAAAAATTATAAAAAATGGTATTTTTGTGAAGTAGCATTTTTTAAAAATTTTCTAAATATTTTAAATTCTTGAAAAACTACCCATTAATCTCATATGTTTGTCTCCTTTGTATCGATTTGCAAAGGAAACAAACAAGAAACAAAATTAAAAATTAAAAAGAAGAGCTACAAATCATTTCATGTAATTGATGCGTTCCAACTGCTGAGGTGGATCACAAATTCACAATATTGTTGTTGTATACTCTCTTCTTTTTAATAAAATGAAAAGATGAACCCTATTCTTCATTTCTTTGGTCAATAGATGAAGACACCATTGTCGTCCCAAACTCTACTCTTCACAATATTTGACGTGGTGGAGTAGCTACACGACCCGTTGATTGATTTATTTAAAGTGTAGCTAGCTTGACATGAAGAGAAATTTATAGGAGACTCTTCTCTTTCTTTATCTCTATCTTTTTTCTTTTCTTTGGTCATAAGATTAATCAAACAATATTCAATAGAAAAGTCGATAAATATTTGTTTTTTTCAATGTTTCTGTTTGTTTTTTTTTCACATTCGTTGTAACACAACTTGAATAATAATTTGAAGACGAGTACGGAGAACGATGACCCATAATTTTAATCTGAAAATTTTGGAAAACGTGATTGGATAGTGATATATATATGAAGACGATGGCTCCTAATTTTAATCTTAAGTTTTCGGAAAATTAAGCTACATACCATGATATCAATAGTTGGTCCATGTTGGCCAAATATTTTATATCTAGAAGAGACAAAAGCATCAATGAATTGTCAAAGATATAAGATTAAGAAATGAGCAAATTAGCTTGGCCAGCAAGATAAGAGGACACTTCCAAGAATATTCAACGATGACCTTTGTCCTTATAAATACATATAAACCTTCGCATAATCACCTGAAATCAAACCAACACATCGCATATAGACTCACTCACTCAAACACACGTTTTCAAAAACTCCAATCATGTCTCTTTTAGCGTCCTTGTTTGATTGTTTTGCTCCAAAATCTAGCTCACAGATTAGCTCAACAGATGAGAGTAACTTGAAAGCTTTGTCCTTAAAGAAACAGAAACGCAAATCCGAATCTCCGAGAGCTCCCATCATCGTGTCTTATTTTCCGATGGGTTCGAATCTCTCGCGTCTGTAAAAGAAGAGAAGATGAAGTTGACATATGTGTTGTAATGTGAAGGCTTTATTTTTTGGTCGCTCTTGTTTCGTGTATGTCACTATGATTGATCATTTAGATTGTTCAAAATACATACCACATATGTATAATTTTTTGTTCTTTTGCAACAAAGATTAATTTTTAGATATATACATGTTTGTTTTGTATAGAAACTTAGGCAGAAATATGTTTCCTAGAAGAGACATGTAAATGATTCTGGTGACATACACACTGCTCAAGATATAGAATTGTAACATTGTGATGAAATTGAACGACTACATGAGTGGCCTAACTTCTCCATAGAGTTACTAGAATTTAGTCGTTGTGCACTATTTAGTTAATGTACGTTTTTTTTTGTTTTGATTGAAAAATTAAATAATTAGTGCCAATAACAATTACATTTAGAGGGTCAGTATTCAAAGTACCAAAACTTAAACTATCCAATCTGGCAAAGTACCAAAACTCTTCTTCTTCTTCTTGGTCGTCTTGTCTTGTTCACGTCCTCTGTTTCTTGCACTCTCTCTACAATGTTTTAGCATCAACCAAAGTCAGTAAATCAAAATCATACATTCTATTTCACATTAGGAGGAGGGAAACTTTGAGGTACGAGATTTTTTTTTTTTTTTTTTTGTCATTTCACATTCCTACAACACAAGCAATCCGATGGCTCAGAGCTTTTTCATTTCAAGTTACTTCCAAACAATCCGATGGAAATGTTGATCACTAAATCTGAGAATGCAGCAAGACAAATGATAATGGTTTTACTATGCAAGGATGGAGACATGATTCTTGGATGTGAAGAGAACTTGAGGCACTTGTTTCTCAATGAATTCTAATATCTCGACTAAGATACTTCATTTTTGTTGTAAAAGGTGTGAGGTTATAATCAATGAGAACAAAGTACCAAGATTTTTTTTTACGAAGTTGGTAACACAATGACAAAGAACAGTAACACAAATGTTTTGACTTTCTCTACCATTTCAAACATATGTGGAGAAACGGAAACAGAGAGACCAAGTGCTCCCATGGTCTCATGGGTATCTCAATTAGAAACTATGGATGGAGATGCTCTTATACATGGGCATGTGTTGGTATCATGCATGCTCCTCGTTTCTCACCTAGCATTATATCACAAGTGCTCCCATGGTTTAGATCTATTTGGTTTCTTGGAGGAGAACCAAAGCATGTTTCCAAATGTGGGTTGCTACCATGTATGCCAAATGTGGGTTGCTACACTGTAAAGTCTTTCAAGATAATTTTGACGAAACCGGCCAACACCGGTTTTATCCAACCCCTAATTTTCGACTCTATCTAGCTCATTTTCCCATATCTCACCGAAGAAAGATCGAGAGAGAAAGCTGAAGAAATATTATCGGTAACACAATGACAAAGAACAGTAACACAAATGTTTTGACTTTCTCTACCATTTCAAACATATGTGGAGAAACGGAAACAGAGAGACCAAGTGCTCCCATGGTCTCATGGGTATCTCAATTAGAAACTATGGATGGAGATGCTCTTATACATGGGCATGTGTTGGTATCATGCATGCTCCTCGTTTCTCACCTAGCATTATATCACAAGTGCTCCCATGGTTTAGATCTATTTGGTTTCTTGGAGGAGAACCAAAGCATGTTTCCAAATGTGGGTTGCTACCATGTATGCCAAATGTGGGTTGCTACACTGTAAAGTCTTTCAAGATAATTTTGACGAAACCGGCCAACACCGGTTTTATCCAACCCCTAATTTTCGACTCTATCTAGCTCATTTTCCCATATCTCACCGAAGAAAGATCGAGAGAGAAAGCTGAAGAAATATTATCGGAAAAGCGATATTGATGAAGAACCAAGAAATTTTGAAGTGGTGATGGTGGTGAACGTGGTCGTGAATGTCGTGGCTGCTCCTGTCTTCTTATAGGTGAGAAATCGGTTTTAGGATAAATCCTTTGAGGAGTTGGAGATTACGTCGAAAAAAAGAAAATTCCCATCTTTCTCGGATCGCCATGTTAATGCTTTTGTCCATCAAAAACACTAGGGTTGTGATCGGTCGATCGCCTATGATGATCCTTCGATCACGGGTTGAATATTCTGAACCGCCTTTAGCTTATCCTTACTCGAATAGATTTCCTTATATTGAAGATATCTGAAGATCTAACCGTCGGATTAGGACGATTGAATATTAATTTTGAATTTGAGATCCACCTCTATCTTTTGGTAAAATATGAGATTGATCTGACGGTGATAATTCTTTCATCTGGAGTGAAATATCTGACGGTCAGGATTTGTCCTTCTTCGAAAAGACTTGATTTCCCAAAATGCTCAAAAATCCTGTATTAACTTCAAAACCCACGAAAATGCTAAAAGTAGCATGTTAAATCCAAAAACCATTCATCTATTTATTAAATACATATTAAAAATAATAGAAAAACAGATAAAATATCGTATATATTAGATATCATGAAGAATTCTAATAGCAACGCCGTTCTTTCTCTTTCTTTCCATCAACGAGATTTGTGGATACTAGCTAAGAAGTGGTTGTGTGGAGATCTTGAACTCCCGTTCATTGGAAATGGTGAAATCTTTTGCCGTCCATCAAGCCGCGGTGCGTTCGGCTGAGTTTCATCATTCGAAACTGGAATTTGTTTCGGGAGGTACCTAACATCTCCGTTGTTGTATTGATTTGCATTCTAGGTTTGTTTTCGTTTATAAGGATTAGATTCTTGTTGTTAGATCCTCTAGGAATCGAGACAGGTTTTGTTTCTAGGAATCGAGATTCTTGTTAGACTCTCTAGAAATCGAGAGGCTGGAACTTGATTTTGCCAAGATTACTCAATTCTCTGTTATTCACCAAATATCTTTTACATCTATTTATACAAAACCATTACTCCTACAAACCAGGAGATCTCCCACAATCCAGAAGATATGATCAAATCGTATCAAATCGTAACTTCCCAAACTTATCCCTGTACACATTAATGATAATTATCTAATGGATATCCTAATACTCCCCCTCAAGGTGGTGCGTGGAGATCTCGAACGCCCATCTTGCCAATTAACTTCTGAAATTGTCGATTACCAAGAGGCTTGGTTAGAATGTCGGCGAGCTGCTCCTCTGTGCGAACATGTGGTGTGATCAACGACCCATCTTGAACAGCATCTCTAACAAAATGACAATCGGATTCGATGTGCTTCGTACGCTCGTGAAACACCGGATTTGCCGCGATATGAATTGCCGCTTTACTATCACAAAACAGAAACATTGGCTCCTTTTGATGAATTTGAAACGCTCCAAGCAACTCTTTTGTCCACTTCAACTCACTCAGTGTCATTGCCATAGCACGATACTCCGCTTCCGCCGAAGACCGAGAGACCGTGTGCTGCTTCTTCGTCTTCCAAGCCACAACAGAGTCGCCGAGCATAACAAGATATCCTGTCAAAGACCTTCGCGTGATCGGACACGCATTCCAGTCGGAATCACAATACGCAGAGATTTGAAGATCGTTATGCGTGCTCAAAAGTATTCCACGACCAGGAGCACCTTTGAGATACCGAACTAACCGCAGAGCAGCGTCCCAATGCTTCTGACGAGGCTGCTGTAAAAACTGAGCCAGAATATGAATAGCGTAGCTGATTTCAGGCTTCGTCACCGCGAGATAGACAAGCCGCCCGACCAGCCTGCGATATCGCGTAGGTTCAGGAAAGTAAGGCCCAGTCGCTTGAGCTAAATCATGATTTTGCTCCATAGGTGTACCTGCTGGCTTAGAACCAAGAAGGCCACACTCTGTGATGATATCAAGTGCATATTTCTTCTGTGACAAATATATACCCTCTGTTCCTCGAGAAACTTCAATCCCCAAGAAGTAACGCAGCACACCCAAGTCTTTCATATGAAAGCATCGACTTAAATAAGCCTTGAAACTTGCAATCAAAGCAGAATTATCTCCTCCAACAATCAAGTCATCAACATAAACCAACACAAATAACGTTTTGCCGCCACGAACCAGAGTAAATAAAGAATAATCCTTGTGATTTTGCGTAAAACCAAACTCAAGCAAAGCCTTTGACAACTTCGCAAACCAACAGCGCGGGGCTTGACGGAGTCCGTAGATTGATTTCCTCAACCGACACACACGTCGATCATCAGGTGTCGAGTAACCAGGTGGCAAGTTCATGTACACCTCTTCTTCCAAATCGCCATGTAAAAACGCGTTGTGAACGTCCATCTGGAACAATTCCCAATTCTTTGCTGAAGCAACCTCAAGAACAATCCGTACCGTAGTCATCTTGACTACCGGAGCAAATGTTTCTTTGTAATCGACTCCTTCTTCTTGTCGATTCCCAAGTGCCACAAGTCGTGCCTTGTATCGTTCAATCGAACCATCGGAATTGAACTTGATGGTATAAACCCATTTACAACCAATCACTTGTTTTCCCGGAGGAAGCTCAGTAATATCCCAAGTTTGATTAGCTTCCAAAGCGACAGTCTCTGTACCCATCGCCCCTGTCCAGACCTTGTGCTTTACTGCCTCTTTATAAGTAGTCGGCACAGTAGGAAGAGTAATTGCTGCTGAAAACAGCTGCATCGAAGGGGAAAGACGATGACACGAGAGGTAATTAGCTAAGGGATACAAGGACGTACCTGAAGACGATGATGATGAGGGAGACGAGACGTGATGGGTATCATTAGGAGCTTGAACTGAGTTTGTAACATACGGACCAAGCAGAACGGATTTGGTCTTGGTGTGATGCCCTCTGCCCAGTAACTCCGCCTGTGGATTTGCAACCGGTTCTGCAGTACCAGTAGACGACGCAGAGACCTCCTCTGTTTCTGCAGAAACAGGAGACGACGAGAATAGAGGAACATCCTGTGTAACAGACGGCACTTGCTGGGCCAAGACAGGATTGGTCACATCTCCCCCTATCTCACGACTTTCTCCCCCTGTATCAATTGCATCGCTATCCACATCATAAACAGCAGTGGATGGAAGTGAAATTCCACCACTCGACTCTTCTGTCTGAATTTCCGATCTTGAAAACGGATAGATATGCTCGTGAAAAACGACGTCGCGGGAAACAAACAATGTCTCTGTGTCCAAGTCACAAACTAGCCATCCCTTCTTCCCCGGTGGATACCCAAGAAAAACACACTTGGTGCTGCGATCATCAAATTTGTCTTTGGCTCGATTAATCCGTCGAGCATAACACAGACTTCCAAACACACGAAGATGATCATACTCCGGTGGAGATCCATAGAGAAATTCATATGGCGTCTTGTTGTCGAGCATAGGAGTTGGAGTCCTATTAATCAAGTACGTTGCTGTTAAAATACTTTCTCCCCAAAACTTCTTTGGTAAATTACCTTGAAACAGCAAAGCTCGGGCAACATTCAAAATGTGCCTATGTTTCCGTTCGACTCTCCCGTTTTGCTGCGGTGTTTCAACGCATGACATTTGATGCTCGATTCCACAATCAGCAAAGAAAGTGCGTAAACAGAGAAATTCTGCACCATTGTCACTTCTAATTGTTTTAATCTTCTTATGAAATTGCCGTTCAACAAACACACAAAATCTGCGCAAAGCATCAGCAGTTTCTTTCTTTTCAAGCAGTAAAATAGTCCAAACTGCGCGAGAGAAATCGTCGACGATAGTTAAAAAATATCTGGCTCCAGAAGTAGATGGTTCCCGATATGGTCCCCATAAATCGCAGTGGATAAGAGAAAATGGTTCATTTGCTTTATTATAACTAATTGAAAACGTGTCTCGAGTTTGTTTGGCTCGTAGACAAATGCCACAAGATTTTTCTAGATCACACAAACTACTAGGAAAACCGGCAACAGAAGCTAAAACTGAAAGTACTTTAGACGAGGGATGTCCCATTCGATGATGCCACAAATCTCTACTCTGCACGTTGCCAACATGCCCAGCTGTGATCTCAATTGCGCCATCATAATGATACACCCCATCACGCTCTTTACCCGCACCAATCAAAGTCTTCGAAACGAGGTCCTGTATCACACAAAACTTCTTAGTAAATAGCACGAAACCAGCTAAATCACGAAGTAACTGTGCCACCGAAATGAGAGTAATAGAGATACTGGAAGAATAAAACACATGAGTTAAAACAAGTTTTCCTCCAAGATTGAGTTTTCCATGACTTGTTGCCCATGCAACCTGTCCATTGGGTAACGAAATCGGACAAGGATCTATTTTCTCAATGTCTATTAACAGACCAACATCTCCCGTCATATGGTGAGATGCCCCAGAGTCGATAATAATATCATGTGTTCGATCTTTACCCGAAAACTTATCAGAGGAAGAATTTGATTTCTGATTGTTTAGGAATTGAGCAAGGGTAGCCCACTGATCTGAAGAGAAATTCGGAATACCAGCTGATTGAGCATCCACCGAGACAGAAGTGGAGGAGTCTCCGAGCTGTGTATTGTAAGCACGGAAACCCGAACCACGTCCGCCACGTCCTCGACCTTGATTGTCAAATCCTCTGCCTCGACCTCCTCTGTTGTTTCCACGACCCCCATTTTGTTTGTCTTTCTCCCACCAATCAGGAAAACCAATGACTTGATAGCAATTGCTCGCGTCATGTCCCTGTTTTCCACAGTGAGAGCACACCGTGACAGGTTTCACAAAACGAGAAGCTGCAGCCTGTCCTCCAGAATTCGCAGCTGAGCTCAACGGTGTTGTTACAGAGAAACCGACCACCGGAGCTCTTTCTTCATCGCCCTTCATGACGTTCAGATGTCGTTCTTCCTGAATCACCTGCGAGTAAACAGACTCGAGATTCAGGTCACTCTTCCGACTCAGCAAATTTGATCGTGTGGTGCCAAATCGCGAGTTGTCTAACCCCATCAGAAACTGATGCACACGAATCTTCTCCTGCGTTTCTTCATAGTCCACCATCGCTTCACAGTCTTCACTTTTACAGCAACAAGTGAAACCTTTCTGGAAATCAGAAAGATCATCCCACATCACCTTGAGTTTGCTGTAATAGACCTCCACAGTCTCGCCATTCTGTCTGCAGGCCGAGATATCAGTATGAATCTGATGAATTCTCGTATCATCACCAACAGAGAACCTTCTCTTCAGTCCTGCCCACATCGTTTTTGCGCTAGCAACCAGAGATATAGAGGGTCGGAGCTTTGTCTCCACACTGATATAGATCCATCCAATGATCATAGCATTCACCATATCCCAATTTTCTTCTTCATTTGGTTTGTTTACAGGTCGTCGAAGAGATCCATCGATGAATCCCAATTTCCTCTTGGCACGAAGCGAATTAAGGAATAGCTTCGACCATCTCTCATAATTTGTTCCATTCAAAAGGATTGGAGTAATCACTTGTCATGTATTATCTGAAGGATGCAGATAATACGGAGACACAAGAGCATCCGATTTTACTCCACTGCTAGTCGTGATAGACGATTCATTGGTTCCTTCCGTCGCCATTGAAGGAGCTTGAGATCGAGAGAGAATTTGATTAGAAATAGGGTTGATTGGATCTTAGCTCTGATACCATGCCAAGATTACTCAATTCTCTGTTATTCACCAAATATCTTTTACATCTATTTATACAAAACCATTACTCCTACAAACCAGGAGATCTCCCACAATCCAGAAGATATGATCAAATCGTATCAAATCGTAACTTCCCAAACTTATCCCTGTACACATTAATGATAATTATCTAATGGATATACTAATAGATTTTTTGTGATTTTCTTATATGGCAGGAGACGATTGTAAGATTCAGGTTTGTAACTACGAGACAGACTCTTGTGTCCTCACTCTCTACGGACATCGGTCCTCGATAAGGACGGTCCAATTTCACAAAGTGATGCCATGGGTCTTGAGTGCGAGTGAGGACAAGTCCATCCGTATATCGAATACCCAGTCCAAGAGCTGCATCGCTGTGCTAAGAGGTCATAAGGGTCCTTTGAATCGTCTCTGCTTCTTCTGACAAGACTCTGCGTGTGTGGGATTTCGGCCTTCTTAGAAAGACGAAGATAGAGACAGCTCAAAACTCAAAACAAAGTCCTTTGTGGGATCCCTACTCGTGCTCTTAGGCATGTGAAAGTGTCTGAGGTGAACATCATTGATAGACATGATGGTTGGGTCACTTTGGCTGCGTATCATCCCATTCCCGAGGATGGCAGGATCGTCTCAGCATCCATGGACAAGACTGTGCGTATCTGGCGTCATGTATTAGACCCAAAAGACTGGATTTCTGGTGCCAAGACTCGAGTTTGGACTGCGAAGCAGCTGCATGACCACCACAGCAGGACATGACAACGATTTTATCACATTCAAATTTCAGAGGAAACGTCGTGCATTTGCTACTTGTGGAGACATAGTAGTATATGTCCACCAGCAAGAGTTATGGCGCACAAACTTGAAGACTGCAAATCATGCTCGGGTTTCTGTATACTTGCCAACTAAAGGTTCAAATTTATCACTCTCCCCAACTTAACTACTGGTCTGCTCAAAGTCTTCAACTGACTATTCGCTCTACAAAAAACCAGATGTGTCGATAGGTAATGGTGTTGTATTCATAGGGGAAAAACATTTTACTGTTCTAAGTATAGGCAACCGCGAGGACCTGATGACTGTGAGGGACCTCAGGAATGACATTGTTAAAAAGAGCGCTCTGCCTATTCGTACAGTTGCTGGGGAAGAAAAATTGCTTTGTAAGTCTGAAGACGGAGTGGTTTTGCTTGACCATAAGGAGGCAGGGGCAAGGGCAAATCATGGTGAACTAAGGACACGGTTTGTTAAACATCTCGTTTGGTCTGATGATATAGAGGGTGTTGCTTTGCTAAGCAAAAGGAGGATCATCATTTCAAGCAAAACACTCGACTTGAAGTGCGAGGTTGTTGAGGATACAGAACTTGTGAAAAGTGGAGCTTGGTACAACAATGTCGACGGAAATTTCCCAGAATCGATGAAACCTCCGAAATCTCATCGGGCAAATTTTTAATAACCTGAAATTCAAATATGTGGCAGAGGAACAAAAAGTGATATCATAAGGAGAAGGAGAAAGCGACATTTTGAGAAAAAATATGAGAAACTTGGCGAGGAAGACTTGTTCAAGTTTCTAATGATATTTATGTTCCGAAAATACATAATAATATACTTGAGTCTATGGTTTTAACACTTTGTGTTATTTCTTCCCAAACATATTGTATTAATTCTCAAAATTAGCAGTTCGACCCGATCTCTCAGACTTTTGACGTCTTCAATTACCCACTTCAAAAAAATTTGTTAACTAAATGCAATAACGATTTTAATTCCATATGGGTAATTTTGCATGAATAAATAGTTTTAAGTGGGATAGTGGTATAAAACGATGGCTCCTACTTTTAATCTTAAGTTTTCGGATATTTGGTCCATGTTGGCCGAATATTTTAACTAGAAGAGTCAAGTCAAAAGCATCCTTGAATTGTCAAAGATAAAACGAGTAAGTAAAGGGCAAAATAAGCTTGCCCTGCAAGATAAGAGGACGTTTCCAAGAAAGTAATCCAAGAATATTCAATGATGATTGATCTTTGTCCTTATAAATACATAAATAAACCTTCTCATAGTCACTTGAAAACCAAACCAAATCCACCATACATCGTAATATAGACTCACTCAAACACACGTTTTTAAAAACACTCCGATCATGTGTCTGTTTGCGTCCTTGCTTGATTGCTTTGCTCCAAAATCCGGTTCACGGATTAGCTCAACCGATGAGAGTAACTTGAAAGCTTTGTCCTTGGAAAGACCAAAAAGCAAATCGGAATCTCCGAGAGCCCCGATCGTCGTGTCTTATTTTCCGGTTGGTTCTAACCTTTCGCGTTTGTAAGAGAAGAGAAGCTGAAGTTGTTGGATGTTGACAATTTTTTGTTGTAATGTGAAGGCTTTTTTTTTTTTTTGGTTATGTATAATAGACCATGTAGATTGATATCAATATAGACCACGGAAATAGAAATGAGTTTTTGGCAACAAAAATATTAATGTTTTAACACTTGTTTGTTTTGTATAGAAATATCAAAATAATAGTAGTTTAATGGTTCGTAAATCTTAATCGTAGTAGTAGTTTTAACACTTGTTTGTTTTGTATAGAAATATCAAAATAATAGTAGTTTAATGGTTCGTAATCGTAGTAGTACTATCACAATGTCACTATCTGAATTAAATTTTAGAGAAATTGGGGTTGATAACAAAAAAAATGAAAACCTTAGTTTTTTTTTTGTTTGGTCGACAAATGAAAACCTTAGTTAACCAATCTATTGTTGTTTTACAAGGGAATCCCATATCTTTTTGTTATTTTACTAATTTACATACAAATCTTTGTTATCTAGCTAACTAGCCCTTAATTTTAACACATTTCATTATCACTCTTAAATAAATATACTTTTATATCACTAGACTTATAGGGAATGAAAATGTATGTATAAAAAAACATGTCTTCTAGACGCACATAAGTTTTGTTATGTAAATCAATTTTCATTGTTCTTCCTTTCGATCGACGACATAGAACAAACTCCGGAAAAAAATATCGAAATGTCGTTAACTCGTTTAGTTTTGATGAAAAACTGATAAGGGGCTAATTGGCGTTGGACTTTGGAGACTTTAACACTATTTTACAGTCTTCAAAGATTATTTTTTTCCCAATTATGCTTTTATGGTTGTATTCATTTTTAAAGTCTTTAAAGTCACTTCTCTTTTTTTACTTCATAATTTCTAAAAGGTTATCTCTCCTCATATATATTTAGATTTTTGTTATTCATTTTATTTCTTCCTCAAAAAATAATTAAAATCTATATATCAACCTCTGTATAATTTATGAAAACTAAATTTTAGTTAACTAATCATTAACTTTTTTTTTCTCTTTCTTTTAGGACCTATTTTGTTGTTAGGGATAATTGGCTAAAAATACAACAAAAAAATTATAATTTAAAAACTAACAAAAAACTCCAAATCTAATTATCTACAATTTGCCACATATCTCATTTTTTCTAATTTTTAAATTTTTTTTTTTTTGGTTATTCAACAAAAAGATCTTTGTTGGTATGTCAATTAATTGGTTAATTAATCAGTTTTTTTGTTCATTATGTCAATTATTTCTCCTTTTGTTACTCTTTGTTTCTATTTTGTAAGGATAAATGTTTAACTTGGAGAAGAATTCACATTCTAGTCAATATTTAAACGGGTTAAGCTCTCAATTATGAATAAATCAGACAATTTTTTTTTAACAATTTTTTTCACCTTTTGACGTAATTTTTAATTATTAAACCTACACGTGAAATAATAATCATAGATGATGTTTATTTATGTTTAATATTTATTTTCAAATTTACTTTTTGGTTTTGTGTTTTTTTAGATTATATTTCTTATTTATTTATTTATTTAAATTTGTATTAAATAAATCTTAATTACAATAAATAAAATAGTTATTTGTTCGAGTTTCGTTTCTATGTCATCACCGAATACAAATTTCTCATTCTTTACATTTTATTATAAAATTATAATATTTAAAATAACAACAATTTCTACAATTTTTTATTACCAATTAGACTTTATAAATATTTAAAAGTAACAACCACAGTTCTTACAACCATTTTCTCTATAGCAACAGCCTACAATCAGAGACTTTACCAATCGGCCAAAATATCGCGATTTGACATCAGTTTAACAAAATTTATTACAAATAATGAAGAAAACGAATTTTTTTTTCAAACTGGTCATAGACCATCTAAAATTAAACATGCATAGTAGTATATATTATTGAGATATATTAGAACGATAAAACTTTTAAAAACTTATTGTATTTACTTGCTATTAATTGTTCTTATACATCTTAGAGATGATAGGATTGAGTGTCAATGCAGAAATTTGTTTACTAGAAAATACTACATAATAAAAAATTAATTAGCTCCAATAATTTCTACATCACTCCTAATAAGTAATAATAATTGCATATTGCAACAAATGGAGTATATTGGACGGTCAAGATTCTTAAGTACCAAATTTTAATTATCCTACCTGGCAAATCTCGCCATGTCTAGTAAATTTTCAATACTATATATCTTTTTTAATTATTTCAATATAAAAATCTCTAGAAATCTGGAATTTCTTTAAATGGGGCCAAAAAAAAAAAAAAAAAAAATCCCAAATCGCTCTTCAATCAAAAACCCTAACGTTCTCACAGCCTAGGTATAACCTCTCGCCTCTCTCACACCGACTCAGCGTCTGAGTCAAAACTCCGAGTCACCGATTCTCCTTCGATTCCTCAACTTTTGCTTCCTCTGTATCGCAGATCTCGAAGATATGAAAGGTGGCGAAACCAAAACCGAATCGAAGCACACTGATGAACGGTAAAATCTCAATCCCCACACCACACACATTCGCGAATCTGAGATTTGATTTTCTTAAACGTTTTTTTTTTTTTTTTTTTTTTCGATTTATCACAGATTGAAAACGAGAGGTAAGAAAGCTGGAAAGAAAACCAAGGATCCAAACAGACCTAAGAGACCTGCAAGTGCTTTCTTCGTCTTCCTGTAACCAAAAATCATCTCTCTCTCTCTCTCTCTCGCTTTCGTCACTGTGTTTTTTGTGCTTAATTAGTTTTCGATTTTGATTTTGAAGCGACGACTTCCGACGTGAGTTTAATCAAGCTAACCCTAACAACAAATCAGTCGGAACTGTAAGTGTAGCAACAATCCATTGAATTCTCTCTCTCTCTCTATCTTTACCATATGGATCTTAAGTTTTTTTGGTTGTTTTTGGAATTTGGAATCATTAGGTTGGTAAAGCTGCTGGTGCGAAATGGAAATCGATGAGTGATGAAGTGAGTTTTTTCTGGATAAATTTTGTGTGTTGAATCGTTTCGAATGTTCATAGATCTGTACTCAAATTCTGTATTCCAATGAAACAGGAGAAAGCTCCTTATATAGCTAAAGCAGAGAGCAAAAAGACTGAATATGTCAAGACTATGCAACAATACAACATGAAACTGGTATTGAAAAAAAAAAAAAAATTCATTGATTACAGTTTTTGTTGTTTGACCTTTTTGTTTTTTTTTTTTTGTTCGAACCTTTTCAAATAGTAAATGTTATTTGTTGTTTTTTGTTTTGTGTTAAGGCTAATGGAACCAAAACAACTGGAGATGATGACTCTGACAAGTCCAAATCTGAAGTCAACGATGAGGGAGAAGGTGCAAGTGAAGAGGCAAGTCCTCCATTGTTTTGGTCTCTCTTGATTTTGTTGTTACTCTAATAACACTGATTTGATCTGTTGTTTTTGGTTTTGTACAGGAGGAAGATGATGATTAGAAGAGAAGATGGATCAGTTGATGATGATTTGTGTATGAAGTATTATCTTTATGGTGTTATTGTGTTGTTAGCTAGTTTTTTGGGAGAAGAAATAGTTAAACTTTGTTGCTATATTTTTCCCCCTTTTTTTTCTAATTATTATGTTTTTAACTTGGGATTAAATCATTATGATGGTACTTTTCAACTTTGGATTGAGCTTTTGTTGAGCTTCATTTCTAACCTTTTTATGAGATGATTTCATATGTTTGCGTTTTATCTTCTACACTCTATATATATATATATATATATATTTTGCTCTCTATGTTATATGGTGAAAATGTTAATTACAAAAAGGAATTAGTTTCTCTCAAGGAATACTGGTTTTGTTCTTGTGCTAATTTTGTCGGATGTTTGTGATTGTCTTTTGTCATTTTGTGTCTTTGTTCTTATCATCATCTATGGTGAATTGAATCTAGCTTGACATTTGTCTACGACTCATATGCCTAGATTTCTAATTGCATATACAAGTTGAGATTAGTATTGAGATTACTTGGGTTGAGAAACTCCCACAGGTGTAGTGTATAACATTGAAGAAGCTATTTACAGTATTGTTCAGCAATGCTGTCAAAACAAAATGATGAATTTTTTTAACATTCAAGACTTTTCTTTAAGATATATAGTTTAAATAAAAATGAATTGAGCAAGAGAAGAAGAGAGTGCTAAGATTTTGAGCTCTGTTTGTTGAACTCAACCGCACTCAGCAGTTCCTTTGCAGTAGAGGAGAAAGACTTAGCAGTATCTTCCATTTCCGTCGTCCTCAAGCTAATTCCCTACAGAGATACAAAGGGATATTAAGCTTCGATGAGTCGATATGAATCAGTCGATGATAGAGTGACGTCTGAAACGTCCATGAATCAACTTACCTGTAGCTTTTTCAGGTTGTCTTGAAGTTTGCTCTGAGCCATTTTTGCAGCTCCCATTTCCTGCAACAAACACAGAAAGATGTGATCGACAAGTGAGTTTACAAACTTGTATTAAGGCTAATATATAGAAGCGTACCTCGGATGAGGCAAATCCGTATTTCTTCTTGATCTGGTCAACTGTGGTGCCGCTTTTCTCCTCATGTTTCTCTTCATTGGTAACAACACTCTTCTCATTCTTTACCTTCATCTGCTTCAGCTTACCTCTGAAGCTGCTAAACGTATTCGCCAGCTTCTGCTTACTAATCCCTGACAAGATCCCTTGTTCTTTAGGCTGCTCTTCTTCTTGTTGTTGATGATGATGATGATCATCATCAATGTCAATGTCATCTTCAAGCGTCAAAAGGGAAAATATCAGAAACATAAGCAAACTCGATTATTACATCCACAAAAGGACAACAAAGTGGACTGTACCTATGTCCAACTCTTCTTCCTTTTCAACTCTAATAACTGCATTGCTCTCTCTGCTACTCTCAACATTGTTGTTCCACGGGAAATTAGCCGTTGACAAAATTTTAGACAGATCCTCGACGGTTTCCTTAGTGCTTTCTGTTTCAGTATCAGTTGTGCGCTTCGATTTAGTCTTGAAGACAGAACCAAACATACCCTGCAACAAACAATATATATACTACATGAATTAGTAGTCACTTGTGTGTTACAGAAAGCTATAGAGTCAATGTTGTGTCACCTTCTTTTCCTTTGGAGAGAATGCAACCCCGGTTGTGATGATGCTTTCGTGACAAGCCGCGTTATCTTTCTTGTAAACTCGGCTCAGGGAATCCACAAGCCTGAAACCAAAGTAGAGACAGTTTCAGACTTTTCAGTTCATCTGTAATGTATGTTAGAGATCTAATCAAACGCGCATCAAGTCTTACCTAAATGTGTCCTTTTGAGGTAAAACTGAGCTAACAATAAGTTCATCATCTCCATTCACCTACAAAGAGAAAATATGATGATCATAAAAAGATCCAGCTCGAGTACGTACTACTTACAGTGTGTATGTTCTGAAGGTTACCATGACTAGATCTCCATCCCAAGATGCAGATATGGTAATCTCTGGTAATGAGTTTGGTTTTGGTGACGAATATGTGAATCCTCTAATGGAAGTTTGTTTTACCAGGGAGAGCTCTGGCAAAGACCTGAGACAATTCGGAACATCGAAAAGCTTTAGTTTTCGCCGACGGATATGAAAAACTAAAGAAAAAGAGAGTGGGATTTCACCTTATCTCAACGGTTCCATCTGAGAAAACAAGTGTAAGACCAACACCAGAGGTTCCACAGAAACTAGAAGCTGAACAAATGGCTGAAGAACCAAACTTTTTCTTGTGGAGGATCTTCTTCACTCCCTGGACTACGTGAGCCAAAGAGTAGATATATATAGCTTTCTCCGAACAAAGCAAAACCGAAGGCTGCCTAGTTGAAATGTCTTCAACTATGTTCTCCCCGGAAGAATCTTGTTTCCCATCTGCAAATGATGATCATAAGATCATAATGATCTTGATTTTGTTATTACTAACTAAAAAGGGAAGGTGGACCTACCAATGATCTGCATGAATAGAGCCTTGAATGGTTTTTTAGGCTTAATGATGTTGGTTCCAATCAGATTTCCTGTGTCGCTGTCGAGAGCAAAAACCGATGAGTCTCTCATAGCAACCACTAACACGTTCTTCTCGAAGCCTTGCACATTGCAACTCTCAAATTGCAAGGAGATGATCCCTGGACAGATATCACTAGCAATGTGTTTTGTGTATAACACAGTTGCTTCCTCAATGTCAACCAGAGAAACCTGTAAGTAAAACAAGAATTATGCATCAATTCCTTCAACGAGCGAATCCTACAAGCGGAAGAAGTAAAAGCTTACATGTCCTTGATCTGATCCAATAGCGAGATGTTTCGAGTTTTGGCTTTTCTGAATACATGTTATGGAACCAGTAAGCTTTATGTACTTAACACTTTGAACAATATGGTTATTCCCTTTCTTTGAGATTCCTGAAAACAGAAATATTGTCAATTTATGAAGACACAAGATGTCGAAACCTGAGTAATGCTTCTATATGTCTTAAACATACCTTGGAAAGGGATAAAACTGTTTTCTGTTAAGTATGGCTCAGGTTTGAACCTATAAAGGCGAACCTGCGCAAGGTCAAAATCAATCATAAGCCTCTATTTCGGTGAATTCCACAGTGTATTTTGGGTAAGATACTTTTTACCATTCCATTTTGATCACCAGAAACAAGAAGCCTTGAGTTGCTGTCATAATGCAAAGCTGTCAATGCAGATGTTCCGCGTAAAGATGTATCTTGATCAGTCTGCTAAGAAGCACATCGGTCAGAACTTTAAAAGATCTGCATTCGCCAAAGAAATTAAAAGTCCGTACACTTTTACCTGTTCTTTGAGGAACAAGACAGGAATGAGAAAAGGACAGGTCATGTCCCATACACCAATGGTTCCATCACTATGCCCTGTGATGTAAACATTCTTAACCTTTGTGAAACCAGGAAAATGTGCTGAAGTGCTCGACCGGGAACCTTCCTTTGAAACCGTCTGAGAAGGAAGAAACGGTGCAGCATCTTTCGCTAGCTGAGCATAATCCTCGTCAGTGAGATTCAGCAAATGTGAAGGGTTTGTGAGGAATTTTCCTACTGTGATGCTACTAGAATCTGAAAATGGCAGCTTAATCACAGTTTCCTTTGGGAGAGAAGGAGGTGACTTAGATTGAGATTGAATCAGATACTTCTCGATCATGTAATCATCGTAAGCATACACACGTCCAGACTTTCCAAGAATAAACAGATAATCCTGTTTATTACCATCAGGTATGATCATCTCCATATCAGCACAAGGCTCAGAGACATGAAGTCCCAACTTAACCATCCGAGTTTCGGTTTGCTCGTTAAGTAATACCACCTGCAACAAGTTTGAGGATGATCCAATGACATAAACACGGCTTGCTTTCCCTTCTCCATAAACCCATTTCAGAGAAGCTATCGGTGTTTTCTCGGATTTGTATCCGAGGTTAAGCTTGCAAACCATAGCAGAACTCTCTGGCGGCAAGCTTTCGCCTTTAAAAGGAATGCTCCATATTAGAATATCTCCATTGCTATAACCAACTGAAACTCTGCTTCCTGAAGGACAAACCCAACAAGCGCAAGTCGCTTTCTTCGCGTCTTGCTTCACCATCCCGTGTCCTGTTTTTAGAACAGGTTTGCTTTCTTTGATGTCCCATAACGCTATAAACCCGCTTCTAAACACCAGTAGAATCCTGCAATGGAGCAAAAGTGTAAATGACTAAATGGCTTTTCACAAGGAAGTGTTTGATATGTTACCTCTTGCTTTCAGCTGTTGGTTGTGGTAGAATACTCACAACTGAAGTATCATCAGAAGCTTCAACGGGAGAACCTACGCAACAACAAAATGTTTCAAGATAGGCGATTCGATCCAGAGAAACCTTTGTTTTTGGTATTTGGTTAATTACCATTTGATGCTAGGTAAGGTATAGTGTAATCCATTTGTATAACATGATTAGAGTCATGTTCGAACTTCAACACCGATACATTACCAGAAGAATCTCCAACGTAACTGCCAATCCGAATTCAGGCTTGTTTTCATTATCAAGAACTCAAGCAACCATGGAAAATCAAAAACCAAAAGAAGATTGAGAACTGAAGCATACAAGTAAGGGGTATGTTGCATAACCCGGAAAGAAGTGATTTCGCCGTTGAAAACATGAACATGAGAGAGAAGCTTCTTCTCTAAGTCCCATACCTAGTTGAATTTTAACATTTAGACCAACCAAAGCTCAAATGCTACAACTACTTGAGTTGAATCAAGAAATGTCTTTACCTCAATCTGGTTCTTGGCGTTTACATTGAGAAGGATTCCTTGATTCTGAACAAACTGGACAATTCAAACAGCAGAGGAGGAAGAAGTTGTTGGCATTGTAATAAAGAAACCAGATAAAGAGAGAGAAGAAAGAGATAATGAAAGTGAACACAACCTCAAGAAACTTGCTTGTGGATGCTTCTTCTGACACTAGTAAACACTGAGTCTGATCTTTCCCAAACAATTTGATTCTACCATCCCTGAAAAATCGAGAAGTTATGAATATACACAACAAATGAAACAACTTGAAAATCTGCAAAACTTTTAAAAACTCTTACTTGGTGGAAACTGCGAGGATCTTGTGAAATGGATCATAAGCAAACAAGTGAGATCCTGATGGGATTCCATAGTGTAAGACGACACGTGGCTCAACGTCATTAGCTCTCAGCCCTTCTGAAGAGCTTCCTCCAGGCTACAAGCAAACAATGGAGGAAAATGGTAAGAATTTGAAGAGTATTGTTCTGTTCTTGGTAGAGCTAAACCGGCAGGTTTGATTGGACTAGACTAAACCCGGTTTGGGTCTTAATGTTATGGATAAGTACAAAAGTCAAAAAGCTAAAATTGGGTGATGAGAAAATGTAAATTGCTAACGAAATTGGATACGAATTTAATGGAACTTTTCAAATTTTAGGACACGAAACATGCGTGTCAATATAATTCGTTTTACGTCATAATTTTATATTTTTTAAAATTTATTAGTTTCAAAACTGGATTAAACATCTGGGCTAAACACAAACCGACACAGAGTCAGAGTCACATTCACAGGTAAACATGATCTGTGTAATTAATCCGACATATAATCATCAAATTACACTCTTAATACTACACATTAACGGAGAAAAGAAAATCTATAAAATAGAAAAATGGAAAAAAAAAAAATTCAAATATATTAATGTAAAGTACGAATGGATCTAACATCGATTTTGGTAAATTTCAGGATTTCGAAATCTGATATATTTTTTTTTTTTATTTTGGGAAAAACGAATCACACAGAGATTGAGACTTTATTCAGTGAATCTCAAAAAGCCCAAATCGAAGAAGAAGATGAACAGTTCGAAAAGAAAAGAAAAAAAGAAAAAAGGAATCGTGTAAATGGATTTGGTACCTTCTTCGCAGCTTTCTCGACCAATTTCTTCACGAACATCTTTTGTCGAACCGCGAAGTTGGATCGTACAGTGAATTAATTCAAAAGTCTCGATGCGATGCGATGAATTGAAAATAGACAAAGATCAACAAAACTGGAAGTGTTTGAGAGAGTTTGAGTGAGATCACTAAATCCCTGGTTCGATTTAGAGAGAGAGAGACCAGAAGTGAGAGTTGATGAGAAGTAACGGTTCTTTGGACAGTTTTTTTTTTTTTTTTTTTTTTAATTTATAAACGGCGAATCCAAAAAAATATATATATATATTAACAGTATTTATGGAAACATATCATAGTTTTACATTTGAAGTCAAAACTTCCTAAATGACATATGGGGTGTAATTAGATTGGTCAAACTGTGCATTTCAATTATTGATTTCACTTCTAAAATTCATTTTTCAAAAATTTGATGGAGTACCTTTTTTTTTAGTAATTTTTGAAGAGTTTCAACACGTAGTATAGTATATAATTTTATTTTTTGGGATCAATCGTAAGAATTTTGGACTTCCGGTCTATAATATTTTTTTAGTTTTCGGATTCTAATTCAACATATTTTAATTTAAAAAATATAGATTAATGAAAATGCTAAGGAGGTAATTGTTTCGTAACAAAAGAAAAGATATAAAGAGATTTATCAAAATACAAAAAGAAAAAAAAAACTTACAGGATTACAGTAGCAAAATGATTGTCCCAACGTGCTACTATTAAGTATGTATGGATCTCTTTTTTTTGTTAAAGAGTATGTATGGATCTCTTGTTTTGGGTTTAATGAGATGATTTTTTTTTTTTTTGATAAAGATAATGAGATGATTTGAAAATGAAAATTTGAAAACCAAGAAATTCAAATTAAAAAAATCTCAAATTAAACACATTTTTTTTGTTTTTACTGAACATGATTGAAAGTATCAATGAAGTATATAGAAACCAATTCAATTATAATACATGGAAAAAATGTACAAAAAATAAAATTGTGAATGAACCTTTTCACAATTCACTCAAATAGCTTACAGCATTAGACTACTTAAAAATCTTGTAAAACTACCAATTCAATAACATCCTCAAAATTTTATCAAAGAAATCAAAATATCAAAAAAAACTATAACAAAACTATTTGAAATTCTTGTATTATATTGACTTTATATATAGTCGGGAAAAAACTTTAACGTCGGATATTCAATATTATTCAAAGCATTACTACCACATAAACCTTAATCCATGCGATACAGTACATGTGGGACAATATTGGTCCTTTATTATGACTCATCCAACTAACACAAGACTTCGAGCTTTTGTGCATGTGTCTCTCTCTTAGTGTAGAGTCAATCATCAAATAGACCAAAGCAAAGCTTCGAGTATGGGTAGACCGGTAGAGCCAAGGAAGGGTCGTCTTCGGACACAAGTACACGTGGCAATCCCTAATCTCTTATATGGGTCCCTCTACCTGAAGTTGATGATCTGACTCTGTTACGTGGGGTCACGATAGACGTCGGATTTTGTTTCGTTGGACGGTGAGAGATCACGATGGCTTTTTCTTTGAAAGCTCTGTCTGAACACCGACCATATGTGGATTAATATTTGTAAAAAGGATTTACTTTTGCCATTATCATTTTCTAATGCGATTCTTGGCGTAATAGATTGGGTTTGTTATCAAAGAAACGATAATAAAGTTGGACCCATCTTCAATATTTCATTCCTCGGATATCTCTTTAACTTTTGTAGAGATTTTATTTTCTTGTAACCCGATTTTTTTTTTATATAAATATTAATGGATTTTCTCAACTTTGTAGATCCGCTTGGAAGTAATAATTAAAAAGTAAAGAATGGAAGGTATTGGAGAGAAAAAAAAAAGTTTAACTAAAATTCATACGATTGATTAAATTATACATGCCTACAATTGAAGTTTTAAAAACCATTTCATGGTTTAGTAATAACTAGTGTTTTGCCCGGTGTTATGCACCAGAAAATAATATTATTTATATTATTGATATTTCTGAAAATGTATTTTTTAAATAACTAATTTAATGTAATCATATTCACCATTTAGGGAAAATTATGGTGAGAAGACTAAGAAGAATTCATGTTCCAAATATTGTTAAATAGAGGCTCCGACTGGTAGCATGTGGTATCAAAGTTGAGTTGCAGTAAGTGTTATAATTCGATGTAATTTGCAGTAAAAAAAATGTGGTAGAATCTGTAGATTTATGCGGTGAAATTGCTGTAAGAATATGAGTTAACATTTTTCTCAATGCAATTGATTCATAGCTTTTTTGATGTATAAGTTGCAGTATGTGTTATTAAAAAATAAATTAAATGTAAAACTAAAAATAACTAAATTTTATTACAGATTGACTAATAAAAATAGATTAAATGAATAAAAAAAACATAAATATCCTAAACAAAAAATATATTATTTTTTTCATAAAACAGTAAAAAGAAAACTAATTTGAAAAGGTTTGTAGTAATAAGATACACAAAAAAAAATAAAAATCCACAAAACTAACATTGGTTGGAAAATTGAGAAGAAAAAAAATAATTAAAAAATAGTAACTCATCCCTAATGCATGAGAATTTTCATGATGTGGAGTTAATTTTTGAGTTACCAATTTTACAAAGGATATAACTCAAATTTGTAAATCAACAATAACACATCATAACTCAAACTCAAATTCAAAAAATTTAGTTTAATTCATGATTGGTAATATTTTTGACTTAACTATGAGTTACACCCATAACTCAATCTTAACTCATGTTACCAATCACACCCAGAATTGTAGAATTGTGGACATGATAGCAACTCGGTTAGAGAAAAATAGTTAAATTCATACAATATAATGCTTAAAATTAATTAATTTTGATAGGAAAATATGCTAAAAGAGTTGAAGGCATCAAAATATATTTTTTGTTTGTTGAGAGTCTAACTTCATTCTAAACACGAAAACAATGATGTTTAAATTCAGTAAAAAAATATTGATGTGATAATCTCAAGAAACATACGAAAGTCTTGTAATTCTTTTAATCAATCAGAATATATAACTCTCTAGTTTTTAATTCATGTACTAAAAAGTTTGTTGTTATCCATTTATTCTTCTCTTGATCTCTTGCAAACATTAATAATTAGCTTCCAACCTTAAAGGTAGGAGGAGCTTCAAAGAATATACAGAAGTTGTTGAAGGAAAATTACATATAGTATTCAAAGACTCAATACAAAGAAAAGCTTAGATTAATATTTAAGGTTCTAAAAAGAAGAGAGAGTATAGGAGTGAAGTTTTTTTTTGCTAACAAGTATAGGAGTGAAGTTGGAAGATCATTTACGTATCGACATTATATTTCGTCTTCTATTGAATTCCTTGTTCTTTTACTATCTTAACTTCCGATCCACTTTGCCGTTGGTGATTTATTTGTTACATCTTCTATTCTCTTTGCAATTTATCCTTTATCCATCAATTTTGAGTATTTCTTACTTATGTGGTCTGTAAAATAGAAAGAGATTGTAAGATTTAATGTATGTATAGGAAAAAAAGATTTTAAAAAAAAAATAGAATACGTAATAGTCATCTAAAAACATTAAATAAACTAAAAGAAATATAACATACCAAAGAGAAGCCATAGATGCTCATATCAACTCCTCAATTTGTTTTTTTTAATGGATTCATCCTCAATTTGTTTTTTTTTTTTTGGTCAACATTTGGAGGGATGCAACACGAAAACTTCCCAGGAAGTCACCCATCATAGTACAATTATCGCTCAAGCACGCTTAACCGCGGAGTTCTGATGGGATTTGGTGCATTAATGCTGGTATGATCGTACCCCTTTGTTTAAAAAATTCTTTAGCAAAAAAATCTTGTTTAAAAAAGATCAAAATCAACGAAAACATGATTCATGTTATTGTAAGGGGAATGAGTCTTATAAATAGTTTTGGGATCATATCTTGTAACTGTCCTGCTAGTGCTTCCCAACATTTTAGGGACTTTGAACAAAAGAGATCATGGGATAATGGAGGTGGATAATTATCCTCTAATTTTTAATTTATTCAAGAGTTGTAAAATGATCGTAGGAAAGGGGGTTTTAACGATTGTGCTCTAATTTCCCCATAAATTGATATGTAATTTTTTGTAAATTGCCACGTGTCAAATTTTTATTGCACAAGTGACTTGTACTTTAGTATATAAAGGATTAATCGACGCATCAACAATCAAATTTTATGTCATTACGATTAAAGCTAATGTTAAAACCATACGAAGCGTACTTCACTAGAGTCTAAACTATTGGTCATTCCACAAATATGAATAAGATTAGCGTCATGAAATATTATGTGTCGCGATCTTGATAAGATATTTCACAAATATTTCATTTCTTGGATATCTTAATAATTTATTACTATCTAGACTAACGGTTTCTATAAAGTTAATAAAATCAAGAAAAGGAAAAGTACGTTGGTACTAAAACGTTAAACCTTTAACAAATATCGTGACGTTCGATATAATAAAATTTTGTCAAAATCAATGATTCGATATAATAACATTTTGATCAAAATCAATGAATTGTAACGCTTAGTGGCTAAATACCAAAACAAAAGGTATCCAACTGCTAACATTGCGAAATACCGGGTCGTGAAAAAGAAATTTTTTTAAAAATTATCTTCTCAACATGTCTTAAAGTAATATTTTGTTTTTTGTCGTCTGAAAATTATTACAAATATGATTCTATTACGTACAATTCACTCCGATCTTATTAAATTCACGACAGACGGCACTTCCTGCTCCATATTTGTAGGGGTCATATTTCACCCATGTGAGATCGATATAGTGACGAGATCAACTCCGCAATATCCTGACGAATCTACGAAGGCTCAGCCTGAATCTGGGCCCAAAATGACATTAAACCCATGAGCAAAATGGGCTTAATAGAATAATGGGCTTAAATTAGATTTATTGTTTAATGGGCCAGGTCCATTTTATTAGCTGGCCCATTTTAGATATTTTCACTATATATAGTCCCTCATTATCACCCAAAAAGAGGATCAGAATTCATTAGCAAAAACTCTTGTAACAGCTTTCTTAACAGCTAATAAAAACTCTCTTGAGATCTTTGTATTTGCTTGCTTTCGACAGAACTTTACAAACCCTAAAGAATCACTTAGATTCTAATTGTGAGATTCGACCGCCACAATTTGGAGCCATCTAAGGGGACAGTAAAGCTTCTTACTCAACAAGCACAACCACGCTGAGATCGGAAGAGATGACCATCGACAAAGACACAGCAGCAAACCTCATGAGAGACATCGCCAGGAGCGACAACACCGGTGACAACCGCATCGATAACACCGGTGACAACGGCGTCGACAGCAGCAGCAGCAGCAGCAGTAGCAGCAGTAGCGGCAGCAGCAGCAGCAGCAGCAGTAGCAGCAGTAGCGGCAGCAGCAGCAGCAGCAGCGGCAGCAACAGCAGCAGCACTGGCAGCAGCAGCAGCAGCGGCAGCGGCAGCAGCAGCAACGAGGACTCTTCGGCGTCATCGCCAGACAACATGACCAGCAGCATCAACAGCAACAAGGATTCCTCGGCGTCGCAGCACAACACGACCACCAGGAGCAGCCAGGCAGGCGACGACGATGTCGACGTCACCACGACGAATCCGACAACCTTGCGCGAACTGAAGGATATGTTGAAGACTCTTCTCAAGAAGTCAGCAGAGCAGGAAGACATACTGAAGGCTCTCACGACAGCAAGTAAGGTGCGCGAAAAGGGCCGAGCACGACGATCGCTTGGGCGGTTCAGGCTGCACAGCCTCCGCTTCGCAACGCCACGCACTGTACGGAGAACCAAAAGTGATATAACACAACCACTGTCGCTGCGAGCTGCGGACCCAACTCCAAAACGAACCAACAGAACAACGAGCACAGGACCAGCTGCTTCAAGAAGGATTGTGCAGAAACGCCAAGCTTCTTCGGTAAGGATCGCGCAGGAACGCCAAGCTCCTTCAGGAAGGATCGCACAGGAACGCCAAGCTGCTTCACAAAGGATCGCGCAGCAATGCCAAGCTGCTTCAGGAGAGATCGCGCAGACGGTCGGCACAGACGACAACCCCCGTAGGACACGCACCTCAAGGAAATGCAGCACACCCGCAGGGAGAGACCGATCCCAGGCTCGTCGAAACTGCGCGGACATCGAGCGCGACCAAGATCTCGCTGACGAAGAAAGAGATCTCTACTCGACCAAGAAGTTCGAGCTCGAACAGGAACGCAAGGCCCTGCTCCAAACTCAGAACGACGAGATGGTCAAGATGCAAGCACAGCTGGAGCGCGCCTCCTCCGACTTTAGGGTCGCACAGTCCCAGATGCACAGAGAGATTACAAGCACTAATGACCGCATTACGGAACTTACAACGTGCCTTAACGTCACTGCAATCAAAGCTCATAAGGCCGAGACAACGTTGAACAGAATAACCAACTACCGACACGATGCGACTAAGAACCACAAATTCGAAGTTAGAACGACACGTTTTCATGAAGGAGAGTTAGTCTTACGGAAAGTCTCCCGAAACACTGTAGAACTCGAAGCCGACAAACTTGGAGCTCACTGGGAAGGACCTTACAAAGTCACCAAGGTGGTCAAACCAGGTGTCTATGAATTGGCCAACATGCCAGACGTTCCAGTCCCACGATCATGGAACGCTAGGCATCTCAAGAAGTACTACTACTAAGTAACTTCACTTGAACTACGAGGCGGCTTGATCCCTGCAAAGGGTACGTAGGCAACCCATTTTCGGATGGGTACAGCTGTCCCCCTCCTTAAAAAAAGGGGGGAGTGGGTACGTATACTCGTATACTTCCCTTTTCATACACGGCTTACCGTTCTGAATCAATCAAAAGCCAAGTGTCTACTTGCACATTTATCAAAAGTCAAGTTTTTACTTGCACATTTATCAAAAGCCAAGTGTTGAACTTGCACATTTATCAAAAGCCAAGTGTTTACTTGCACATTTATCAAAAACCAAGTGTCTACTTGCACATTTGTCAAAAGCCAAGTGTTTTACTTGCACATTTATCAAAAGCCAAGTGTTTTACTTGCAAACTTATCAAAAGCCAAGTATTTACTTGCAAACTTATCAAAAGCCAAGTATTTACTTGCAAACTTATCAAAAGCCAAGTGTTCACTTGCAAACTTATCAAAAGCCAAGTATTTACTTGCAAACTTATCAAAATCCAAGTGTTCACTTGCAAACTTATCAAATCAATTATCAGAAGCCAAGTTTTCACTTGCATATTCATCCAAAGTCTTATCAGAAACAGACTTCTTCTCCTTGTCAACTCGTTGCTGTTGGCCACAGTGACTAACTCTTTACATCCCCAGCGGATTAGAGCGCGCTATATAAATTCAGTGTTCATTGCTGGAGCGGACTTGTTCACGGGAACATATCCGTAAACCAAAATGTTCAACTCAGAAACCCAGCACACAGTCAACTGGTCAAAATTCGGTGTTCATTGCTGGAGCGGACTTGTTCACGGGAACATATCCGTAAACCAGAATGTTCAACTTAAAATCCCAGCACACAACAAATTGCTGGTCAAAATCTGGTGCTCATTGCTGGAGCGAAGTTGTTCACGGAAGCATATTCGTAAACCAGAGTGTTCATCTCAAAACACACCGCTTGAAACTGTGAAGGATTTTCAACTCATAACAACTACGAAACATTAAGCAAATGGCGTTTTTAGAAAGGTAAACTCTGCCAAAAATCATACTCATATATCATCCCTTTCTAAATAGGGTAAAAATCCAAGATGAATCAAAATCAAAATCCAAAGTCAAAAAATGGAAGAAAGCGCTAAAACAAAAATAACTAAGGCGCGGTCTCCTCAGCCTCATCGATAATCTCGACTGCTTCAGAGTCAGGCGAGTCATCGTTGCTTGACGAACTAGAGGAACTCGAACCCGAATCAGCCTCCTTTTCAGCAGCATCAGCTTCCAACTCCTCAACTTGATCATCGGTCTGGCTAACCGGGGTATCTTTAAGGACCCCTTCAAGTTCACGCATGTTCCTAGCAAACACCTTGTCTGCTTGTGACAGGTCTGCCTCCTGCTTCTTGAGCGCAACAAGCTCTTCACCGAGATCAGGCGCCTTGTCACTCTGAAGTAACTTTACGAACTCGATGTTACTCCGAACTTCAGCAAGATCAATTATGTCAAATCTCGGCTGGCCATTGATCGCTCTAATCTTCTCCGTAGCACGGACGATCCTCGCCTCATACTTCGCCGCCAGTTCGCACTTCGCTTCTTCAACAGCTCGTTGCACAGTCGCATCTTGAAGTTTGGCAGCATTATCTAGGCGGGTGGTGAGGTCAGAGACTTCCTTCTGAAGACGTTTTCTCTCAGATTTAGACTCTATAAACGTTCCATCCATCTCGCGACGCCTATCCTCGATTTCCTTCATAGCAGCTTCGAGGGCAGCAACGCGGTCCTCCGCATCCCTTTTTCGTTTCTTCTGATCGTCATAAGCCGCCTGAACATTAGCAAGTTGACGAGACAACGAGCGAGCAGTCACCTCATAGTCAATTGCGACCTCATTAAGCAAAGAAAGAAACTGTCAAACATAGGAACGAATCAAGCAAAACAAGTTAGAAAATCGAAAGGAAGGAAAAATAAAATCGATATCCCACAAGAATAGCCGCAAAGTTTTACCGTCATGCAGTCAAGGGCCATGCTTGAGTAGGAACGCTTCTTCGACATCTGCTCCGGCGGGGGAAACTCGGTGCCTGGGAAGACGATCTTGGACAGGTGCGACGCCGCTACCTCGGCACTGCCAAAAGATCTCTTCGAGCCGCAAGGGAAGGATGAGTCTGTTGTCGCGTGATCACGTCGAGGAGGTGACGCGCGTCTTGGTCTGCTCGGGTCTTCTCCATCAGCAACATTTTTGCCCCTATCTTCTCGGGAACGCTTGCGACTTTCACCAGCGTCATCAGCCCTTCCTTGCGCATCATCATGACGCCTGTACGAAGACTCGCATTGACGATCAGTAAGGACGACAGCATTTCGCTCATATGGTGGACGACGCTGCTTAGTTACAAGGGTTCCAGTAGCGCTTGCTTTTGGGGCTGACACTCTCGCGTTATATCCTCTTCTGGCCTCAGCAGCTCTCCTCTCGCGAGCAGAGAGTTTCTTCATGTTGTCCGACATCCTTGGCAAAGAATTCTGTGAAGTAACTCCTAAGCGACGAGCGCAAGTCTCTCTAACTCTGCTTAAAGAAAAGTCTTCCTTCCAGCTACACTTCTCAGCAGCAAGCTCGTCGCGAAGAACAAATAAGTCGCTCGGCAACTTCTTAATACGACTCAAAACTGCAAAAACAACAACAAGAGAAGATGGTTAGAATCGCGAACCGAACGTATAAGCAAGCAAGAAACAGTGACTCTTAAAAAACAAAACAAAAACATCAAGGAACACTAAGCTAAACACAATAGCGCAGCAGGTCTGCTACCGCGAGTTCTCCATCTCTTTCGAAGCATGTCTAGATGATCGCAACCAACAGACTCTTCATTGATTCTCACAAAGAAAAACTTTTCCGACCAAAAACGATCTACGTGGGGAAAGTCTCCGACGACTTGGAGGTCCGGTTTGCCCTTAAAGCAGTAAAGAAGTTTGTCCTTGGAGCTGGTCTTTCTAATCTCCAGAAGACTCAGTAGATGATCAACACTGATTTCGTGGCCACACTCGTAGCTGCGCACCATAATCCCGATCAAGTGACGCATCCCGCTAGGTGTGATCTGAGCAATAGCAAGGTTGATCCTCCACAAGAAGTCAAGAATAGCACTAGGGATCGGAAACCACAAGAAGCACGAACGAAAGTACGCTTCGTACAGAGTGAAGTAGCCCTCTGGAGGATGATCTGCTCGTGCATATGAGCGAGGAACAACTAGCTCGACTCCGTCGGGAAAACCAAAGCAAGCAATGAGGGAATCCAGAGACTTCCGAGTCGACATGGTAGACCCAGGCGGATCAGGTCCTCTCCGCTTTGCTCTCGGCTTTTTGGCAGCCGGACGAACAGCAACCTCGTCGTCAACCTCATCAACCACGACTAGAGCGTTGGAGTAAACTGGTCTCGACGAACTACCAGTGTCGGATGCTGGAGAAAGAACCATTCTCCTTCCAAGAAGGAAGGGATCAGCAACCATCTCTCCGGAATCATCTAAGTCTGAAGTATTTTCACTGCCATCCTTGTCACGCGAACAAGTAGATTGTACGTCCACCGAATCGGAAGCCATTCACCTCTCTGTTGCACTAAACAGCAAGGATCCGAGTCATTGCACCGCTGAGTCACCGAGTTTAAAAAAAAAAAAAAAAAAAAAAAAAAAAAAAAAAACGTCGACCGAGTTGACTCAGCGACCGAGTTGACTCAGCGAGTCGACGCATTGAGTCAATTCGCTAGGTCGCAGATCGCGATATCCTCCTCCGTTTTCGCCGTCGCCTCGGCTCGCTTCGCCGTGCCACGCTCGCTGTTGCCTTTCCCCCTCCTATTCTCCGCCGCGTAGCACCTCCGCTAAGCCTCCATTGAAGACCACGGCCTCGATTTCGATCCCGATCTCGGTCGTGTCGATGCGAGCTGTCCCGAACCGACGGCGGCGGAAACCCCGTAGCAGCGACAGCAACGGCACTGGATCCGTGAACACAACGGAGATGACAGTGAAGACGACGGATGGCGATGCTCCTCTTCAGCTCGGTGACTCGACGAAGACGATGACAAGTCGTGCTTCGATGCTCCTCTTCAGCTCGGTGAGCTCGTGGATGGGTCAATCACGGATAAACAGCTCGACGAAGACGATGTTGACTGCGGTGAAACTCGACGAAGACGATGACGCCGGCGACTTCAACACGAGCCGACGGCGAAATCGGAGACAGACGGCGGCGGTTTCGTCGAAGACAAAAAAAAAAAAAAAAAAACCTAAAATAATAATAAAATAAAATAAAGAGTGCGAAGTTTTACCTCGTTGGTTCGCGGAAGAAGTGCTTTGGCAGAGAATAATGTCCTGTAGCAAGCATATTTATACTGGGAGGATTTCCTCAAATCCCTAGGTTTCTGTAAAAGTTCCTAAAACTTCTCAGCAGGCCTCAAAGCCCATCAAGATCATCAACCTCCTGAGACAATGGAAAAATAAATAAGCCCAGAAAAACGCGCAGACATCAGCTCCACACGGAATAACAAGAACTTCGCGAGTTCGATGACAAGACATCCACACCTGGCATTTTCGTACTCCAACATATCGATCTCAGACTTCAGAAACTTTTACCTTGGCATCATCATAACTTGATACTACCAAGCTGGGGGGCTAACTGTAGGGGTCATATTTCACCCATGTGAGATCGATATAGTGACGAGATCAACTCCGCAATATCCTGACGAATCTACGAAGGCTCAGCCTGAATCTGGGCCCAAAATGACATTAAACCCATGAGCAAAATGGACTTAATAGAATAATGGGCCTAAATTAGATTTATTGTTTAATGGGCCAGGTCCATTTTATTAGCTGGCCCATTTTAGATATTTTCACTATATATAGTCCCTCATTATCACCCAAAAAGAGGATCAGAATTCATTAGCAAAAACTCTTGTAACAGCTTTCTTAACAGCTAATAAAAACTCTCTTGAGATCTTTGTGTTTGCTTGCTTTCGACAGAACTTTACAAACCCTAAAGAATCACTTAGATTCTAATTGTGAGATTCGACCGCCACAATATTCTTGATGGACACCTTCTACCTATATTGCGTGAAATCACGCCGAACGATTCTAATTATACAACGCTGAAGATCTCATGTAAACTTGCTTCTATTAATCTGCATATTTGTTAATAAATCGCATTATCTAGGATTTGAACCCTAGACCTCCATATGTAAAAGTATTAATTAATCTTTTATTAAACCATCACGATAGATGAACTTTTCCACAAAGTATATAAAGGTTATGTTCAGGGGTGGGCGTTTCGGTTTTCGGTTCGGTTACGGTTCGGTTTTTTCGGTTTTTCGGTTATCGGTTTTACAAAAACTCAAACCATATAGAAACCGTTTGTATTTCGGTTTGGTTGCGGTTCGGTTTCTTCGGTTTATCGGTTTTACAAAAACTCAAACCATATATAAACTGTTTGTATTTCGTTTCGGATTGATTTCGGTTTATTTTATAATATTCGAAAGAAAACAATATATATATAATTAAAATTATCATAAAACTAAAATAAATATGAATAAACGAACATAAAAATTTAAAGAACATGATCCAAATCAAAATAATTGTAAACTTAATATTATTAAAATTAGTAGGTAGAAGGAGAAAACTAGAAAAACACTTGTATTATCAACATCAAGTCATCAACGTGTTTGAGTAGAAAAAATATATATATATACCTTGTAAAAAATATATATATATATATATATATTATATTCTTGCTAGCATTTCACTAATTAGCATGCTAGTAATAATAATAGTATTTTAAAAAAAAACCGAAAACCCGAACGGTTTTAAACCGAAACCGAACCGAAATCAAAATAATTTTAAATGGCAACCAAACAGGTTTAAAGATAAAACCGAAATCAAACCGAAACACCTAATTACGGTTCGGTTCGGTTCGGTTTTTTTCCCTACCTCTAGTTCATCTCACCAATTACACCGTTCTTAAAATGATCCATTCAGGCCCAGCCAATCAATATCTCATAAGAGGCCCAGCCCATCAGTTTGACGGCAACGTCAATTGATGCTAAGAGCATAATTATTTAAGAAAATAAAAATATATCTGATCTATTTTAGAACATTTTTCATAATCCTACTAAAGCGTTTTTTTTTTCTTTTCAATCTTACTTATTGTATTTTTTTTTTTCCAAAAGCCTAATTTTAGTAAGAATTTGTATGATTCGCAATATATGGCGTTTTATTTTATTTCGCCATACAATGATACTAAAGATTTATTTTTGTGGATTCACAACATAAATTACAATAAAAAAAGGGCTATGGAATAAATACAAAAGATGATAACGAAGTAAGCAAAAAAATATGGGTAGAAGTCTAGAGAAGCAATAGGTACACCAAACTCTCCAATATAAAGCAAGAATCCAAAGAAGCTTGGCCAAAGAGAATCCAATGGCTTATATTCTAGCTCATCACTAAGTCATATATGGACAAATTTATGTGAAATTAATTTCTTCTATTTCTAAATTTCTTATCATTTGGTCTACTAATAATGCTTATGTAAAATGTCTTGTTCTGGACATAAACTTCCGTTTGTGTGGTCTCTATATTTTCTATTATTTTCTTGATATAAGATTTGATTGATTCAACCTCACATATATTTAAAATCAATATTTAAAACTAGTAACTAATTTTAATTTTCAAATTAATAAATACTACTAATGTAAGATCTCTATTTAATCAAAAAAATCCAGTGTATACTATATATATATAGATAATCAAACTAAGCTTTTTTGTTTCACAATTCAGGTATGAAAAAGTATGTTAAAAATTTTATGAAGGTCAAACTTGCATTATAATATTATATGCGCCACGGCCTACACTCGTAATCAACGAAAAAAAGAAAAAAGAGAGATAGAGATGGACAAATATATATGACTTTTTGGCTTTATATAAATAGTTTGGCTGATGTAAAAAAAAAAAGATAAAATAAACAGTTTAGTCTCGATATTAGACCGAGGGTTGCACATGCAAACTTCATTATTTTCTTCCATATGTTGACAATTAAAAAATTACCTTTAACGAAAACATTGTCGGGAAAATACGATGTGACTACTTAAACATAAACCATGATAACAAGATAAGCAACTTGTAAATCAAGTGGTGGTCGATCAATACTTGATGAAATGTTTTGTAAGTTTAGATTAGAGATCAAATCTTTTCAACGTATAAATAATATCATGTTTTAAACTCATTAAAAAGTTTAGTGAATGGACTAAAAATTAAACTCATTCTCAGAAGATTAGTCTAGTGTTAAAAAATCCGAATCATTTTATGATTTTCAGATAAAGTACTATATCATACCTTACATATAGTCTATATTTATGTAAGGCATTGGCTTGAATAAACTGGTGAAGTAAGTTCATCTTACGATTTTTAAAAAGTTAATAACTTTCTTTTAAAAGTCAAGTACACGTTTTTTTTTTTGAAATCAAGAGTTAAGTGTATACGTTCTCTCAATGGTATGATTGAGTCGTGGAGAAATCATTTCGATAGAAATGGAGTTTTGACAGGATATGAGTCTGGCGATGCATCATATACCCGAAGAGGAAAACTTACTCAAAAGATGCAAGAAATGCAATGGTTAATAGTAAGTGGTTGCGGTAAACGTGGCCGTGGAGACCATGGAAACCGTGGACCACCAAACTGAGCAACTCTAGTAAATTTATTTTTAGCTCGTTCGACACTATTATGAGTTTCTATTGTCCTCAAAATCTACTTTACTAGATTAATTGTATGCTTAATCCTAAGTATCTCTAGCTACTTTCTCAAACTATATGACTTTAAAGTTATATCCATGTAATTCTCATTATGCATTTTAATAGAAAACCTTTTAAAAAAAAAAGTGTACACGTTCCGACAAACAATACATCCCCGCATACGATACGGCATGAGTCATGACAACATTTAATCTCAGACAATAATGACACTGTTAATTAAGGATCAATATTATTGAGTTTTTTCTGTTTGATTTGCAATTAGTGACTCAGATAAGTTCTTATTAAAATCTAAGTGCCCGCGGAACATGGGCGGCGAACACCGACCAATTACAAATTGTAATGTGTAGATGACACGTGGAAACTATTGCTACTTAACTTATAAGTCCTCACTGACCAACCAATTTTTTTGGATTTTATTACTTTCTTAAATATTGAATTAGATTATAGGGATTGCAAAAGACGGTGAAACTAATACACTCTATAGTCTATAGAAAAGATAATAATCTGGAATGTGTCAGAAAAGTTAGATCACAACCTCATTTTATCAATCAACGGAATGTCAGTTAATCAGTCAGTTAAAAGGCAATTAAAGTGTTATTTATTTTGTCACAAAAATGCTCTTTATTACCAATTTTAAAATTCTAATATGAATTTGACTGTTGACCAATAAGAATTGGACTACGAGCCAAAGGAAAAAACTGAAAACTAGCCATTCATAACTAAACTATAAATTTAATAATTTACTAGGTTATTCTCCCGCGTACACGCGGTAAATTATTTATGTAGTTTTGTTTTTAATTTTAGTGTTTAAAAATGTGAAATATGTAGTTCGATTTTTATTATACGATTCTTCTCTTGTTAATTTTTTGCTCAATAATATCATTTATATTAATGATATTAATTTCAGAAATTTAGTTTTACCATTTAATTATTTATATATGTAAATGTGTCTAGTCAAAATGTATAATAATTTAATACATTGAATTTAAACAAAATGTTAAATTTTGCTTGTCCGAATATCTTAAGTAGTATTTAGAATACAAATAAATTACTTAATATTCTAAAACATTAAAATATGTAATCATAAATTTTATAAATGAAACAAAAATTAAAAAACAAAATTGCTGCTTTCGAACTAAAAATTGTTTGTATTACTTTCAAATTGTCTTGCGTTAAAAAAAGACATTTCAAAAGAATAATTATATTTGTTTTTATAAACTTGAGAAATTATTTTATATATGTACATGTGTCAAAATTAAAAGTATAACAATTTAATACATTAGAATTTAAAAAAAAACATGTTAACTTTGGGTTGTCCAAATACCTTAAGTAGAATTTAGAATACAAATAAATTATTTACTTAAGTAGGTTTAGTTGTGCTTGTGAAATTAGGCTAGTAATTGATTTTGGCCGATTTCTTTAAGAGTCAATACCTAATTAATATTGATTTTTGCAAGTTTTAAAAACAGAAAATTCGGGATTATATATCTATGTAGATAAATAAAAAAATAATGATTAAAATATGTTAAATTGATTGTTATTTCATGTCGAGTTGGGCCGATTTTGTGAATATATATTGGGCCAAATTTTTGTTTTAAATAAATTGAAGATTTAAAACAATAAAATAGGAAAAAAGGAAAGCAAAATCCAGAGTCAACTTTGGAAATTGAAAGTAAAAGAACCAAACGAAAAAAAACAAATTGGGAACACAATCATTCTTTTTGAGTTGTTGGGTCATTGTTTTTCAGCTTTATCTTCTTTGTTACAGATTTTTGATCTTCAATTGAGCTCATGTTTCGAATTCCTCTTGTCACCTTCGACTAAGGTGTTGTTGATGATGACGAAGATGTATGTGAGTCTTCTGTAGAATTTGTCAGTAGAAGTGGTTACTTTTAATTCTCAGCTAACGTGAAAATCAGTATTATAATTGTACATGTGTATTTTTATCTTTTAATATGTATAACGTAAAATACCCATTACCTCATTAATTTTTGTGAATATATATTGTGCCAAATTTTGTGAATATATATTGGGCCAAATTTTTGTGAAATTGGGCTAATTGTTTGGCCCAATTTTGTTTTGAAGATTTTGGTGTCAATGCCATGTCATATTTTTGACAATGCCATTTCACATTAAAGTTGTGAGAATGAATTTGGTGATGATACATAAGCTCTTTTCAAAAAAATACTCTCCAATTAATATATAAGGGATATGCTACATGAATATTAGAAGGTCTTGCTGCCTCAAAACGGTTGATATGCCTGCCACCTAGCGGAATTAGCTGAGGATCAATTTTCCCTTGGATCTGTTGGAACTTGTGGATCGTTAGAAACAATCTCATCTTCTCCAATCGCTCTTTCTCAACAGAAGAAACAGTCACAAAGGCAACTACTGATGCAAGAGAGTGGATTATGGGACATGTCCCAGACCCAAAGACAACCTTCCAGATCCCGGATCGCAACAACACCGATTCGGAACCTGAGACCTATCGACTCTTCACGGACGCGAATTGGCGATCTGACTCCCAAACAGCAGGCCTCGCCTGGATTGTTCGGAACCACCACGATCAAATCATCGACCAAGGAACCTTGATCCAACCCTACACTTCCTCACCTTTGATGGCGGAAGCACTTGCGATTCGCGAAGCCCTCTCACATGAGGGATTGCAGAATCTTCGATTGTCATCGTATTCACATACATTGATCCGATTAATCAACAACAAATCCCAGAACTCTGAGATCTATGAAATACTCCAAGACATCTCGATTCTCTCTTTTAATTTCAACTTTGTAACCTTTGAATATGTTCAAAACAAAAGAAAATGTTGATGCTGATATATTGGCTAAATCGGCACTAAACCATGTTATGTTTCAACCCGGTTTAATCCCGGTCTAATGAAACCCCACAATTTCGACCCAAAAAAAAAGAAAAAAGTAACGGTATAGTTGAATGATCGAATACCAAAAATATTAATAATGTAAAAATTTGTGCATAATAGCAAAAGAGTGTTGTAAATATTTCTACTTTATTAATTTGTACTGTTGGGTATCATAATTAACAAAACTAAGCTTAATAAACCAATGATATTTCTTTTCTTATAATTATGTCCTTACTATGTTTATAGTGTACATAGTTAACCACCTTTTAAAAATATGAAATGTAGTTTTTTCTTTAACAAATATTCTATATATATATTTTTTTATTATTCTAAATAGTTAATAACATAATCACTTTTTCTAAGTATCGTTGCTATATGTTTCGTACGTTTTTTTTCCTTTTAATACAAGAATTCTAGAGAATATGTAAAGTGTTTCTTTGATCCCATAGTAACTTCCGAGTCTTTTACCATTCAATATCAGACTAATTGTGTATAGATTCAACCGAAAATTGCAAAAATACTATTTTTATGTGCATAATTGCAAAAATATCATTTAGAGGTATTAATTTGCAAAATGCTACTAATTATAGATTTTTAAATCATATATTTTAAAATTCTAAACACTAAAAAATGTTTTGACCCCTAAACCTCCATGAACCCTCATAACTAAACTCTAATAAAACATAATTAACCCAAACATAAATAATATAAAGAAAAATAATTTTGAAAAAGTGGCATTTTTTTTAATTTCTCTAGATTCAAACCAAGATGCTTTTGCAAAATCCCACCTTATCGTCAAGATGCATGTCCACCCCATTATTAGTCAACACTATTGATTTTTAATGGTACTAAGAAAATTAGCATACAATTAATAGTATAAATTGTTTCCTTCACATGTATATCGCCGTGTCCTCATCGTTGCCATGGTATCACATTATATTGTTAGAGTCACAATATTTTTACATACAATTTGTATTAACGATGTTGTTAGCTTGTATATTATTATTACCAACATGAGAGTATATTTTTGTGTATGGATATTTGAATTTTGTCGAACACTCATATTAATTTATAGAGTGAGCGTATGTTTTGATAAAACATATTGTGCAAGCTTACTACGAGTAAATCACTTGGATCAAAAATCAATTGATTGATTGACCCACTTGTAATAACTGCACACAATACAATCGAATTTTAACTATAGGGAACTTACGGTTTTTACTCAAACCTAATATAATTTGTTGTAGAAAACATACTATATATTGTAACAAAAAACATATAACTTGAAGAATGGATCAAATTCTCCAAGAAAATAACGTAAACATGCAAAACAATTAGTCACAAGAAAAACCCATATTTTTTTGAATATTCCTCCCTCCGTCCCATTATATAAGATGTTTTAAATTTTTTTTTTGTTCCATTTTATTTGATTTTCTATATTTTGTATGTAAAATTTAAGGGATAATTACAAAAATACCACTTTTATATGCATATTTGCAAGAATGCCACTTAGGGGTGATTATTTACAAAAATGCCACTAATTATAGATTTATAAAGCCTATATCTTAAAATTCTAAACCCTAAAAAATGTTTTGACATCTAAAACCCTCTAAACACTTAAAATTAAACCCTAATAGAACATAATTAACCCAAACATAAATAATATAAAGAAAAAATAATTTTGAAAAAGTGATATTTTTGTAAAAATTTCAAAAGTGTGGCATTTTTGTAAAGTGACACTTGAAAAGTGGCATTTTTTGAAATTTCTCAAAATTTAATGTGTTATGACCATTAATATTTTGCAGGATTTCTTCTTATTGGTTGATTTATTTGTAATTAGATAGTATTAAATAATGATTTTAATGTAAAAAAAAAATAAAAACTAACATTTATATCATTTTTAAAGAGGCAATTACAAAAATACCATTTTTTGTGTGCATATTTGCAAGAATGTCATTTAGGGGTGTCCATTTACAAAAATGCCACTAATTATAGATTTATAAAGCCTATATCTTAAAATTATAAACCCTAAAAAATGTTTTGACACCTAAAACCCCTATACTCAAAACTAAACCCTAATAGAACATAATTAATCCAAACATAAATAATATAAAGAAAAAATAATTTTGAAAAAGTGACATTTTTGTAAAGATTTCAAAAATGTGGCATTTTTGTAAAGTGACATTTGAAAAGTGGCATTTTTTGAAATTTCTCATTTTTAAACTCGCACTTTTATCTAAAAAATTCTATATAATGGGGAAAGAAAGTACTAATTAACCAAACGAAAATAACCAACTAAATGACAAATTGCTTCATTATAAAACAAACGATCGTATTACAATATCATATGAATAACCAAATCTTCCCAACGGCATGCTAATTCCATAAATAAAATAACAATGGCTATATTCAACAATAAATCAAATAAACATCTAACTAAGGTAATGTAAATACTTAATTATGGAAATAGCCGTTTACCTATAAGGATCATATTAAACAACATTTCGAAAAAAAATCTGAAACTAACGGTCATAATTTTCTAAAATGGAAAGTCAATAAGAAAAACAACCGTTGGTTTAAGAACTTTCATTATGAAGAATCATTTCCATCTTCTTTCTTAATAAAATTCTTTGGCTCTTTGCACTACTAAACATATTATAATAATTTTAATGTAAATTCAGCTTTTTTGTCCTTTTCTGCCTTTACCTTTCCTTCTACTCTCCAAAAAGCACTGACTTTGCTCTGTTTCCTTCGTTCACACAGAGAGAGAAGAAAAGACGCAGACAAATTTCCTGTCTGAAATTCTGACAATTGAGATGATGGAATGGGATAATCAGCAGCAACCCAATAATCATCAATCTTCTAATCTTCATGGGATCGACGTTAATGGCGGTGGTTCCGGCGCCGGAGGAGGAATGTACGTGAAGGTCATGACCGATGAACAGTACGAAACTTTGAGGAAACAGATTGCTATTTACGCCACCATCTGTGAGCGACTCGTTGAGATGCATAAAACCTTAACTGCTCAACAAGATCTTGCAGGTTCCTTTCTCCTTCTTCTTCCTTCTTCTGTTTCCTTTCTCTGTTCACATAGCAAGAGAAAAAAAAAAGTGTTTTTTTCGGAATTTTGTAAAATTTCAGAGTTTTTTTTATTGATTTAGTGATTCTTCTTAGCTTTGGTGTAATGGGTAATTGAAAAGTCTCTTCCTTTTTATCATTTTATTACCGTAAGCTGCGGTTTGAATCTGATGCAAAGACCAAACCTTTTCATGGAATTGGCTTGTTTCTGATTGTTCTTGAGTTATAAAGTTTGTGTTTTTATTTAATTTTAACATCAATAACTCTGCTTTTAACTTCATTTGTATGCTTTGATGTTGTTAAGCAGGAGGGAGATTGGGAGGTCTATATGCAGATCCATTGATGTCATCTATAGGTAACAAGATGTCTGCTAGACAAAGATGGACTCCTACACCAGTTCAGCTTCAGATTCTGGAGCGTATATTCGATCAAGGAACTGGAACACCGAGCAAGCAAAAGATCAAAGACATAACCGAAGAGCTGAGCCAACACGGTCAGATTGCTGAACAAAATGTCTACAATTGGTTCCAGAATCGACGTGCTCGTTCCAAGAGGAAACAACATGGTGGTGGTGGTTCTTCTAGTAACAACAATGGTGAATCTGAGGTAGAGACTGAAATTGAGTCTTTGAATGATAAGAGAAAGAGACCAGAGAGTCTTCTTGTTCTTCCTGATGGAAACAATAATGCCATTGGGACGACAACAACAACAACTACTAGTCCTAGGCCTGAAGATCTTTGCTTTCAAAGCCCTGAGATGAGCTCAGATCTTCACTTGCTAGGAGTTCTATCAAACCCAAGTAAGTTCAATTGAATGTCTTAACATCGGTTTAGTGTATAAGTCGGATCATATGTAACAGTCAGAGAATTTGTTGTGATTTGGTGTGTTGCAGGGGATGATGAGCATCTTGTGGGAAAGATGGGCTTGTCTGAAAGCTACAACCTTTATGATCATGTTGAAGATTATGGCATGTCAGGCTGATTAATACAAGCTAAGGAAACTTCTAATTACCAGAGATCAGAGAAATGGATTTAGTAGTCACTATAAGCAGTTTTAGACTCTTTGTTTTTATGGCTTTTTTCAGAGATTGTTTAAGAAACAATTAGTTTATCTTATATTATCGGTTTCAGATAGTGTGTTGAAGTGTGTCCAAAAAGCTTGTGAACGATTCTTATCTTCTTAATTATAACAATAATATTACAAAGAAACTGATTCAGTTCTTAATTTAGCTTCAATTCAAGAGTTGAAAACATGCAAGCCTAGCAAAGCCTTGTAATGTCCCTTTTCGATTTCTTCGTCATTCACATTGTGTAAGACCAGAGTCTGTATAATCAAATCTTCCCAATCGATTTCAGATCCTATCTTCCTTTTCTTCTTGCTATGTTCAAGCTCTGAAGACACCTCACTTTCACTAACTACCTCAGAAGGATGTTGTATAGCGTTAATCCGTGACTTAGCCGCCTTGATTTTGTCTCTTCGTCTTTTGACTGCAGCGCAACCCTTTATGTAAGAAGGAGGCAAAGCATCAAGCCCTACATCTTTCTCCAACACTTCCTTGAGCAAAAGCCTTTGGCTCAGTTTCGAGTTCCCCTTCCACCAATCTTCACTAGAAACCAATGGAAAAACCGATCGCCTTTGCCACATACTGTTATTATTCCCCTGACTTCTTTTCCCAAGATTCCCACCGTGAACTCCATCCCTGAATTCATTACACAGTGTAGGCAATTGATTCACCGATATATTACCATCGTTGTTACATAGACTTAGCTGACTTTCACGGCACATATTATCTTGACCATCATCATCATAACAATACATATCTTCTTTGCTTAAGCAATCCCTCACTAAATCCTCTAAACAAAACACATCGGTTCTAAAGAATTCATCATCTTTCCCTTCGATTCTCTTTCTCATGGACTTAGCTTCCATTAAACCAAGCAAAGTCCCTGAATGTTTCACAACATTCTTCACAGTAACATCTTTCCACCAAGGCAAACCAACCTCTTGAGCAACCTTCACAAGCTTCGCCAACAACTCTCTATACCGCGTTTTACAAGTAGTCAACGGAACCCGAGCATCTTTCGCTAAATCATCAATCTTTAACTTGACACCATTCACTTGAACAACGAAAGCCAAAACCGCCACAACCAAAGGCATTGGCTTCCTCCCCGTCGACAAAAACCACTTCAACGAACAATTCATCAGAAACACACCTTGCTTCGTTATCTTCTCCTTCTTTTCGCAATCAACATCACTCAACCTCGACGAATTACTCGCCGTCTTTGTGAACAAACCCACAAGATCAAACTCTTGAAACTCTAACCCTAAATGATCCACAACACGCTTAATCATACTCCCTAACTGATGCAAATCACATCCAACAGAAACAGCAATCTCTTCAATAGGCAAAACACACTTCCCTTCTCCCCTCACCACTGCATAACAACAAGCACCAATCAAAATCGAAAACCACTCACCTTGTCCGAATTCCCCATCGGTGATTTCATTGATCATACTCTTAATCTCTTCATATTTATAACCCAGATTCAATCTCTCTGTGATTGATTCAATCAGATTCTTAGCTTCGTAGATCTTCTTCTCTTTATAAGCAAGAACAGAGCCAGTACCAATGGTTCCAACTCGTACATATGTACCTTCAGGTCCTCTAATCCCACCGAGATTAGCTTCGTAGTTTTCGTACTCTTGGAATTCACCACATCCAACGCAATACGAATTCCCTGTGACTTCTTCGCGTTGAATGTTGTTGCCATTGCATCTCTTGCAACGCATGACTGAAATTGAAAAAAGTCTCCAACTTTCAATTAGGGTTTTTTTCTCCGGGGGCAGAAGAAGAAGAAGAATTGGTCTTAAAGCCGGTACAGACAACGGCGAGATTCGGAATCGCCGGTGAATCGACGGCGATTATACAAAGTTCTCGAAGATGATTAAGCTGAATTAGGTTTTATAGATTTTACGAGATTGCAAAAACGGCAAGACGTTAGTGTAATTTAAAATAAAACGGCAGGGCGTTAGCATCAAGAGTAATATCTACACGGTTCGGTTTTTTTTTTTCTTTTAGATTTTCGGTTTATTAGTAAAATCTATTTGGTATGGTACGGTTTTTGTTCGATTTGATTTGGGTTTTAACGTTAAATCTAGGGAAATTGACATATATAACTAAAAAATAACTATGATACATAAACTACCAAATTCCTCATTTTTCTCTCTTTAATTCTACCTATCTTTCTCTAATATTTTACTAAATTGTGAATTATAATTTTTTGTATTTTATTATTGTTGCAAATGACCCTTAAATCTATGGCATTTTTAACAAAAAATTGGTTTTCTTATTCGGATTCAGATTCGGTTTGGCTATAGTTCGGATTTAGATTCGGTTTATCATTTGAGATCAGTTTTCGATTCAGCTTAGATCGGATTAGACCGGTTTATTCAAGATTAAACACTTCTTCAAGTTTCGGTAAGACAAAAAGTGTGTGCCGTTTTTTTTTTTTTTTTTTTTTTGTCGTCTCCACCACAAGTAATCGTCTTTTTCTCTTCACCGGTAAGAGAAGCCGGTTCAGATTTGATTCCGGGAAAATAATTTCTTCTTCCTGTTTGATTTATCGGTATTGTGTTTCCGAGAACATTGTGTGGAGGTAATTGGCGAGATTTGTAAGGCTTATGTTTCGTAATGGTGAAACAAGGTTATAATGCTCACATGTTGCTCGACGGAAAGCCTCAGGGAAATTTTTGTTGTTGAATGATTTGACTGAGACTCAAAAAGTCTGAAACTTTTTGCTTGGGTATTGAGAAGCTAGCTCTAGTGTCATAAAAAGGAGTAAACGACAGTGATAGATATAGATTGATAGGTTTCGGATGGTGGACTTGTCTCTTTCGAATAAGAGATACACTTATGTACAGGAAAGTGAAAGTGAGCCAACTAGAGGAGCCATTGACATTCACCATGTGATCATCAACGGAAGCGGAGCAACTGGTTACGCCTGTCGTAAGGGGCTTGGTTTCTTTCTTGTGCTTTTGGCAAGTTCTATGTATTTTTTGCTTGGAAAGGTAATGATAGTTTGTGCCGTTTGTTATTTCGATTTGAATTTGCTTGAAATTTGAGGCATTGCTTAAGAATAAGTGTTGCTAGTGTATATTATGAGAATGTCATATGATATTGTTTCTTTCCTCAAGGGTCAATCACATGGCATTGACAAGTATGGCTCCCAAAGTGAACGAAATGGCTCAATTCTTAATTTGAGTTAGTTTACAATGTTGTTTTGCTCATGTAGTCATGTTTTATCTGTTGTTTCTTCAATGCAAGTATCTGAAAAAGTTGATTCACTTGAAACAGGACAATCCATTTACAACTCTTTCTTGGGGCTTCCTTTTAAGTGGCTTCTTTGTTATGTTACAAAGTCGGAAGTTTGTCAAGAAAGGTGGAATTCTAGTTCATCATTGTACATGGTTTACAGGCTCGCCAAATGACATGAGCTTTCAGATCTTTGATTTATTTTCTCTTTTCTTTGACTGGTCAGAATCTGTTGTCATCATGCCAACCTTCGGGATCCAACTTGAAACTCAATATTTAAGGTACACTCCCTCCATTTAGCTATAATGACTTTAATTTTAATAATGATGCGGTAATGGTGGGATTCGTTGTAATTTTCTTGAGCTATTATCATCTATATGCTTCTTCCAAAAGCATACAAGTACTTAATTTTTTGGTACATGTTTCTGCTTTGCAGTGGAAAAACTGTTTCAAGGTTTATCCCTATTGGCAAAATTTTGAAGCCTGTGCTGGCCGAATGTGTCACCCCCATTACATGTTACTGGAGTCTCTCCTTACTTCTGCGTGGTGAAGAACAACTTACATTGGTGTTTAAGGTAGATGCCATCAGTTTGTTCCAATACATTGTGAGAGAGAAACTTTTGCTAACATTATATTTTTTCTTTTGGTCATTGATTCTGAGTTCAGTTCTCTCTTTGTATACAGGAACTGCGTCCACCATTGAAGATGTTGGTTCCCATTTGGAAGGCATTGTGTGCTGTTATCGGCACAGACCAAAGCGAAATGATAGCTGAAGAAGAACATGTTGTATCTACCTAAGCATCTACATCTGAAAATATCTACTGATAGTATTAGCAAACAACCATGTCAGATCCATTACAAGACAACCACTGGGGTTAAGAGCTCACAGAACTGGTAGATTTATTGTTTGGTGGTAGTTTTATAATGTCAGATGTGGGAATTGGAGTTATAAAAAAAAAGAACTAAACTTTTTTTGTCTCATTCCACACTAGCTTTTGGACCATGGATCGTTTCTCAATGAACTTTTATTTTGTATAGTAATCAGCTGCAAAGAGTACAATGAGTTAGTTATATCAGTTTACAAACTGAAGTTTGGTATCAACCTATACAACTATACATCTAAGGAAAAGCTTTACAGTAAGACTAAGAAAGTAGTTATGTACCGAGTCTATGGAGTAAAAGACTTGATACATGTGCAGTTTTTTTTAGCTTTTCGCTTCATCTAAGCGTGACTTAGCACGTTCAAGGGTGACTTCTCTGCGTTGAAACCCATGCCACGGTTGTCTGGAATTGAGCTTTGCTATCTGTTTGTGCAGTGCTTTCAAATTGACTAGAGGAACTGTCGTTGGTCGTCCATGAGCACACTGTAGACAGACTTAATGAGTTAATTTTGATTATAGATGAATCCTTGTGGTAAGATTTGATGTTTCTTACTTACCTGGAAACAAAGTGAGGTCTTCTTCAGTCCTTCGATGATTAAAGAGCATTCCGACGGTAACAGAGAATCTCCAAACATAATAGCACCTTATCAGTTGTAAAAAATACACAGAATTAGTAGAGAAACCAAGTGCTGAATGGTAGTCACTAACTTATCCTTGAACATACAAAACGATTCGGGAGAGATCAGGAATATAATATACCTCTACAGGCTTTGGAATTTAGGACTCGAAGAACAGATGGAGGAACTGTTGATGATCCGTCAGTATCAGCAAGCTGGTTAAGCAAAAGTTGAGTAAGAATCTTAAACCAGAAAAAGAAAAGGTAAGCCATGTATAAACGATTCTGAGCGTACCTGCTGAAGAAACTCCAACAGATCAACATCTGATAGATTTACACCGAGAATGCATGGGACCTACAAGTGGTGTAAACAGTGATCATTCAAGTGATCCATATAGAATCCCACAGAGAATAGAACCTCTTCTTTTAACTGGTGAATCAGTAAGTGAAATGAAAGATAGCCTAACCGCATTAAGTGTGATTGGGGTTGGTTTCCGTTGGATGATGCTCATGTTCCTGTAGATGAGGAAAACATTACCCATTTAGAGAATCATGATGCGCAATCTAAAACACACAACTGCACAAGTATTGCATATTGTATACAAAAAAAAGTCTTTCATATTGATGAGACCGAAAGAGAAAATTTACTTCTTAAAGGATGTTGACCCCTCTACATTAATGTTGCAGATCCAACCCCAGTCTCTTATCTGCTCTGAGTAACTCTGGAGTAATTGATAACCCATCTCTGGCAGTACCTTTTATGTCAACATAAAAGATTAATGATGCGTCATCAATAAACTGAGGCAGAATAGTCAACTCTGATCAAGACAAGCAGATTTATCTAATATCATGTTCAAACGTACCAACTCTTTGTCAGCACTCAAGTAGGTGACTGTCCTCGCTTCCCCAGCCAGGACCTAGTAATTTCATTGTTTTGTCAGTTGACAGAAGCACAATGTCATCCAAACTATTAAACATTAGAAATTAGTTCCATGAACTTGAGGTTCCAAGATGCGCTTACCTTTTTACGCAGCTCTTCCAAACGAATTCTTTCATCGGCAGCATGCTGTAAAAAAGACAACCTCAGATCAACTTGTAGCAAGACATTTAAAAAGAGCAATAGTTTCCACAACTTATGTTGCCCTAATTGAACGTAATCTGAAACCAGATTCAGAAAAAGTGTCTATAATTTTAGATAAATGAGACAAAAGAGATGATGATGGATGAATGAACCTGATCAACGATGGCAACTGTTCCACAAGCAACAATTGGGATATATTTTTTATCAACCTGTTGTAAAACCTTGGCATCTTCAAGGGAGTGTCTGTTTATAGATTCAGGAACCAAGGATTCATCGGATCGTAGGTGCAAAATTCCGGAACATATATCAAGTACACTATCTTGATCATGAAGCTCGTGTGATTCCTTGGCAACCTGCAAAACAATTAGAAATAGCATGGATGCTCAGTTGTCTTCCACGGAAACGGAGAGTCAGTCTATTAAGCTAAAACAAAACCTGAGAGACTGAACAGTTTTGGCGCCATTTCGTTGTGGATTTAATTTGATCCAGATTTTCCTCAGAGCTGAAGTCTGCAAGATAGATTACATAGTTAAATACTCCGGATGGAAGAGGGGAGAAAAAAGGAAACATTGCAAACACTCCCATATTCCAAACTTGTCAAGGAGCACATTTTGATTGAAAACTGTAGATACAACAAAATACAATGTCTACTCTTTTGTAGCAGTGTCTTAGGGATAATTCATCTACTAAAGATACATACAGCTAATTTAAGATAAATAGTTACCTTCCTCTCTATCCTCACCTTGGGTCTCCGTCTCCGAGAGCACAATCCTGGAACCAGCAGATGCTTTCAAGTCTAAGGCAGAACTCAATCTTTTTTCTGTTTCTTGTGTGCGGTCATACGACACATCATCAAGGATGCTACACTCAAGATGCATATGAGATGTGTTACAAGGTTGTGTCAAACACTCCAAATCATCAACTTCTGCAGAAAGTTATACCTCATCAATTTCTTTTCTACCATATTGCCAAAACTAAAACAACAGTAGTAACAAAATAACCACATCTGAAAAAAGACCACTAGTATGAACCTGGTGAATCAGACTTCTTTGATTTTGTGTCTGATCTACAACTTAAGCTGATAATTCTCTTTTTCTCTCGATAAAATGGAGGAGCAGAGTGGCTTCTTCTGGACCTTCGTTTACCAACATTATTCTGTGTGCCATCCCTATAACTGAATTTGTCCTTCCTGATACTATATTGTTCAATACCCACATTATCTGCATGCCCCCGCGATGACATGCAATTTTTTTCATCCAACTGAATGCAGTTCTGAATATCTCTGGAAGAATCTGTGCCGGTTTCTCGCCAATCCATTTGAGGCATGACCTCATGATCAAATTTGATGTCATTTGCTGCACTGAACAAATATTCAGGGTCAGGAATCTTTTCCAGTCTAAAACTACCTTCAATAGCTCGGCAACCTTTCTGATAATCAGACTCCCACTTGGGCGCAGAAGGAGGCGTGGAGAACATTGGAGACCACTCAGAACTCAAACAGAAACTACCAGCACCAGAGTTCCCTACATTGGCAGAGGAATTGTACTCTTTCCTGACAAATTTGTTTTCATAAGAACAATCATTCGCAGCATCTATGGGGGTGATGTTAAAATCCTCTCCAATCCCACTATTTCGCCTATCTGAGGAACGGTGTGGAGTAAACCAATCAGTATCCTGCCACGAACTCCCTAGGGAACAATTAGGAGTCCTGGCCATTCCATGAACTTCAAGAGTATCAGAAAAAACATCACAGTATGAACCACCTTCTCTGGTCTCCAGGACACGAATGAGCGAATTATTTAGTTTGTCATCAAGTATCATAGGCATGACAGATTCAGACCCTTCACCATGAGATAGTTTAGGCTCATGAATGCTTAGTCTTCCTCTGGAGGAGCAACCACGCAAGAGATGCTTTCCAACGCAATTGCTGACATCAAACTCATCTTTAAATCCTTCAAACTGAAAATTTAATGTGTCTGAGTCTTCCATAAAATCATGGTTGGTATTGAGAGGTGTGCTAATCTGACATCTTGTTAGAAACTGTTTGCTGCATTTAGTGCCACCAACCAAGCTTGTTACCCGAAGGTCAGTAACTTGTGGTAAGTCTTCACTCTTTTCTATTTCTCTGTCACATGACTGTATAAGGGAATCGGTCAGGACGTCAAATTCAGCTACACTGTCTTGCTCTTTGAGATTTTGAATTTTCACTTTAAATTCATATTGTGGAGACCACTCATCCTTTCCTTGATACAAGAAATCACCATCTCTTTTAAAGTCAGCAGACGGGGACAAGAGAAAACCACAAGGTGCCTGATCATTACTCCTCTTGAGCTTCTTTTTGGTAGGTTCCATAGCTTCTGGCCAATCTGCATCCAGAAAATGAAGCATTGATAAAGGCCGCCTGGGAATGTAAAAGAGACGAACTATAGATGCTGCCCCGTTGCAATAAAGAATAATTAATTTATAAAATGGTAAGAGTATGAATACATGAGTACCTTTTTGTCTAATCAAGTCATCAATCAGATCTTGTCTATCACCTTCTGCCAGTAGATGAGCTCCTGCATCACAAAGTTATACTGGAAAACGTAAGAAAATTCAATGAAAAACACATAATAGGGTACTATCAGAGCTTGACAAAAGCAGGGATACCAAGACTTGTCTCTTTCTTCCAGTTGGCTAGAATGACTCTTCTTACAAAAGAAAGTATAGGTTCCCAATTCTGCCACAGATAGAGATATAGGAAATCAATAAATTTTCAAAAATCTAACTAAATATAGATCACAATAGAATTATAATACCTTGAACTCAACGTTCGTCTTTGATGGTTCAAATGAGAATTCATAAAGATGGCGTGGACATGTTATGCACAAAATGTAACCAGGATTGGATTGAAGTCTATTACGTCTTCCTGTCTGTAGCCCATCTGTAGGTTTCCAGTCATCCATACACTCAAAATCATCAGCCAAGTTGTTCAGCAGCTTATGTATGGGACCTTTGCTTACGAATCTTGAATTGATATCTGTCGCAGTCAAAGCCATACAACCATATACAGAAACTACCTAACTCAAACAGCAGAAGATAATTGATGTACAATCACACATATAAAGATGTAGAAATGTGGATACATATATACTGCAAGGCCTGCAAAAAAGAAAGGTTAGGCTCAAAGTTAACAATTTGAGTCACAAACAAGAGTAATAATTTGGGAGTCAATAAGTGGAGCAAGTAATTTACCTTGAAACTATCACCAGGACCAGATATACACCCACAGACATTCAGTATGCCATCTGTAAAGTTTACTTTACAAAGAGAATTTGAAGCCTCGGTCCCTGCATCTCTCATCAGTAGTGAGAATGCTGAAGAAGAAGGATTGGTTTGGAAAAGCTCTTCATCACTGTAACAAGGAAACTATCAGAACGGCTTAATTAACAAGGATCTTTAAATGAAAGTAGGAACCCACCTTTCGATATCAAGAACACTGAATGAAACACTGGAGTGCACAAGGGAAATCCGGAACACACACTTTTTAATAGATTCCAACACTTTCTTGGGGCTTCCATAGTAGAAAAACAAAAAATCATCAATTTTAGACAGAGAGAACAAAACATAAATGCATTTTCAGAAAACTTCAGACAAGGCGAAGATAGATTAAAATGTAGATGTCTTACTCCAAGAAGTAAGTGTCTAAGAAATGAACCTGGATTGCATATATTTACGTCTGACTGGCTGATTGTAAAATAGATCTCGGACAGTTACTGCATCAACCAGATCAAGATCAGATGTTAATCATAAATTGAGCAAACGCATTTTTCCATCATAAAGGACATATATATTCTGAAAAATGTACTTAAGGTTTCACTTTCACTATTGGAATAAGCATTATAGAAAAAGCAATGGTGACAAAAAGACACATTACCAGTCGTGCCAAAGTCTTTTCTATCATCATCAATTCCTAAATGTAGACACTTGGACCCCTGAAAAGCGTTGTCGGAAGTTTAAAACCATAACAAACATCACACAAACTATGTAGGAGCATTGAGTTGCATCAAATTCAACCCATACCTTCATAACCTTTTGATAACCATTAGGCCTCCCAACAGCTTTTGTCGTGATTTCCAGTAACGAGATATCTGATATTGAAGCTAACGCCTCTCCCCGGAAGCCAAAACCTTCACTGGCTGACTCCACCACATTGGTGAAGTCATGAAACTTTGAAGTAGCTGTTTTCGCACATTGCTCATGATAAGTTTCTCAGTGCTTAAAACATAATTAAAAGCATCTGATTGAAGATTATAGTCAGAACTCACCATATCTTTCTCCCAACAAAACCAAATCATCTCTAGAAACGCCAGATCCTGAAACCCAAATCAGTAAATATTTCCAAATTAAGATTCAATCATTCGACAGATTAATCATCGTGCAGGTATATACTCACCATCATCCACAACCTTCACAGAGCATGTAACAACACCCACGAAGATAGACACCTGAAAAATAGAAAGTTTCAGAAGAACTCCAAACATATTCCAGAAGAAATCGACCAAAGGAGGGTTTGATTGATTTCGCGGACCTTAGTCGCACCAGCATCGAGACTGTTGAAGACGAGTTCCTCCACGACCCTAGACATGTCGAACATGATGATTCCAGAGCGCATGGAGTGACGAACACATTCCGGTAAGGGTTTGATCGTCTTCATCTCCGACTGAAACACCGAGAAACGAAACCCTAAACCCAGAATTTCAAGAGAAATTATCAATTATGGGAGATTGTTTATCGCCATTAGAATTGAAACGGAGAAGAAGGAAAAAGGCATCGTCTCTCTCACTCGCTCTTTAACGGGAATGGTTCAGCAGCAACTGTGGAACTGGAGGGAAAATCGGAAATTGGGGGTTAGGGTTTTAACTAAAACGACGGCGTTTTTTTTTTTTTTTTTTGTCATGTTTTTTAACATCTTGTGTGTGTATTATTTTATTAGTTTTAAACTTCCAAAACATAAACACGTATTTTTGTCCCATTATGAAAATTCACGAAATTTTAAAAAAAAATCTCTGTCTTCACTAATCAGTATCTAAAATTTTAATATTATCATTTTGATAGTTATGGATAAAAAGCATACTATTATTAATAATTACAAAACCCAAATTTGAAAATAATACTATAAATTGTATAATGACAAATAATATAATATTGATTAAAAAAAAAAAGATTCAATGGTGCTGATATTTTCTCTACAGAAGTGTTGATAATATGTTTTGGGTCAAACATTACAGATGTAATAATTCCATAATTTTCTTATGAAAAATGATTTCATTTACTTTTTGGGGGTCTATTGAGAAAGAAATAAATGGCACATCAACTCATCAAGTGGATGGTAAAGTTTGACTATCTCCGCCAAATAAATAGAATTGTCATAAACTATTAGGCAATAAGTATCATAAATCTATCAGATTAATTTTCTTATCAAATTTCTTTTCTCAAAATAAATCTTGGATCGATCACGTTGCTTTAATATCCATCCACCATCAATTCTAAATCACGTCAACATTGCGTTGTCATTGTATCTAACAAATGCTAACATGTTGTTAAAAAACAAAAACAAAAACAAAATTATAGTATTTAATTAGTCATATATTTGCCAATATTGGATTGCAATTGTTGGGTTTGAATTTTTATTGTAATTGCTTGTTTTCTTTTTGGTTTTTATTCAACTATAATAGATTTACAATCAAACATCCGATTTAAAATAGATAAAACGTTTGAATTTTTATTTTTGATTTTTCTATAAAACAAACTCAAATCAAAAAGATAAATTCTTTTCCCATTTTTCAATTATCTCATGTTCTTTCGGCCTAATCGCTCATTAAATGATCTTATTTTTAATGAAGAGTTAATCAATTATTATTTATTTGAAAGTTGAATTTTTTTAATATCTATAAATTAGTGTAATATATTATCAGAGCAATATATAGATCTTTTTTTTATACAGTGATTCACATTATTCTTTAAAAAAAAAAATTTATTATTCCATGATAAAAATGTTAATGAAAATAAAATTATACTAAAAAAAGGTAACTCCGTGAAGAAAGAAAGAAAGACATTGACGGCCGTTATTATGGTTAGACGGAGGAATGTCATGAACCAGCTGGTGAGTTTTCTACGGTTCTTGTCAATGGAAGAAGATAAACTCTGTAAAAATGCAAACTTTATTAACTTACAAAAATCAAAAGTGATTGATACCCTCGAAAATAATAAAAATAAATAAAAAAGAAGCAAGTGTTTTTTGTAGGGTTTACATATAAAATTGAAAAATTGGAACAAAACTTCTCCTCTTGTCTTCTCCATTACCATCATTTCTCTCCTCCTTCTTTATCTCTGCAAACCCTAATTTTTTCCTTTCTCCTCTACTCTCTCATCTTCTCTTTCTCTCTCTTTCCTTTTCCCGAGAAACCGACATGATTAGATAACTTCAAAGCTTTGTGAAAAAAAAAGAGGTAAAAATCAAATTGCTTTGTTCATTTAGCACTCTGTTTTTTTTTCATTGTATTTGATTTATGATTCTTATTGTTTCAATGCTGTGTAATTCTCATTTCATCGATCAGTTTATGATCGAGTAATTCAGCTGTTCATGTCAAATTTTGCTCCTTTTTATTTGTTGTCGTTGTCGAATTATTGAGAATTCGTATGATTTTGAAAAATCGAGTCTTTGGAGATGCATTATTGTGGGTTTTTGAGGATCGATTTATCTTCTTTCTTCATTATTGTATTAAGTTTCGATCATTAAGGAAACCGATTTGGTTTTTGGTTAAAGCTTCTTTAGGATTTTCGATCTCAATTCCGATCTGATCTGTGTTCATGTCCGTTTTAAGACACTAATTCATGTTATTGTTTCTCCGATTTGGATTTGTTTTTTTTGTTTTTTTCAGCTGATTTCAATGGAGACGAATCAGCTCGATTCCGATTCGCATCTACCTCCACGAAAGCGATTACTTGCTGGATTCAAGAAATTAAACTCAAACAGCAACGGATCTTCTTCTTCTACTTCTCCTTCACCTTCACATTTCGCTTCTTCTTCATCAACTTCAAACTCAAATGGATCCTCTTCCTCTGCTTCGACCGATGTTCAGACCCGTATCGACAACTTATTAGCTTCCCGTTTCAACAATCAGTCACCGGAAGAGCTTGTCGAGGTGACGAGATCCGCTGCTGATTTAGCTGTTAAAGCTGCGAAAGCGGCAAGGGCAATGGCGAACGAGAAGGCTTTGATTTCCGCTAAGGCGATTGCTGCGGCGAAAAGGGCATTGGAATTGGTTGATTCTTTCCCTAAAGAAGCAATGGCTGATTACAAGGAGAGGTCTTTAAAGAAGAACAAGCAGAAGAAACATGTCCCCGTCGAGGTTTTGTATTCGAAAGGACAGTTAAGAGACGAGGAAGAGGATTTAGCGCGTAGGTTGCATCGAGTTATAGATGATAAGTATCCTAGAGTCTTGAGAACTTGCTCGGGTTTCGAAGAGAATGGTGAAAGAAACAAGAAGCAGAAGAAGAACAAGGTTGTAGTTGATGAAGGTGGGAGTAGTAGTATAGTGACTGTGTCTATGAATGACATTGCTGGTGTTGTGGATTCAGACGGTTCGTTTGAGGGATTAGAATCGAAGAGGAAGGCGTCCGAAGGGTTTAATCCGGATGAAGCGGATTCGACGCCGAGGAAGGATAAAGAAGAGGAAGAAAGTAACTCATTTGGTAAAAGAAGAGGAAGAGTGAAGCTAAAGAAGATTTCATTGAGCATTTGTAATACTAAGGATCAAGAAAATGGTACTTCCTCCTCCGCGTCTCCATTACCTGCTGTGGCTCAGCCGCGGGAGGGCGGTGTGATCCCGGTAATACCGGGATCAACCTCATGGAAATGCCAGGACCTAAAGGCTCCAGAATGTGTGAAACAGAACAAAGCCGTACGGTCATAGTGGCTAGTATTGTCTACAAAACAAGAAATGACTACTTTTTTTAAAGATTATTGCCATTTTCAGTAGAAGATTCACATTGTTGTTTTCTTTTTTATTTGGATGTGTTTTGAGTTTTATGTTATATATTGGAAATAATATGTATACGTATACATATATATGGGTTTTTATTGTTAATTCCAATGTTGTAGAAGAAGGTTTGATATTTGGATTCTTAGACTAGGAAAAATGTAATAATTTGTGATTGTTTTAATGTTTTTTTGTTTTTAATTGAATGGTGTATAATTCTTTTGATTTAATCTAAGTGGGTATTGAAAATAATATGGTAAATAAGTTTTATTAAGTAACAAAGAAACAAGCATTTTCTTCAAACAAAAAAAACAAAGAAACAAATATTTTTGTGGATTAAACGATTGGATACAGAGTGTGTCACGTGTAGATCGATCCACGTGCTGATATGGAAAGTGTGACACAGGATGAGAGATAAACGCAGAGATCTATGAAGACAAAACTCAGTCATGCACGTCACATGTGGTCTGAAAGTTAAAAACTATCTGGCCATGTCGCTTTTAAAAGCAAAATTTCTATTCCAAGTGAATATAAAATCAAAATTTTAGTTTCGCCATTTATGGTAATTTTCATTTTGTTTTCAAGTAACTGTAGTAGTATTTGTTTTGGAACTGAGAGAAAATACAAAGGTAATGAATGAATGAATTTGTGTATTTGTTCTATAATACGCTAAGTTACATGAAAACGGAAACGGACATATGAAAACGATTTTTAAAAAAAAATTAGGAAATGGATACGTTTTGGAAACGTGTATATATATATATATATATATATATATATATGAATCAACAATATCAAAAACAAGATTTAAAACAGTTTGAACAAAAAAATTATATACATAAATATTAAATAGCCTTAACAAAAACAAAAAGTAAAATAATTTTGTTGTTTTTAACCTATATACCAAACGCAATCTTTCATAATTTTGTTGTTTTTAATCTATAAAAATATTATATATATACTTACATTTCCAAACTATTTAATTATTACGTAAGAAATAAATTTTCATCGCATTTCCAAAACTAAATCGAACATTTTCTTTGTGTTTCCAATTTGAGATTTCTAGGAAACGAGTTTCCGTCACGTTTCCAAAACGGAATTAAAGTTTCCATCGAGTTTCCAAATTAAAATATTTTAGGAAACGCATTTCCAAATTAAAATGTTTTAGGAAACACGTTTCTGTGGAGTTTCCAACGAATTTCGGTTTCCGAAATGGGAAACACACCTCGGACGGAGTTTCCATGAAATCTAGATAAAACGTAATTTTATTACTTCGACGACAATGACATTTCTACATGGGGACTTTCTCTGTATCGACCGGGTTTATGCTTATTTTATCTGTGTGTGATATACTTACTAGAGGATATTCCGGACTACGCCTGGATTTGTTATTTACAAATTTGTTTGTTATTTTTGTCTCATGAAAATGGTAATGGAGTCGTTTTGTAATTTTATGTATTTTAAAACAATTATAAGTAATTTGGATTGTGGATTTATTTTATTTTTTAAGGATTGTTCCATACATAAGTATTGATAAGGTGTAATCTTTTATATATGTTTTTCTTTTCTGACCAACCAAACCTCAAAATGTCAGTATGTTTTTTTTAAAATATCAGTATGTTCATATATATAATCCTCTTCACAAAGCTTCTCTTTTTAATGGTCTTTTTTTTTTCCCACGAGATGTGTGGGTTGTCGTTTAAATTTGAGCTACTATACGTTGATTACATATATTTTAAATTTTAAATTTGATATATCAAAAACAGCTTTTAAAATTCAATATTTCTTCAAATGTGATTTTATTATTAAAATCCTTGTTGGAAGATTAGGATTTCAAATAGGAATTGAAATAACATGTCAAAAACACGATCACTAACTTAAGCACATGAGAATTGTTTGTGGCTCAATTTGGTGCAACCAGGTATATATATATTTTACATACTTCTCATGCATTTTGAAGAAGTAAAATTTATGAGGTAGTTCTAATTAATCATAGACTACAACTTTTCCAGAAGAAAGTATCAGATTTGGGAAGTTGAAAGTTGAAATCATATATTCATAATTGTTAGGCAGCAATGAATATATAACAATTTCAATTTCCAATCAAAAACCAACGTACTCTAATGATTGTATATTTGGTGAATAAGGCAAATGATGTCAGTTGGCTTTCTAGTACTACTATTACTAACTTAATTAGTTTCTTGTTTTCTATGAAGATAATAATGTGATTCCCGCTAGAGGGTTTTGCCGTTGCGCATTGCGTTTAAGTACTTTGTTTCAATCTTCAAATCTTATTCATGCTTGTTGTTGTAAACTCAAATCTCGAAGACAATATGAGTCTAGAATGGTGATCTCCATGAGAGCATTTGTGGATAATCGGTGTGATTTACATTCAATACATTGAAATCTACATACTCAATCTTATCAAAATATACACCATATGACGACGAATTGGCTTATCCAAAAAAAAAAGGGTACATAAATGATCAATCTTAGGACAATCACAAATTAAGATTTGAACGTCACTCACTTCAAATCCTACACTACCTTTAAATTCTCATTCGAAGGTGGTAGAAACAAAACCAGATGACACCTTTAGAAACAAAAGTAACTTGAGCTCCATGCTCACATAAATAAGCGATGGGTCATCAATATACTCTTTAGTCTTAGGATTGTGGACATTTCTTGCCTTGGAGAACACTCTTCATGAACTTACTCAACAAACTTTATAGTTATTCTTGTCGATGGTTGAGGATGACATTAGCTCTAGGAAGATCCAGAGAAGATGCGAATGAGTTACTTCCATAAATTCTTAGAAGATCCAGAGTAAATTTTATTATCTAATTTTCTGTTAATATATAAAGTGATTAGAAATTGGAATTATGGTAAGTAAGAGCTTAGTGTTGGACTTGGTAATTTTATGATATGTAAGCCTAAATTCTTAAATTTGTCGTGGTAAAAATATACATGTGCACTATTGAAAATATGGTTGTTTAGTGCTGGACTTGAAACTGTTACAACGTAGATTTTTGGTTAAACATGATCATATCTCTAGAGTTTATGAAAATGTTTTTCACAAATTTGCAAAAGGAGATTGAGATCTCATCAGGCTGTTATTACATATTTAGGCAAATACCATTATAAAAGAGGAGAGTCGTAAGTGCAAATTTGACAAAGCTACATTGACCTCATGAAAATCTATAACTCCTAAAATCATGATCGCCAAGATTAAGTAGGCAACATTAATTTTTCCAGAGCGAGAAGCCGCCAAGTTTAGAACCAACACGAAATTAGAGAGAAAACATCATCTTGACTCATATCGTAGACCATTATTTCATTATCTCTCAGATCTCTAAATCGTTAAATCACATAGCAAAGAAGGGAGACATATCGTGTTTTGACAACCGAAACAAATGGAAATTGAGATCTTTTGTTACCTTGTGTAATAATACAAGTGTGATGGCGTTAAGATTAGAGATGCAGAACGAATACTTGAAGTCCAAATAAGGAAGAATTTGATTTCCAGTTTTGAGCCCTAAAGGCTCTAGTTTTGAGCAAGTGTCTTAGTGGATTTCCGAGTAAAATCTCGGCGAGACGTAGGGATTCCGGTTTGGACCCGAATTCGTTAAATTTGATGTGTGTTCTTTATTTTCAAGCTCACAAATCATACAAACGAATGATAGAGAGAGAGAGAGTTGAGAGAGATTTCCATTAGATTCAAACAAAAGCTTACAAACTTTTTTGAGTCTAAGTGTGAAAAGGTTCGATCTTTCTGGTTCTAATCCTCACAATAATGAATGAGTGCCATAATCTTAGTTAGATAGGAGATGTTTTTGTCATTAGGAGCTACAATCACCTTCTTTTTCTCATCCTCCTCGATGAAGAACAAAGAGGGCGTAAACTTATAGAAGTATATGTCGGTTTCGACAAAATGATTTGTTGACCCCAAAACTGTCCAACTATTAGCTCCCATATGGTACACATGAACCACACCTTGTAGCCGATCAATTTCCATTCTCTTCTCCCTCACCACAAGACGCTCGCCATTGTACGCAACTATGTGCCAAAACTCAAACGTACTTTCCTCCATAGGTACGTTCTTGATCCGCCTGGCGAGTCCCCAGTTGAGATTCCCGAGTAGTGTGTAAACAGAGATTTCTTCTTTTGTCCCCGATATTAAGGTCAAGCGATTGATCTTATCATCGGACGTAAAAAGCAGTTTCAACTTAGGTTCCCGGTGGAATATGGAAGGAATAAAGCGTGCTTGCTCTGTCTCGGGATTGAAAGCTATGATGGTCCCATCGTTTCTCAACCAGTGAAGATTGTCGTCCAAGTAAACAGGTCTCATTCCCATTGTGAGATCACATTTTGAACTAGTCCTCCTCGTGATGGTCGTTTCCGACAACCTCCAAGAATCTCCATCGCTGATCTCGAATCCATACACGGTTTGCATCTCGAGTATGCATACGATCTTGAATCTTTTGGTGGTTCGATTTACCGCAAAACCAACACACATTGCTCTCTCCGTACGAACAATGGGACTATCAACTATCTCAGGGAGAAGCTTTGATCCAGAGTGATCTAGTAATCGAAACCGCTTTGTGAGAGGATTTGCGACGAAGAGGCCACCGATGTATAATAGGAGAAGGCCAGAGCAGGAGCCGAGAATGTAACATCTCTTCCCATGCTTATGTGTTTCCATTCCGGGTGAGTTATAACGACATGAAGATTTGTGAATCTTGCAGTAGAGGCAATTGAGGTAATAGTCATCACCTCTGTTTTTGCAGGAAATGTAAAACAAGTAGGATGCAAACTGAGAAGAGTATTCCTTTTCAAAATTTGGGTAGTCAGATATATGCGAGTTGATAGATCTATTCGTGCATCGGATCATTGCTAGAGATTTGAGATCCAATCTGAAAAGGATTTCGTCTAGGAGATGCAAAGGTAAACTATTCATGATTAGAGATATAATCAAAGTGAGAATTTCCCTACTTTATGTTTTGCTTGTTGATGCGATTGTTTTGGTTTATTTCAGTGATTTACTAATGAATTGAAGCTTTTAAATAGACAACAAAGTCAAATTGCATCCCCAGACAAAAACAAAAAGGGTATAATAACAATCAATTTTTGTAAATGACAATCTCACCATTATAAGAAAGTTAAAAAAAAAAAAAGGGACTTATTAAAAAGATTATATAATGTGAAATACCTAAACATATCACTATTTGATGTTAATTTTTAAAAGTACCATTTTTATATAAACTGATTTATAAATGTTATCATTTTTATTAAAATTTATAAAACTTTTCTTATAATATTCCTTATACAACCTTCTAAAACATGTTTCAAAACCTGGCTTATAAACTTTTATAAAAAAATTGTGTTTGATAAACATTAAGAATGGATAGTAAACAAAGATATTAATGAGAAATGGTATCCTAAATGTGGTAGTTTTCAAAATTTCTCTTAATTGTCCATAGATTGTGAAGAGTGGAAAATAATTTGTTAGTTATTAATTTTAAAACAAATGTCATAAATATAATATCCAATGATATTAATTACATTTCCTATGATTTTTCATTGGAGTCTATGAAAACCACTAATGGGTTTCTTTTATATTTTGAAAAATAATGATCTCAATTACTAGTTAGAGGAATTCCAAATATATATACACGTGCTATTTGATTAAACCCATCCTAAATAAGTTTGCTTAGGTGTCACCACCATAACAATCAATTTTTGTAAAGGACAATCTCACCATTATAATAAAGTTATTAAAAAAACTTTTTAAATATTTTTATAAACTAAGTACCATTTTTATAAACTGATTTATAAAGGTTATCATTTTTATTAAACTTTATAAAGTTTTAAAACCTTATAAATGTTTTTTTTATAATATTCCTTATACAACATTTGATTCATAAACTCATTAAAATCCAAATTTCTTGCCCATTGGATTAATGGATTGGATTTAATTTGGATTGATCCATGAAATTTTACCCATTTTGACATCCCTAAAACTTGCCAAGCAAAATAAATAAATTACAATAAAATATATTAAGATCAAGCAGTTTTCCTACTTGTTATCACTCCTTATAGTTGAATTGTCATTCAAATCAACTAAGAGGTAGTCAAATTTATAACCAATCAAAGTAGAATTAAAAAAAAAATCCCCAAAACATGTGAAACAAAATTCGAATGTTGCATATAATTGATAGTTGATACATAATATTAACATATTTCATACAAACCCCTAAAGATTAGAGAACATAGTCAAAATCTTTAAACAAGAAGATGCAACATCTTTGTTAGTCAATTCATTCACTACACATCACAGTTCTTTAAAAGCAACAAATGAAATCGATGGTTAATCAATAATCATAGCTCCCCCAAAAAACAAATAACAAATTCAAAAAAAAGAAAGACCATTAAAATATCAAAATTATTCAAAAAATAAAACGAACAAAGGTATAAAGAAAAAAGAAAACAAAGAACAAGTTGGAGTTTCTTTCACCCTTTGATCTGCAAGTTGTTCATTTTGGCTTCTACATTATCTGCATTGTTCTGTGTCCTTACATTCATCCATGGATGTTCCAAGCATTGTTGAGCAGTTGGTCGTTTCTCTGGCGCGAACTCCAGAATCGGTCTCAGAAACTCCGCAAACTCCTTTGCTTCTGCTTCCGTAAGCTTGGATTTATCGATCAGATGCTGATCGAATTGCTTATATTTCAACCGCCTGATTCTCTTTAAATCCCCGTGTCTGTCAAAATAGTCTTTCGATTTCGCTCCTCCAATGGCAATCTGCTCAATCAATCATATCAAAAGAGTCTATAAAATCGAGCAAATAGCGAGAAAGTAAAAAAGCATACCTTTCGAGGCATCTTTCCTAGGAGTTCCATCATTTGAGCGAGGTGGTCCTAAATCCGAAACCAGATAACAAAAAATCGAATAAAAGATCTGAAAGAAACAAAGAAGCAAACTCTTGGGGTTAGATTTAGATCTTACCTCGTCTTCTTCATAATCAATTCCATCATTAGGAGCAAATAGCATATCTCCTGTGACAAGCTCGAAAGCCGTACAACCAAAAGACCACATATCAACAGAGAATGAGTATCCAGACTTTAGTATTACTTCAGGAGCTCGATACTGTCTCGTTTGTATCTCTTCCGCAAACTGTTTATCAGCCCAACAAGCGTTACCAAAGTCAACCACTTTGCATCTCATATCAATCCCATCAACACATCTTTCCGTCTTTGAAGATGTTTCTTCACCTGTAGTACCCATCATTGAAACTCTTCTTTCTGATATTTTAGCAACCGCTCTTTTCGCTCTCCTCTTTAACTTTTTCTCAATCAGATTCGTCGTGGATGCGCCGCCATTTGCATTCCCCTCGGGCTTCTCTAATACCGGGGTTAGTCCCGATCTGACGGGATCTTTAGCAGGGTCAATGGTGGAACAAAGAAGAATGTTTTCAGGTTTTAAGTCAGAGTGAATCATACCGAGCTCACGGTGTAAATAATCTAAACCAGTCAGTATACATCTGCAAATCTCCCTGACTTTATCAAGTTTCAGACCTTTGTAACGGTTGTATCTGATTAAACGTAGCAAGCTATCGCCGAGAAACTCAAGCACCATACATAAATGCTGCCCGTTTGGTCCTGTATGCTTGAAATGATCGATCAGACGAACAACACATTTGTTATTTTCGAGATCTCCATCAGCAGCAGCTGAAAGGAATTCGATTTCATGAAGTGCAGCTTGAGCAAATTGTTGTGCACTCTTCTGAATCTTCAAAGCAACATAATTCTGCAACAAAAAACAGACATCATCAACACATACAACAAGCAAAACATTCTAAAGACAGAGACTTTATATCACACTATAATTAAAGATCTCTTTTCAGCAATCAAATCTGCTTAAACTGGATTAACTAGAGTAGTACAGTTGCCAAATCTAGGGGGGTTTATGATCCACAATTTCAAAACCAGAATCTATCATGACACAAAGCAAGGATCTTGCAACACAATCTAGATGCGTACTGTATAAAGGACGAGTCTTTGGAATGTGATTCGATCTCGATTTGTCACAGACAAAACGATCAAAAGCTAAGATAAAATCGAAGAGAGAGAGAGATACGTACAGAGGTTCGAGTATCGTAGGCGAGCCAGACGGTGGAGAATTGACCCCAACCAAGCTTTCTTTGGGCGATGTAACGACCACCGGAAAAAGGATCGCCGATTCTAACGGCGTGATAACCACCTTTACGGTAAGAATCGAAACCTTCTTCTTCTCCTTCTGATCCAGACGATGATGAACACGACATCTCTTCTTTAGACGTGTCTGAATTCCACCGGTTCGTCAAAAAATTGGATCTTTGCGAGGACCCAAGAGGCTTCTTCTCGTTTCTTTAGAACAGAGAGAGAGAGAGAGAGAGAAAGACAAAGAGAGAAATGGCACTGAGATTGCGTGTGGCCCTGAAAACGTAAGACCCTCTCCACTTTTTTTGCTCTTTTCTGTGTGTTCTCTTTTTTTAATCAATGAGGTTGCTTCAGATTTTCCCGATTTAAACTTTTTGTCTATTTCTCTATTTTGCCCTTTTCTCTCAGATTGAGGAGTTTTTGAGTCATTGCTCTCCGGTCAGGTGTCTCTTTTTCGGAAGTGCCAAGTCAATGTCTAAACTTTCATTGACATGTTTGCTCATAAATTTTGAAGATTTTGGTCATATAGGCAACTTAATTGAGCTAGACATTTCGTCAAACACTTGGTAGTCATAATCTCGGAACTGGTCCAAACTATGGCTGATCAGTTCTCCAATGAAATAAAAGTGAACTTCTTGTTGAATGCAACAGAAGATTCAAGAAACCCATGTCAAAAGTTTCCATTTTTCTTACTTGAGATTGATGTTTCTTTCTGATCTTTACTTGAATCTGTGATTCCAAAACCCATTGCTTCTTCACATCACTTAACTTTGAAACACACTTTTCTCTGGAAAATCTGACTTTTACAGACAAAAAAAGCTGAGCAAGAAGAATTTCACCATCAGAAACTTCCTCCATAAGAACAGAATCTAGTCTACTTGTTAAAGGAACAAACTTTATATTACTTTGCTTAGTATACACTAACCGATTCGATTTCTACAACCACACAACACACAATCTCTCTGTACTTTGGAGCTTGAAATTAGGAGGAACACAACATTACAAGTTCCTCAAACGATCAAAGTAACAATTCAATAACAATGAGATCTTTACTACTAAGTAGGTTTAGTCTTTCATCCATAAACTCAATCCCAATTAGATTCTTAATCATATGATTGCAAACCTTTGGAGCTTAATTATCCATCGAAACAAACAACAAAACAATGGAGTAACCAAACACCAAAGAACAATCTAACATTCATTTATGCGTTTATCAGAAAACAAAAGATGTATTTCAAAAAAAGCAGACTTTGAAACGCAAATCTCATCCCAAAACGCAAAAAAACAAAAAAAAGGAACCTTTATTACTCCAAATCCTGAACGATCTTGATCCCCATAGACTTAGCAGTACCAATGATAGATTTGCAAATCGATTCCAATGGCATATACTGACAAAACGGATCCGTCTGCTTCACCTTCGCGATCTCGTACACGTGTCTCACCGAAAGCGTCGTCACCGTCAAATGTCCCGGTCGTGTGCTCCCTTTATCAACTCCGGCTGCTTTCTTAATGAACCACGACACTGTCGGAGATTTAAGTGTGAAATCGAACGAATTGTCCTTGTACGCCGTTATCGTCACGGCAATCGGAGTGTCAGGTTTGTACTTTTGTGTCCGAGCGTTAAAGTCCTTGCAGAAAGCCATCAGGTTAAGCTTGTACTGTCCTAACGCCGGAGCGATCGGTTGTACTGGTTTTGCTGCTCCGGCCAGAACCCTAAGCCGTATCGTCGCCAACACTGGTCGTGTCAGGATCTCCTTCGCAGCCGCCATTGTTGGGATCGTGGAAGAGCTTCTACAGGTTTGAGGGTTTTTCTTTTCACATGGAGTGAAGAGATTAGATCTTGGGCTTTTATTTGGGCCCTTATATTAAGCCCATTAAATCTAAGATTTCAACAAAAGCCATTTTTATTTCATAGTCTTGTAATTGTTTTTGAGTTTTAATGGATCATTAACTAAGAAAAGGAAAGAGACATTTAATCAGGTTATTGTGAAAGCTGAATTCCGCACTAAGTATTTGTATGCAAAGTCGGAAAGAAACTTTGGTCCTAAGAAATATCTATAAATTCAACGATTAAAAGAAAGGTAGAGTTAAGCTGGATTTATATTGATATGAATCGAATATACAATAAGATCTCGAATTAGATGTTGTTACAAGCTGAAATGTATTGTTTAAGTTCTCGCGTCAGCAAAAAAGTTGGCGAAATCTCCGCAGACTTCATGTATTTATAGCTCGATTCAGCTCCTTGATCCAGCTCCACGTATCGAGGGCGGTCCCCCGTATCTCAGGCACGTTCTCAGCATATTCTCTGAAAATTTCGCTCTTTTAACTGTGCCAACTGCCATGTTGACTCGTTTCTCGTTGACATGGTAACCGTAGAGCTGACTTCGGATTCTCAGGGCCGAACCCTATATTTTCTCTGATAATGGGTCTCGGACCCACTGTAATTTCCTTAATGATAGATTTTGACTCTGACTTTTAGTGGGCCGGATTCTGTGTCGTATCCAGCTCCAACAATATTATTTTTTTTTGCCAAACTAATTTAGTAAGTTTATATTAACCATAACATGTAAATATGTAATAATGTACTCCTTTATATATGAAAAATATATAATTGAAATGTTGGGTTGAGTTTTGTCTGTCTAATTAACCGTCATACGTCTAAAGAGTTATGTTTCATGGTGGTGGTAATTTCGGAGAAGTGGTCGGGTTTTTAGTCGGATATGAGTTAATTTGTGGAGTTTCAAAAGTTTTTTTTTAGAGTTTGCACTAGACACATTTTTATTAGTTTATTGATATAAACAATGTATTTAGTTAATCGATAAATAAAATGTATTTGTGAAAAAAAAAATGGTTATATGGACAAAATAATTATCAAATGCTATCCCATTACCATAAATCTATTACATGTTATGATGAATATAACCATAAGCACTCAATGACAATTTCTATTGAGGTGGATTCTACTTCATATAACCAAGTCTAGAAAAACCTGGTCATCAAGAACAAAGCAATCGATTCGTTGGCAACAAATATCATAATCCATAAATCAAGAAAACAAACATCAACGACATGATGAGGATGATGCTTCTATGGAACAAAAAAAAAAAGAAGATTAAAGATATAAAGAGAGAAGCGATATCATTCAACAACGAAGCTAGACACGAAAGAGGATAATCGAGCTAAGAAGACCGAAGAAAACGTTCCGGTAAGGAGGAACATAATAAAATCTTGAGAGATCTTTTTAAAAAAAGAAAAAAGTCAACGGTAAATAATATCGAGAAACTATCAAGCCGATACGAGGACGAAGAGCATAGAGGTTGGCTTAATTATAACATTAGATATTTAAAAAGATTATGATAAAATGACTAGGAAAAGTAAGAACTATAGATTGTTGTTTCATTTTTCCCAAAATTCAATCAATTTTTTATGTATTAACGGGTTTGGAAGTTGGAATGAAATATGCAATAATTTCCCTTAAAAAGGAGATCTTGTTATGTTTTTAAGGAGGCCATGATCATAAATAATAACCAACTTTTACCATTGTCATGTTTTTAGTTACATAATTAGTACTTAGTAGTACATCAAATTAACCGAATCAAACAAAAATGAAAGAAAACCCAAATTTTTGCCTTTCTCTAGTTGCTTATTTAAAATTAACTAACAAATGAACTGACTCTTACCTAAACCGAAATAACAAACAGAAAGTCGTATTCAATTTGATCGAAGAGTATATTATTACAAATTGAAAGATAGAGATAACATAAAGGGAAATTATTGTTTCCACCCATAGTTCTATTCTATAACGACGGCATGACAATTGCATCGATCGTTTTAAGACGTCGTATATATTTTTAAAATTAATCTTTAAAAACTCAAAAGTCAACACAAGTTTGCGCACCGACATGATATTGCTTGCGTTACAAACATGGACACATACTGTACACGTAACATGCATGACTTATCTCCAAATTTCTCTTGTTTTTTTTAAAACTCGAGGCCTGACTTTGCTCGTTATTGCTTTGCTGCATATAAGCATATATTCAACTCTTTGAAGTCTCAAAACTGATCTTTATGGGCTTTTAGATTTTGTCAACTTTCGCTACTTCGAAAACATAGTCCAAAACTAACATTTCTCTTATCATTGATTCAAAACATTTTGATATATGAATTAAGTAATGTCTTATTAGCTGTAATCGCAAGGAGTGATCTTGATTATCATAGTATATATCAAAAGATGCATCTACTTGTTCTTTCGGTCTCATGTTTTTAAATAGAAGAAATGTTTCAAAAAAAAAAAAAATAATCTACTTGTTCTTTCTCAGAAAAAAAAAAAAAAAGAAAAAAAGATGCATCTACTTGTAATTAGTTCTTGCCCATAGACTTAACCGTACAAGATACTTAGCAAAACATAAAAAATGAAACAATCCGACCCGTTTTTTTTTTTTTTTTTTTAACATTGGATTCGAATTAACATTCCCATAAATGCTAACTCTCAATAACCCAATCAACCAATTAATCAAACAGCGGAAAACAAGACAAATAACCCAGTAAACCATTCAATAATTCCATCCATAACAATAATCAAAAACAACCAATATCTAAACCAGTTCACTCTCCACACCAGAATCACTAACATCCTAGCGGTGCTAACAACCTACTTCACTCAATCGAGACACTAGATCATCTCCTCTTCCTTGCCCGATCCCACGATCACACTTTCTCTTTACCTGCAACACATGGCAAAAAGAGTTGCGTGAGTATTATCAAAAATACTCAGCGAGACGGTCATCCCATCTACAGATTATATGATCAGGCATAAAAAGAATACAATACCAGGGTGAAACAAGCGGCACACACAAACAAGCAAACAGAACAACAAACAGGCCAGCAGCCTCTGTGTCGATCGACACAGTCTCTAGGCGTCGATCGACACACGACTGTCTGCTGCGTCGATCGACACAACCCACGTGTGTCGATCGACACGGCACCTGCTGATCGAAGGATCGAGCCTATCCTCTCATGGCTCCGATCCAATCGACCCCAGTCGATCACCTGAAACATATCAACACATAGCACACCACATACATACCAAATAACAGCAATCAAACGCATCCTATTCAACCTACACCTGATAATCTATGGTCACGCACTCACCTCAAAGGATCGAAAAGAACGAATGAACGATGTTTACTAAAACCCCCGTTCACGACGAACCACTGGTCCAATTCCAAAACAGGCGACTGTTCCGGAAACTAGACACACACAGCTACGCGTCGGTATGCGGATCGCCCCCAGACTCCTTCTGGTTCGGTCGGAAAATCCCTCTGAACCCGATTGATCGCAGACAACAATCTGCACAAACCCACCGAGTTCAAACAGCCATAACTCGGTGAATAATCAACCGAAAGACGAACCGTTTTCGCCTATAACACGAGCAGAGATTGGAGAACTTATCCTCCAAAAATCAGCCCAAACCGCCGCGAAAAGCCCCGCCGTTTGCCCTCTCAAAGATCCGATCAGAAGCTGTCTCACACACACAAACACTTAACTCTTCTCTCAACAATTCTCTTCTGATTTCTGATCCAACAAAACGGCCAGGATCCTGTTCAGACTTTTATATCCAACTCTAGGGTTCTCCCTTAACCAACACGCAAACCGTGCGATCAACCCGACCAAAACCAACTCCCAATTCTCACTTCGAAACCGTGTCGATCGACACTCACAATTTGGTGGTTTTTTTTTTGGCGACAATCCGATTATCGGATGTTAAATGTAAAAAAATAGACATTCACGCATGTACTACTAGCTAGGTATGGCAATGAGTCTAATATTTGGCGATTGTGATCGCCGATAGATTTTATTTTATTTGGTTGGATCGGATGTTTTTGAAGCTAATAATATTTAGTCTTCTAGCAATGAGTCTAATATATGGCAATATGAAGCTAGTTTCTAGCAAAAAAAACAAAAAACAAAAATTTAGTCTCGAAATTCGAAACAGTGATAAAAAAAAAGATTAATAATAGCATTTTGATATCTACAGAGAAAAATATACTATATGAGTGTTTAATACGGACAAAACAATCTAATCCGATTCGAATTGAACAGAATTAATCAGTATAAAAAGCGAAACTATATTTTGATGGTTTTAATGAATTCATTTTATATATTTGAATCTGAATCAAATTGATAAAAAATCGTTTTAAAACCTAAGTATATATAAATAGCAAGAAGATTTGAATGTACAACACCATCTTATAGATAAAGTTTTACTTTTGATACTAATGTTTATAAACCAAAAAGAAATATATAAAAACGAATTTATATGAACTATAACAGAGAATCGAAATATTTGATTAAACACCCCTAAACATACATATATAAAACCTGGAGGTTGGCTTTATTCAAAACTAGGGGTTATTGATGTTCTTCTATCTCTGATATAATTGATGCTTCCGATCTCAATTATTGTTGTTTTCCTTTTTACATATAATAATTAATTAATGCTTCCAGTTTCCTTTATTATTGCTGGTTTTTTTTTCCGGTGTGCGAATGTCTTTTTTAACTCGGTTTGCTTTTCACCTTTTTTGGTTCCACAGAAGACGTTTATTCACACACAAAAAAGAGATTCCATTTCAAAGTTGTTATTCTCGTAAGTTCCAATCCATCTTTCTCTCTATAGACCAAGACTGACTTTGGTTTGGTTTGGATTCATTTTGTTTGTATATTTATTTCATATCTTAAATAAATATAAGTTAATTACAAAAAAATCAACGCATAAAAACTGAAACGAGAATTCTAATTAGCATGACCAGAGTCTAGAAGCATCAAAGTTATGTGCACACGTGTACGGGTATTACCTGCCGTTAATACTTTATTCTGAAATATTACCAAACTTTGAGGACACGTAGATCCATTTCAAAGATTCTCTAAATTGTGATAGTTATCAAGATCCCACCTACATACAAACCAAGACATATTACTACAAATCTAAATAAAATCTTACGAGAACAAATAAAAAAAAATTATAGCACAAGGAGCACTTTTTTTTTTTTTTTGCAAAGCACAATGAGTACTTTAATTACAATAAATTTGTATTCTTAAGAGTCGAGCAACTAAAAACTCGTATCTTTTATTCTGGATTTAGACATATATAAGCCCACTTATTTTTTCCATTTCCATGTTAGGAATTTGAAAATCGAATTTCTTATCATGTCAATTCCTTAATTTTTACAGAAAAACAAAAATCTCCAATAATATTTTTAGAAACTAGATAATATTGCAAGAATTTCGAAATTCATTGAATCCAAACTTTGGAACCAGCTGTCAACAATACCATGCATGTTCCCTCAAGTCTCAATCTAATGCACTTTCAGATTCTTCTAAATGCGAAAACAAAAATAAGTGAATTGAAAACAAAACTGAAAACAAAATTAAAAAATGGAGAGAATAAATAAAATGAATAAAAGAGTATTGTCGAAGTAGGTTTAGGTAAAGAAAGTATATAGCTTTTTATAATGAGCTCGTCAAAGTAAACCTATAAAGAGTGCCCACACCTACCCATCTTTTTCTCTTCTAGTTGGTTTTTCAATAATATACGCTAATTTGATTCTTATTATTATACTTAATGCATGATCATTTGTATACACGATTACGATATTTCCAAATCTATTATCTAAATGGATATTATGGAATATTAGAAATCTTTAATTCTAACGCATGGTATCTATCTTGACGCATGCATGTTTCCAAGATCTCTTCCGTGCTACTTACATCGGATATATTAAATATTTTAATATCAAATTGGTCATTCGGAAAAAAAAAAAATAACGAAACGAAATGATTATGTAATTTTGTATAACAAATTGTGTTTCTATAAATTTTATCATTATTTCCCTTTATATAACCATGTTTGAAAAAGATATAACCAAACATTTATGAAAATGAGTAATTATACTAGTCCATTTGTATCCTTTTGAGTTTGATATATTATACTATACTATGTGCCTGGCTAATATTAATTACCAAAAAATATAGTAAATTAATGAAAACAAAATATTATTGTTAGAATAAAAACAAAATATGGCTAAAACATCACTTATTCAATTGGCAATAAAACTACGAAATGAAACTAAACAAATTCAAAGTAATAAGAAGATGTACAAAAACGGAAAATCTCGGTTTAAGCTTTTAAATTTGGACCACTAGAATAAACTTCAGTTCATGCAATATCAAGATTTTCTAATAAAGTAAAATCAAGCAAGATTGTAAAAAATTAAAAAATAAAAGCAAGATTGTAGATTGTAACACATCAAATGTGAATTGAAAAAAAAAAGAACTCAAGCTTTCTTAATTAAAGATTCAAATATGTTTGGCTTTATGGATACTTCAATCTCATTTTTAAAATTTTCGTAAAGTTAGAAAAACTACTTTCCTCTATTCATCCAAACTTTTTTTCCTACCTTATATGACATGGATTTAAATGATTTCTTTTAAACATTTAATTTATTTATCTGCAATTGGACATATATGTATATAAGTATACATGTGTATGTGTGTGTCTTTATTACAAACTTGAATCAAGATTCTTCTTTTAAACAACAACAACAAAGTTTTCTCCTTTCTTCTTCATCTTCACCATTTTCACATTTCTTCTTTCTCTTTTAAAACTCCTAAACACACAAAAATGACTCGATCGTCTAGATTCCTTGGTACGGCGGCGCCACCACCGCCGGCAGAAATCCTCGCCGCGGAAACCGACATGGTTGTGATTCTTTCAGCTCTTCTCTGCGCTCTTATCTGTGTAGCAGGTTTAGCCGCCGTAGCTCGTTGCGCTTGGCTCCGTCGTCTCGCCGGAGTTAATTCCTCCTCCGTCGGAGTCGGAGAATCTCCGCCGCCGCCGAACAAAGGTCTCAAGAAAAAAGTACTTCAATCTCTCCCTAAATCAACCTTCACATCCTCCTCCTCATCCGCCGGAGTCTCGCCGTCTTCCTCCTCCGCCGACGCCGGAGCCGGTGACTCCTCCACCGAGTGTGCGATTTGCTTGACGGAGTTTTCCGACGGCGAAGAAATCAGAATCTTGCCACTATGTAACCATTCTTTCCACGTGGCGTGTATTGACAAATGGTTGACTTCTCGGTCTTCTTGCCCTTCTTGTCGTCGGATTTTAGTTCCGGTGAAGTGTGATCGGTGTGGCCACCGTGCTTCCACGGCGGTGAATCAGAGTAAAGATCGAACTTCTCCTCCTCCTCCTCAACGTCCTTCACAGTTCACTTCTGCCATCATTCCTGCTTTTCTTCCTTGAAAAAAGTTTACTTTTTAAAAAAATTTCTTTAAAAAAATTATTAAAGAAAAGTATTGTTGTTACTAATTAATTAGGAAATTAGGGATCTTTTTAGTTAATTTCGATCTTTTTAATCCTTCTGTAATCCACTCTTCTTGAATCAATCAGATGGAATTTCGAAGTTCTTGATATTTACAAGAAAATGAATATTAATTTTATTTTTAAAAGTAGTATGTCAAAGAGGATGATTTTATTGATTGGACAAGATGAGCACTAAGAAACAAGTCGGTAATGTGAACTCGTTTGTGAATAGAACCCATAACAGGAAGCAAAAAAAGTACAGTATAATTTTAAAAATTGGAATAGGAAAAGTATATTTCCTTAATTTCCTTGTAATGTTTTTTACAAAATATCTAGCAAACTATTATTGGTCGTTTATCCTTTTCCGACAGTAGACATTAAAATAAAATTATTTTTGTGGGCAATGTTATTTCGCTATTAAAAAAAAGTAACAGCACTACAAGTAGAAAATTAGCAATTTGTGTTGGGTTGATGATTAGCAAAATTGGTAAACTGTAAGTCCAAATTTTTAGTCTGTAGACTCTTAGACTGTTAGTCCAATTTAGTTTTTCTGTGTAGTGATTGTAATATTTTAACAACTTATAAGAAGATTGATTGCTAAATGCAAATTAAATGAGTAAATGATAAATGTGTGAGTGTATTCAATAGTCTTCCTTATTTTCAGTCATAAGTCAAAGAAAGCATGTTATCTATGGTCTCATTTCCTTTACCAGCAATTAAGGATGACTCAGTCTCATATTTATCCAACAAAATCCGAATGGGCAGAAAAATTGATAGTTGTGGTTTTTGCTTATTTTGACCATAAATATACAAAGTTACAGAATTTGATTTTAATTGTATGCAGAACATATATTTAAACTACATGATTTATGAGGGATCAATTGATGAAAGTAAAAATACAAAATGGAAACAATATATTCACAAATAAACGTATATTTTCTAAACTACATGATGTATTTGTAAACTAAACAACCTGATACAAATGAGCATATGTTCCCTTGGTCTAGTGATAAACGGTTTAAAGGTTTTTCATTTCAGGTTTAGAATCCAACTCCTAGAAAATGTGAGTGTTACATATTTATAGATGCAAAGCTTACAAGAGATTCTAGAGTGTTTTTTTTTTTTTTTTTGCACAAAGAGGTTCTAGAGTTTATATATGTAGAATTGTTTGTCGTAATCTCATGCATTGCATAAAAAATTGTTTATTGTAGGTCATGGAACGTGTAGAATCTTGGATTCGTGTATTCCAAAGAGAGTTTTGTTGGTAGATTTGTTCATTATAATCGCATATATTGCATGGAATTAAATTTAATCGATTGACAATAATAATATAATAGGCGACGAAAAAGAAAACGGGAAAACTAAGATGTTAACAAATATCTGTGATATTTTTTTAAAGAAAAATTTGCAACAATGATTTGTCCCTGGATAATTATTTGTTGACCAAAAACTTATATAAAAATTGAATAATCTGTTTAACAAAATATCCCAGAAATACTCCATGTGAAACAAATTACCATAAATTTGATGAAAATAACTTTGTTAGGTCTCTTTCACCATTATAGCGATTCAATTTAGTTTGCTTACATTTTCATTTATGGATTCACGTAGTTATAATTGACGGGTTTATAGAAATTTTTGATTATTATGTAATGCAAGTTGATGACGCCAAACTCATGCAACAAATATTTATGGATTTAACAAAATATCTCGAAATATCTAAAAGAATACTCCATATGAATTACAAACACAAGTTTGATGAAAATGATATCTGTAAGGTCCCTTTTCATAATTATAGTAATTCAATTATTTTGGTTTAGATCTATATCTACATAGATTCACATAGTTATCTTCATTTTTTTTTTTAACTGGATATTTGTGTCAAAAAATGATTTCGAATTTAGATACCGTCAAATCGAAAAATTTAAAATACGGACTAATTCAAGTTTTAGTTGTGGAATATATAAGTTCAACATAATTTCATTCACTATTGTTTTGTCTTAAAAATTAATGCATGATTTAGACCATCTACTGACTAAACTAATATCATGAAGTTTTTTTTTATTAGTTGGGAACAAAATTAAAGTTATTAAAGGGAAAAAGGTGGAGAAAGAGGAATATTGAAGCGAAACGATAAACGTACCACCCAACTTATAGACACTAGAAACGCATGACAAGCTCAAATATTATCTACTTTTCAGTTTCACTAAATGGAATCTTATGCCTTATCTCTTTCTTTTTCTTTTTCCTTGAAATGTTTATTATATAACATCCAAGAGGCAAAAAAGTGAAGAAAATTTTCGGCCAAAACTTTTTCATCATTTCACTTCACTTTTTTCATATTTGTCTTCTACAAATAGCACAAAATTATCTAACTTTTTAATTGTATTTTCTTGTTTAAGACCGAACGTATTCACATTATTTGATAAACATCCTCAAAATACGATCAAGTCCCTTTTCTTTTATAATTTTACTTCGATGCATACACTTGGTTACTTTTAAACTTATTACGAGTATTGTTTAGCAAAAAAAAAAAAAATTATTACAAGTATATTATTTTTTTTGAATTTTTTTTTTTTGAAAAAAGTATTAAAATTATTGTGAGATTGGATTCATTAAAAATTAAAATCATGTTAAAACAAGTCCAACAACAACTGTTAATGATTAAAAACAAAGCGAGAACATTGAAGTAGATAAAACAGGTTTTTCTTTGGTTTTGTTAGCTTCAAACTCAAGTAGTTCCTCGCACTATGTGTCTTGTGTAAAGTGCATTTTGCTTTCAAGAATATTTTCTTCTTAGATGGAGATGATTTCGCGAATATGTAAATCCAATCAACTAATAAATTAAGAAGAATAAAAGAAAGTTTAGATAGAGAGGATGGTCCGAGGTTTAAAGTATATTAAAAAGTTACATTTTATTTTAAATTATATATATATATATATATATATATATATCATTTCATTGTAGGTACTTTCCTCCTAACTATCTTTTGTCCATATAGTCAATAAAGTGATATATTTCAAAGATTCACTCATTCATCTCTCAAATGACTTAAATCTCCCCTAACTTTTTGTTTTCCTACTTCTTTTCAAGGTTCGCATTGTGTTACTTTATATCATTATAACTCTTTGCCATCCTCATCACGGCAGACTCCATACTCCCAAATATAACTATTTACTCCTCCTTTCATAAAAGCTACAACAAGTTTGGAATATGTTCATTAGGAGTGAAGTCAAATAAAATTTTTTAGGGTTCAACCCATTTGTATGAATGACTAAAATACAAGATGTAGAACATAAGTTGCGTATAACATGGTTATAAGAGAAAAAAATTACATCAGTACATGTAGGCGTGGGCGTTCGGGTTGGTTATTTTCGGATCGGTTTCGGTTACCCGAAATATTCAAAAGTTACCCAAAATATTTAAAAATTATCCAAATATTCATAAATACCCGATTTTTTTTATTTAGTTCGATTTTGTAATTTTTAACTCGAATTATCCGAAAAATAACAACAATTGTAAAGTTTATATATAACTAAATTAATTATTTTTACCCAAATATATTCATAATATCCTAAATTGATCGAAAAACAAAACGGAAATGCCTAAATTATATGAACATATCCGACCTTATATTTAAATATTTTTAGGTTGATTTATGTTTCGGGTAATTCGGATACCCATTCGGTTTTCGGTTTGGTCCGAGTTCGGATTCGGTTTTTCGGTTTTAAATGTTTAGAACTCATTCGGATATTTTAGAAACTCGGGTTCGGTACGGTTCGGGTAAATTTTAGTCGGGTTCGGATCGATTTTTTGGTTTCGGATATTTTGCTCGCCCCTAAGTACATGTGTGACCTACTAATTAATTATAATTAGATCGCGTTTTAACTCTTAAGAAAAATGATTTCAAACTTTCAAAAACACACACGCACACATATCTATTTATGGTAAACAGTAATCTTGATATTTAGAAAAAAAACCGCAAGAAAAAGTGGGAAGTGAATAAAAAAATGAGTTCCAAAAACTAGTCATCGTAAAGTCATAGAAAGGAAGAAGATAATTATGTTGAAGTATGATTGTTAATTTGCAACTTTTTGGTGATATGTTCGAATCTATGAAGATGCATTTTTTTTACCCAAAAAAAGGGTCTTAGAAGGTTTATATCGCGATATTTTTTTTTTTTCATAGAATCTCTCGATCATGTTTCACACACATAGTTTTGGGTAACACTGCCTCGTCCAGAGGGTTTAACTTTACGAAAGAACAAAAGGAGCAGCATCACGTGCCCTGCTCGAGAACAAAAAGAGTAAACTTTAGGCCTCAATACTACCAGCCCAAAGTTAGCCCAATAGGATACTGTATCGGCCTCAGGGCCGGCCCTGGGCAAAGCCCACTGAAGCATTGGCTTTGGCCCCAAAATTTAATTAACCCATTTAGGCAGAAAAAAATTATATATATTTAATATATAAACAATTGTATGTCCATTATGACCGTAAAAGTGATGAGTTTTGGTTTTTTTTTCCAATTATATGGGGCAGAAAAAAGCAGAAAATCGAAAGCCCAAAACAAAATATCTATAAACAAAAAAACTAGTTTTTTTCTTCTATTTTCTCTTCTATTTATTCTATACAAAATCTTAATATTATTTGGTCCCATTTTATGTGGCCCCATTTTTTTTTTTTGTTTATGGCCCCACTTTTTCCAGGGCCGGCCCTGATCGGCCTGATGTTTATCAATTGATGAACTAGCTTTGCTTCATTCATTGGTTCACATGTGAAAGTCATAAAAAGATTAACACACATAAAAAAAAGAAAGACCAAGTCTCGTGATGGTAGGTTAGTTTACACATGGACAAAACAAAACCTATAAAATAAGTTGCATTATTACAAGGGAGTATTAATTAACCATTTACATTGCGTTCTAGACAAAACCACGTTCATAGCCAACTCATGTCATGTCTCTCCTCTTACCATCAATGGCAATCACATCACATCTCAATCTATACATCAACCAAAAACAACAATTTCAGAAAGTCCATAGATTCATTCGCCAATCCGTTTTGAGTTGGAAACCCATAAAACTTAATAAGTTTTGTTTTGGAACACACTTTACGGTTTCAGAAAACTAATCAAGGAAGCCAAGAACAGATTTGTGGAGAGACATGAATGAAACAAATTTTGTGCGCAAATGATACATGTGAATAGTGAAGAAACAAACAAACAAACAAAGAATGAATAGCGAAACATATACAGACAGTACTTTGGAGTTTGGAATGGAATAATGCATTCATTCTCTCCCTCACTTTCTCTCTCTTTGCATTGTCGTGTGAAGATAAGCTGGATTTGTCTGTCACTTGTGCTGTCAACAGCATTAACAGAATTACCTGAAAAAGAAGAAGAAGAAGAAAGCAGGTGTTTTTGTTGTTGTTTGTGTATAATACAAAGTGTGTGAATCTTGAATTTTGAGTTTGGGAATGTAAGGAAAGTGTTACCTGATTAAAGGTCAAAGACATTATTATCATCAGTTTTTAGACAATCTCCATGCTGCTCTGTTTTCTCTTGTTGGACTTGGAGAAGAAGCACATCTGAACCCAGCTCTTCTTCGGCTTAACCATTAGAGATTTCGCGTTTCTCGTCTCCACAAGATCATTCATGTATTGAACAACGGCCTGTAAGCATAAATCATCCGTGAGCGAGTACCATTTTAGCATAGAATTAGAATCAAGAGGGAGAGAGAGAGAGGGAACCTGAGGGCCCTTTTCGGCTATATCCCGAGGAGGAACTTGCAGTGGATTCTCCTGAGCGCGGAAAACACGCAACTTTGTAAGCATTTTGAAGGAATCTGGAAGAACACGGATTTGGTTATTGCTTATATCAAGCTCTTCAAGCATCTCAAGGTTGCCTATTGATCTCGGGAGTGATATCATGTCAGCGAAATTGTTTCCGATATTCAGCTTCACAAGCGTTGTGGCAAAACATAAGCTCTCTGGCACAGACTCGAGCTCATTGAAACTCACATCCAGCTCTTTGAGGTTAGCTAAAGAAGACATCGTCGTGGGTAACTGCCTGATGTTATTGTAACGGACAGACAATATCTCTAGCGTACTGATCTTCCCAATAGCTTCAGGAAGAGCTTTGAGTTTGTTATAATCTGCACGCAATTCTTTCAACGAAGAACACCCACCGATTGAATATGGGATCTCTTCGATATCATTTGTCTCAACGTCGAGCTTCTTTAGACTCACAAGAGAACCGATTGATTCAGGGAGAATCGGGAGGTTGTTACAGCTCAAATCAAGCTCCTCGAGCCGAACCAATCTGCTAAATGCAGAAGGCAGAGACGATAACTGGTTACCACTAAGATTAAGGTAAACCAAGTTCAACAACTCTCCAATAGACTCAGGAAGCTGACCGATTCTGTTGGAACGCAAATCGAGCTTTGTCAAAGAAGAAAGTCCTCCTATGGTGTTTGGCAATACCACAATATGATTCTCAGACAAATCAAGCGAAGTCAGACTCGATAACTTCCCAATCGAATCAGGAAGCCACTCGACTTGTTCCGTTAACTTGTTCTGTAGATTCAGCTCTTGAGTAGCTTTCTTAGCTGATACCTCAATCAAACTAGCAAGTTTTATCAAACTTAGCTTCTCTCCCTCATTGCCTACACATAACAAAACGATTCACACTACAGTTACTAAACCATACTCTAATTCCAAATCAAATATCTAGTTCTATGAATTCTATCTAAAGGTCTAAACTTTATACAATTCCAGTTCCTAAACTTTAAATCAATCCAAGTTTAAGAACTCACCAGCGAATTTTCCCGTGGTAAGAGATGAATCAACAATCTGAGGTTTTCGAGGAGCTGCAAAACCATCACTGTAGAGAGGAGACTTAGCTTTGGTCACGAAGCTATCGTCTCGTGAAACCATTTCCTTAGGTCGAACAAGAGGCTTCTCGGAGAAATCAGAACGAACCACCGGAGACGGAGGAGGACGAGAAGGAGCAGAGCCGTTAGAGGAAGGAGAAGCGATACAATTAGAAGCTCTCTGAATAAATTCGTCGAACAAGATATGTGCAGTTTCCAGATCGAGAAGTTTCAAAGCTTCTCTTTTCTCTTCTTTGCTACGAAACTGAACAAAACTTTTCTTCATTTCTTGTAAAACCATGAAAAGCTCACCAGGTACTTCAGAGCTTTTCCTCTGTTTAGCAATGGCTTCTAAACAAGCTTGATCTTCTTTCTCAACGTTAAGTATCAAACTTTTAGCTGCTTCGACTTCGTCGATTCCTGGTCTTGGTGGTAAAGATCTGTGAATTCTCATAATTTCTTCAACTACTTGCTCTGTTGAATCCAAACGCTTATCCAATTGCATCAAATCCATTATGGAAAAAACCCAGAAATTGGAAGGAAGAAGAAGATAAGGAAAGAAAGAAAGAAAAAAACCCTTTTTTTTTATGTGAGTAAAGTTTAGATTTTTAAGTGAGAAAGTGAAAAGAGAAGAGTTTATGTAGAAACCCAGAGATTGTTCTTCATAAATACAGCTGTTTCCATCACTCTTTGTCTCTCTCTCTCTCTCTCAAATTTTTCTTCTTCTTCTTCTTCTGTTTCTTCCTCAGTTCTTATTCTTCTGAATAGAAAATTAGTATTGATTTACTTTTTTATATTGTCACTAAAGAAAGTACAAAGTTGATAATTAATATCTTTTTAATTACCTTTTTAAAAAAGTTTTAAAACAGATTTGTATTTTCCTAAAATGTTGCTATTTTAATTAGCATTATTAATTTGTTATTAGTGTTAAGAGGATATTTTTGTATTTTTTCTTAAATCCGACGGAAATAACGTGAACCGTGGGATGGTGACCTATTGCTTATCTATGGATTTTGTATAACCACGTTATTCCCATTTTCTCCCTATTCAACACCTCCTTTATCGTATTTTCTACATATTTACTGAATATCCGTTAAAATCGATCTGATTTGGTATTCATTTCGTTATGATCCGAAAAATCTAGATATTTATTTTGAATCAAAACAAAACAAATAATAAAATTTAGTATCTATCTAAACTGAAACAAATCACAAATACTAATTTTAAAAATCCGAATATCCAATCCGATCCGTATATTACTTATATATACATATAATATAGTAGATTTATAACGTATATTTATATTTTTTTACTTTTAAATATTGGCGAATATATTTATAGTAAAAATAGATAGATACTAACTTTATTTGAAATATATTTTTTAAATAAAAAAATAAATATTTCATTCATTCACCAAATTATTCATTCACTTTTTATTTTTTAGACAATTTATCGAATAAAATTATACTTATTTTGTATATTTAATATTGATTAATTATTTTAAATTTTATACTAATTTTTTTTGACAAAAATATTATGATGTTTTATTTTATTTTTTTTAAACAAATATCCGCGAAAATTCGGATATCTGCAAATATTTAGAAAAATTCGGATATCTAAAAATTTTTTGAAGCAAAACAAATCAAAAAATTAAATAACCGTCAAAATAAATTAAATTACAAATATTGTATTTTTTTCCGAATATTCGATCCATGGCGAAGGCTAGTATCTACGGAAAGTATCAACTCCATTTCGAAAAGTAGTATTACTATGAAGCTTAATATGTAACAGATTCTGCGGAGATTAATGCCTATTTCCACTTTTCTGTCCCCCAAAAAGAAGATAAATGTTAGTTACCGTTAGATTATTGAGTATTTTTTTATTTTTTTATTTGCTAGTAAATGGTTCTATTGAAATAAGGCAATTCTAGGGATCATCAAAAATAAGGGGAAGCATTAAATAACTCAATATAGTACATTATTGCTCTGATTATATAAGTTAAATAAAATATACTGGATAACACATTTTTTGGTCAAATAATAATATAGTTTTGATTACAGAATTATTTCTAAAGAGTACTATTAAAACAAATAATGTGCACAAATTAAAAGAGTTTAAAACTGCAAAGAAATACTATAAGAGAACCAACACGCGTCGGTGAATGGGCCGATGGTGTGTTGTCCTTTAACCTGTATCCAGCTGTCACATTCACAGTCCCCACCTGCATATACGCATATCGGAGGATATATATTTGAACAGTTCATTTTGGGTTGGACCGATGGTTTTTAGGTTGGAGACTAACGTGAAAGTCCAAGTAGAATTAGACCGATTGTAAAACTTGATCAAATATTGATACGATCCAATAATATTCCATTCATTAGAGCATGTACATTGGGGGTGTTCTCAAGTGTGTTTTTAAAATATAAAATTATTAAATTTGAATAAAATGAAGAAAGAGAGTGTTTTTGTGGGATGTATTGAATATAAAATTAATAAAATTTGAAGAAAGAGAGGAGATAGTGGATGTGTTTAAATATAAAATTAATAAAAGTTGAGAGCATGAGAGAGAGTGTTCTTAAAGTAGTACTTTTAGATAGTGTTCTCAAAATAAAAAGAGAGTGTTTAAATATAAAATTAATAAAAATTGAGTAAAAAGATGAAAGAGAAAGTATAAAGTTGAGTAAAAAGAAGAGAAAATGTGTGTTTTAATAATTTTATATTTTAAGAACACCATTGAGAGCACCCAATGTACATGCTCTTAGTTTTCCACTCATCATAATTATTTCATTTATCCCTTCGCTGACAATAAATTAATGTTATCTTTTACTTGAAAGTATGTTTGAACATTGTTTCACAAGTTTTATCTTTGATTGATTTTTATTCGTATACTTTATTGAAATTGTTAAATATTTATTAGAAAGTCAAACAAAATCAAAAACAAAAAGATAAACGGCCGACACAAAAAGAAGAAGAAGATAAACTGCCAAAAAAAAAATTGATATATTTTCTTGTCGTCGCTATAAAAGTTGAGATTTAATTCCACTTTTTAATCAAATACTAGCTTTTATTCATGTCATAGGTTCATTTTATCGACTACATGCATGATTTTGAGAAAAAAAAATGTATTTAACTTCCACATTCTTCGTCGCTTTTCTTCATCGTATTAAAATTGGATGTATAGTTAGAACATAATTTGGGCTATTTTTCTACAAACAAATCTCAGTTTACAACTAGCCATTGAATTTTAACTCTTATGTCTGTCTGCCAGAAAAACACTTGACATTCGCTAACTGTTAAGGATTTACAATGTTAATACGTTCACTTACATAGTTACATAGGCATCTGGATAATTTGGTTCGATATGTTGATACAGTTTGGTTTTAGATAACCATAGAAATCAAAATATTGGTTATGCTGCTGCCAATAATGATATGTTGCTCCATGTCTTTTGTATGTGTGAACAATGACTACAAGATATAGAAGCAGAATCAAAGAGATTGCCTCCCAAGTATACACAGTCTAACACTTGCACGTACACGTTACATATAACATACTTTTATTACTTTATTTATTCCAAATTGAAAGATGATTTAACTCATTAAACAACATTGATAATTAGCTTCCTAATTATTATTTTTATTTCTTAGTCCAATCATGTATTTTTTGCTCTGGCTTACCATTTTCCGACAAGTAAATACCATCGTCTTTGGCAATCCAAATGTACGATTCACCACATTTACGAACAAACCCTCCTGTATATGCTCTAAAGCTTTGAAAATACTCCATTTTAGGCCCTTGTCGTAGGTCACAATCCCATTTTGTCCTAATGAATACGTTGTCGCCGAACCTAATAGTGAATGCAGGACCATTGAAGTTTACATAGTGGATGCCTAGATCGTTGTCTTTAGATTTGCAATGGACTTCGAGAGTGCTACGGCTTGAAGCTAAGTTGTTTTGAAAAGCTACGGTATTCTTACCACACCCAGCTTCGCTCAATCTAACAAACAATGTAACAAATAACATAAAAACAAAAGAACAACTACTCATTTTTGTCTCTCTAGCTTTTTTTTTGCATTATAGTTTTTTTTGATAAAAAAAACTATAATATGGAGGAATATGAATCTAAAAGCATCGGGGTGTACTTATTTATGATTTGATGACTGTCTTTGTATTTTCTTCTAATAAACTATCTCATGGTTTGGTTTAACTTCTTCCATTTGACCAAATTTTTTTTCCCATTTCTTCCTTTTGACCAAAAAGAAATTTCCAGTTCTTCTTCTTTTTAGTTCGTGAATTTTGTAAGAGAAACAGACCGAATCTGGCTTTTAGGAATCCCAAAGAATTATTATAGAAAACAAAAAAATCTTGTTTTTGACCACTTATCATTTATCTACATTTAACTTTTAAAGTATTAAAGAATTGATCCAACGAAATTAACTTGTAATCCAGTAAAAAAAGTACATTTAAGAAAATTAAATACCCAAAGCTACCGTGACATATTACATAAAATGTCATTAGAGAAGAAATATTCAAAGAACAAAGAAAATAAAAATCATTAAAGGTAATAACAATTAAACTCATAATCCTACACCCAAACAAGAGAAATAGGTTTTCTCATACTATCCATGTATGATGTAACCAAACATACATTATTTTTAAAAAAACATAATTAATTTTTAATGGCCAATCAAATTGAAGAAATAAAATTTAATATCCAATTACATTAATAATAATCCGTTTTAATCATTATACCACATTCATTTTAGTACGATCAAAAGAATCTATAAGTTTTTCCTCCATATGTTATGACTCGAATTTTTAAAAATGATCATAAATTACTCAACATATAAAAAAATAATGTGTGTTAAAAATTACACATCGGATATCAAAACTAATATTGGTCTGGATTCAAGCTATAAAAAAGGCTAAGATAATGAAAAACTGTAAGAGTAGGAAACTTAATTTAATAGGCGTCCAAATTAAAAGCTTTAATTCGTTTAGTTCGGTTTGAACCAAATAGTTAGAAAATATAATATAAAAATTTAAAATATATAATATACTCCAGTTTGGTCAAAAAGTTAGAATACTATAAATTTTAATATTTGTAATATTTGGCTTTGATCAAAAGATGAAATATTAAACGTATTTTAAATTGATCAAAAAGAAATATTCAGTATTTTAATTCATTTAATATTTTAACGTTTTGTATATGTGAAGTGTGAACAAAGAGTTGCAGCATTGGAATTTTCGGATGGTTTATCCAAATGACATCAAGATATAGAAGCAGAATAAAGAGATTGGCTCCCAAAGTATACAGTCTAACACTTGCACACGTTACATATAAAATAACATAGCGTTATTGAGAATTTGTATCTATTAATTTGGTATAAAATTGTGAACTTGTAGCCGCAAATAAACATATAATTTGTATCACAAGTCATGTGAAAGCATTGTTCAGTAAGCTACATGATGATACTTGAAAACTCAAGAACATACTTGCTCCCATGGAAGAAAACGCTCAAGAATTCAAGGACATGGTTGTAGATTACCGTACATCGATTTCAAATGAAATCATACTTTTATTACTTTCTTTATTCCAATTTGAAAGATGATTTAACTCATTAAACGAAATCAATTTTTTAGCCCAATCAAATTCTTTTTCCTCGGCTTACCATTCTTTGACAAGTAAAGACCATCATCTTTGGCAATCCATGTGTAAGATTGACCACATTTATGATTTTTCCCTGCATAATATGCTCTAAACCTTTGAACATACTCCATTTTAGGCCCTTGTCGTAGGATACAATCCCATTTTGTCCTAAAGAATATGTTTTCGCCGAACCTAAAACTGTATGCAGGATCATTGAATTTTATAATGTAGATGCCTAGATCATCGTCTCTAGATCTGCAGTGGACTTCGAGATTACTATGACTCGAAGCTAAGTTATTTTGAAAAGCTACATTTTTACGGCATTTAGCTTCGCTCAATCCAACAAACAAGACAATAGTTAACAGAAAAACAAAAGAACATTTATTCATGTTTACCTATCTAGCTTTTTTTTTTATATATAAAATTAATTTGGGGAATATGAATCTTAAAGCTTAGTGGAATGATTATACGTTCATGATTTGAGTTCTACAACGGTTATTACAAATTCTCTATATTGATATCTTGTGTTTTATGATTCTCTAAGATTATCTTCTGGTCTAATGCTTTCTCCATATTAATTTACATCTTTATTTACTTGCTTTTTATGTTTATTTTCGTTTCACATTTAGTCACAAACAACAAACTGTTATTTTCAGTTTTAACTTAATTCAAAGTTTATAAATTTGTACCATAGCTATATGATCTTCTTTTTTTTTTTGATCAACAGTTATATGATCTTTAGTTGATCAATTATCTAAATACTATTGCGTTGTTGTGAACTTGTAAAAAGATTACGAGGATTAGAATCTTAATGCATCATGCCACCAAGCTGTGTTTGTTATATTGTCGTATCTGTAACTGGAAACTCAAGAACATACTGATTTCATGGAGGCAATTGATTTAGAAATCCAAGACATGGATGAATAATATATATATATATATATATATATATATTTTGAAATGAATGTTAAATTATATTTAAACCAAAAAACCTGTTTTACATGAACTGCATCTATTGTTTAAATTTAATCAGCTAAAAACTCAAAAAATAAACGCAAAAAGATCAATATTTGTATTGCACATTATCACACATTGATTTTAAATAAAAACCATATGTTTATTACTTTATTGATTTCTATTTGAAAAATGATTGAACTCATTAACGAGGTTAATCATCAGCTTCCGAACTTCTCTATTCTAGCCCAATCAATTTTTTTTACCTTTGGCTTACCATTTTTCGACAAGAAAATGCCATCATCTTGGGCAATCCATACGTACACTTGAGAACATCTAAGAAAAAACCCTCCTCCTGTATATGCTCTAAACTTTCGAACAAATTCCTTTTTGTGTAAGAAACAATCCCAATATGTCCCTACCCAAAAACTATCGCCGAACCTAATAGTGTATGCAGGACCACTGAAGTTTACATAGTGGATGCCTAAATCGTTGTCTTTAGATTTGCAATGGACTTCGAGAGTGCTACGGCTTGAAGCTAAGTTGTTTTCAAAAGCTACGGAATTTTTACGACACTTAGCTTCGCTCAATCCAACAAACAAGGCAATAAGTAACAGAAAAACAAAGAAACAATTATTCATTTTTTTTATCTATCTAGCTATGTTTTGTTTTTTGTGATAAAAATAAATTTTGGAGGAATATGAATCGAAGAGCATCATTGGAGTGTACTTATTTATAATTTTGCCTGTCTTTGCATTTAGGATCCATGTATTCAATTATTGCCCTAACGATCTCATGATTTAATTTTTTTTTCCATCTTTCTTTACTAGTTCGTGGATTTTGTAAGAGAAAAATCAGATTAGATCTTCCTTTCAGGAATCCCAAATAACAAAAATCTCGTTTTTGTACCTTTTGTGTATATGATGATTACTAGACTACAAGCTAATTTCGTCGGATTAGTTTGCTAATAATTTGAAAAGGATCCCTCTCTCTTCCCATTGGTCCATTTTGCACCTCTATTATGAAACCATTTATTTTCTTATTTTCTTTTATTATGAAAATTCAAATTTGGATAGATATGCATTTTCTACCTTTTATATCACTAATAAATTAGCTTTAGTCTATTTTAAAAATCTATGTGTATTTATTTACTCAGTCCAATTATAAATTTTTATTTATTTATAATCTATAATGAAACTGCATTTATTTATTACATTTAATTTTGGGTGGATTTTATATTTAGCACTAATTAATTAGCTTTAATGCACTTTATAAATCCACTTTTTTTTCCACCAAATCGCTTCTTTTCATGTCATAGTTTAATTTTAATTTTATAGACTACAAACTTTTGAGAAAAAAATGTATTTAACATCGATGGTAGTTTTTTTTTCATCGAATTAAAGTTGGTTAGATAGTTAGAAAAATTTGGTTTTGGGGAAGAATTGTTTTTAGCCTCTTTTGAATATTTCAACTATGCTCTGCAGTCTGCATCCAAAGCTACACAACCAATTCAAACGAGTTGCGATGGCGATCAATGCTCTATAAACAGAGCTAAGCTAAAGCAGAGTAAGAATGTAACAATTAAACATCTCTCCTAAGCAATGAAACACACACTCAATGAATACTAACTCCAACAACAAGAACCTTTTATAGCATCAATTGTTCATTGAATCACATAATATAGAATCTTAATCTAAACAAGGTTTGAAAAAATAGAAATCTTATTCGAATAGAAAACGAATTCCAATCCCGAGAGTCGCTAACTGAGATCCAAAATAATTTGCAGGAGAATTCAAAAGTCTAACATTAAACCTTATGCTTGATTATCACAATCGATACATTATTATGGTCTTGAGGAAGAGTCTGAGCCATTTGAAGCAACTTCCCAAATTTGTTTGTATCAAGATTATCGTCTAAGAGCTGAAGCTGTGGTCTTGAGCATCGGAAAAGGAACACCACAGAGCTCGGCAACGGATAATACCTAAGTAAAAGATGTGATTACCAAAGCAAATATTGATGAAAACATACTAATTTTTCGAGCAAAAAACAAGGAAAAAAAACTAATTAATAACAATAACCACTGATCAAAATAAACTCATTAACATTTTTCAAAATATCTCTCTACATGAGCTTATTTATTTCACGTAACAATCAACTTATCAAAGTATAAACCTATTGTTGGCTAGTCGAAGTATTTTGGAGCAATTTTCTCCACAAATGACTTATCACTAATCACCTTTATATTATTAATTTAATATTTTCAATATAACAATGCAGGAGGTCAATATTATGGATTATTCACTCTTAGTTGGAGTTGACAACAAGAACCACGAACTTGTGTGTGGAATAATCGACTACTTAGTACCTTATACCGCTTTAAAGAAGCTCGAGTGGTTTGCAAAAAGTTGCGTTATGGGTATTACTTGTAACAATCAAGAGCCTACGGTCATGCACCCAAACGCTTACATGAGGAGACTCACAAATTTTGTGGAGAGGGAGTTCAAATGCAATCTTGCGTAAAGAGAGAGTGTTTCTAGTTATAGAAATCTTATTCGAATAGAAAACGAATTACTCGAAAACGCATGACAACAAATTCCTAGTTAAGAAGATTAGCGAGACAGAGTATAACTCGTTCGTCTACAAAATCGCTCATACATATTTCCATTACATAAAGTCCACAAAGGACACTTGTCTTGCGAAAATATTTAGGGCATATAAGGTATGATGGTTCTTTGTTTGATTTATAATTCAATCCTTATTTTAGTTGTTTGTTTCTTTGTTTGAATATTACCCTCTTTGTTGCAGGTGATTGATGGAAACAAGAAATATTACCCTCCTTGTTTGGTTGGTTTTGCTGATGGTAGTACGACGAAGTCTACTAGTATGGGAATGTTGCAAGCTCACGTGAGGAATGAAGATAGTTGATTTCTTTTACTCTACAACTGTGTTGTCAATAGTATAAATAGAAGCAGTGCGAGAAAGTGAGAGGTGACCGACTGTTTTAGGTATTTGGGAACGAACATATGTATTTGTTATGGAAAGACGTTGTAATCTCTCTCTGGATATGGAACAATTGGTGTAATTTTCCTTGATAATCAATAAAGCTTAAGTTTCCAATTAGTGGGATACTTGAATATCAGTTTCGTTAGTATTATTAAGGTTAGATTGCATTTATATACTTAGAGAGGAGAACCAAAGAGTCACATTGCCAACCTGGAGATCAGGAGATTGATATTTTTGACTTGAGAGTCTTAATCCTTTTGAAAAGTCATCAATGGAGCTACAAATGTCGGGTAAGACAATTATCTGTCGAATTTGGAATCTTTTGACGGTGAAAATTTCATAAGGATCTTTCAGTTATGTTGAAATTGTACAAGTTTCAATCCAAGAAAGGATTTGACGGACAACTTCTGAATTTAGGAGAAGCTAAGCCGAGCTTATCTCAATCAATTGTTGTGCACGGAAGCTAGAGTTGAAAATATTTTAGTTCGGCACAGAAGGTATTTTGCTTAAGGAAAGGAGTTGCCAAAAGTTTGGACCTTTTTTTCCTCTATGCATTCGAGAACATTACACGACATTATTTGTAGGAGTGGAGGAGATTACCTTACTCTTAGTGTTATTTGTTAGATACAAAATGGGAAGAAATCAAAGCCTTTAAACATAAAAATATTAAAAATACATGACTCAAACACCAAAATCGAAATCGTCACTAAAAGATTAAGGAGCATATGTTATATTCTTTGTCACAGAAAGTTTATATCGTCTTTAGCAAAAAAAAAGAAAAAAATGCTATCGTCAATAGTCAAAAACTTCAAACTTTTTTTGTTTTTTTCCCAAATATTTATCATTACATTAACTTTTTAACGAAACAGAGTTTTAATTAAAAACAGAGGCAAAAGGGGAAACGAAAACAAACATGAGACTTAGGAGAAGCAGAGGTTTCAAATGTCTGCGTCTATCAATCCGAAGGGGAATCGAAAACAAACATAAAACAATCAAGCCGAAGCTATCCTTCTAATGTCTGCTTCCATGAGGGTTTGAAGCCAAGCCGGAGGACCCAAAGCGATATATGATTGATGTCGATTCCCATGAGATGCACTATGTGCAATCTTAAAAGCAATCAAGTTTGCCTCCCTAGATTCGGAAACAAACTTCCAATTGGGCACAGGACGAAGCATCTGAAGAAACTTTGTTGAATGAAACAAGAAGGATGGCCAAGCTTTGGGCCTGGAGATCGCATTGACCAATTCCGTCCCTGTTGAAGCGAAAATCACTCGTCTATAATTAACAAACTTCAAACTTAAAATAATAAAATGTATTCTTGACAAAAATAAATAACAATAATTAAACGCAGTCGTCTAAAAACATGTAGATATCGTTGACTAATAATACTCCAAAAAACATTTGGTTAAACATTTGAAGAGTTTTGCCCTTCCCTTCATACCAATTTTTTTTTAGTGATAGTTATAATTTAATTTTAAATAATTGTTAAAATACCAAAAAAATAATAATGAAACTTATTAACAATTAAACTCTTATTTTAACGTAGAAATGGTTTTGAACTTGAGATGAGAATTTAAAAAAATCTCTTTTACTTTTAATATTTACTACTAGACTACAATATACTTTTAAGAAATGATGCCCTAAAATTATATAATATTATCCGAGGTTCTAGGCAAATGTTTTTTTTTAAATAAATGGCCTTGGAAAAGGGTATATATCAGCATAGGTTAATTCACCTAATAACTCACAAAAAGAAAAACATAATTAGAAAAAATAACGAATAATCATACCATATGGTGTTTTTAGTTACTTAATTAACTATACCTTTTTTTGTAGTTATTGAATAAATTAATCCCAAATGGTTTATTTGACAACATTGCTCCACTTGGTCAAAAAAATAATTAAAAGCTAATTCCCATTTTTTTCTTCTTAAACTCGTTGTTAAAAAGAGACATAAATGGTTTGGGATTTTTTTTCATGTTTAATATTTAAAAGAGATTTTTCAGATATTGATATTGAGATCAATTTTTAGACTTACGAGTGGAGGTTAGTTGTCATTTTTTTTTTTTTGTTTTTTTTTTCTTAATGTTAATAATATTTTTATTTCTTTCGTAGATTCCTAATTTGTATCTCAAAAGATGTTAATTTTTTGCTAATAATTTTCCAAAATATATTCGTTATGTATGGGCTAGGAAGGCCCAAACTGAGTTAAACGCGACTGAAGCCCAAGACAAGTAAAACTCGGCGTTTTGAGCTGGTTTTCTTTCTGTTACAAGATTTAAAGAAACAGAGAGGAGGGAAGACGATAACTGAACACGAAGCAGAGTTAGTGAGAGAGTAGAGAGAGAAAGTAGAGAGAGAGAGAGAAGAGAGAGAATCATCATCTTCTTCGTTTTTCGTTCTTCTTCTTCGTTCTTCGTTCTTATGAAGTGAAAACTCGTTCAATTCATGTTGCGTGAGTATGTAAGATCACATTGATCATGGAGAATCCTTTGCTCTGATCGAGAGAAGAGGGAATCATCTTCGTCTTTCTTCGTTCGTGTTTGTTCGCTCTTCGTTGAGATCTTGTTTTCAGAGTATGAACAATTCACCGTAAGTTCACTAATCTTGGAAAATCTTGTTCTCGATCCTCTTCAATCTTTACCTTGGAGCCTTTGAAAATCGAATTAGGGTTGAAATCGTAGAAAATTAGGGATTGTAATTGAGTTTTTTTGGTACAGAAACTTTGTGGAATCAGAGGTAAGGAGATAGTGAAAGTAGACAGAGAATCATATCTTTTTCTGGAACAATTGAGTTTCTTGAGTAACAATTAGGGATTACGGCAAGACGATAGTGAAAGTAGTCAGAGAGAATCAATCATCTTCTTCTGCAATTTTTCTGGACTGTGACATTGTTTCTTGAGTAATCAATCACCTTTTAAGATTGTGACCATGGTTCGTGGATGATTGGTTTTGTTTTGAGCATAACTAGTGTTCTGGTTGCACATTTTGTTGAAACAGTTAGGGATTACGGCTTCTACTTGAGCGTTTTTGTATACAAATTCTGCGGAAACAGAGGCAAGAAGATAGTGAAAGTGGACAAATATAATCATCTTCTTCTGCAAGTTTTCTGGAGTTGAACGACTGAGATATTGTTTCTTTAGTAAGAAGTCACCTCTTAAGATTGTGATCCTAGTTAGTGCATGACTGGTTTATGTTTTGAGCATAATCGTCTCTTGATTGCATGTTTTTTAGGATCTAACCATGGAGTCAAGCTCTTCGGGTACTTTGTTTGATTATAACTCCATCTTTGTTTTAGTTGTTAGTTTTTTTTTTGTTGGACTTTAACTCTTTTTGTTGCAGGTAAGGGATGAATTAAGAAAACAATACATGATAGTAATGGAGAATGTACTATACGGCAAAGACATAGAAGTTTTGTATGACTTGAAAGGAAAGTTGGAGAGGAATCTCAACCTTAGTGATGCAACTCACGTTCAAATCGAAGAAGAGTTCATGGAGGATGTCAAGAACCAAGCTCTATACATAAGTCAACCTTCTAAGGAAACCCTACAAGCTGCCGTAAACAGAGATGCAAATTTCCTAAAAGTGAGCTTTCTAATCTCTTGAACTTGTTAAAGTGCAATAGTTTATGTTTTTACTTTAATCTAGTTTATATTATTAGTTTAACCTCTTGAGCACTTTATCAAGGTGCAGTAGTTTATATTTATTAATAATCTAATCTTTTCAATATATAATGTAGGAGGTCAATATTATGGATTACTCACTCTTAGTTGGAGTTGACAAAAAGAACCATGAACTTGTACGTGTGTGGAATAATCGACTACTTAGTGCCTTATAGCGCTTTAAAGAAGTTCGAGTGGTTTGCAAAAAGTTGCGTTATGGGTCTTACTTGTAACAATCAAGAGCCTACGGTCCTGCATCCAAACGCTTACATGAGGAGATTCACAAATTTTGTGGAGAGACGGAGTTCAAATGCAATCTTGCGTAAAGAGGGAGTGTTCACTATTCTCTATTATTGCTATAAACTCAAACTCTTCTGGTTGTTTGCAAATTTCGCATCTAAACTAGTGTTTCTCTTAGAAAGTGACTTTGTACGGACTTTGTACAAATAACTGTTTCTTCTTCCACAAGCAAGCTCTATGACGAACACTTTAAATATGAAAAAGTCTGTTTCTTCTTCCATAAACAAGCTCTATTGGCATTTTCATTTTACTTGATCGGATTCTTTAATTAGTTTGTGAAATATTTATTTTGAGGCTCTGCAAAAGTCTCCTATTGTCACCCTGCTTAAGGAATTCATACGGCAAAAGCATAGTGATTCTGTCTCGAGGAGGGACCTGTGGTTCAAAGAATTTCTCATGGTTGACTACAAGAAGATAGCTTTTTGTCACGGGCCGTTGGATAAGATCCGGCCCATTGGGCTAATCTTAGGATCTTACCTAAGACCAAAACCTTTGTAAATATCTAAGTAAAGATATTTTGGAAGAATATAGAATATTGTAGAATTCTATAGAAGAGTATGCAAGGCCATAGAAGGTTATGGAAGGTTATAGAATTTTATGGAAGGCTATGGAATTCTATGGAAGGTGATGGAAGATTATGGAAGGATGAAGAATGTTGTGGAGGAAATAATCCCCACCGTTGGATCCATTTAATCTTAGCCGTCCATTAAGGAGGTGTATTAGTATATAAAAGGGGTGAAACCTCCCATTTGTAATAACACTTTCCTAATGAGAAAATACTTCTAAGTATTCTAAATCTCCCTAAAAACGTCCCATTTACTCTTAAGTACTAATCGTGATCCGAACAGGCTGACTTAGCTACTACAAGGGGTAGGAAGAAGCTAAGGCCGCACGTACTGATTATAGAGGAGAAAATCAGTCCGTGACAGTTGGTATCAGAGCCAGGTTCACGATCTAGGTAAAGGGGAAGTTCTGTCCGAACAAAGATGGCTAGGGGAGAAAGGAAAGACAAAGAAGTTAGCTCGACGTCCGGGGTGGAGGAACGTGGACGGGAGGTCACCTCTACCCGTGCAGGCACCCAACGAGAACAAAGTATGTCTCGGGAGGCCTTGGGTTCGGCCGTGGGTGAGCTGGGCGAAAAACTCGAAACGGTAGAGTATACCGTGACGGAGTTGGAAGGTGTTGTGTTCGGTGGGCTTGAAGAGGCCAAGAAAGGTATTACCGAATTGGACACTCGGTTCAGCCAACTTGAGGAGTTGGTAAGGGGATCCATCCAGGCTGTGCGTGATGACATCGAGGGGATGAAGGCACGCTTTACCGTGATGGAGGAGGATATCACGCTGGTCAAAAGGGCAAGCGTGAACGTTGGAAACATCGAAGGAACCAGCGCTGGTCGGGTTGAATTCCCGCGACCAAGTCGGTTTAACGGTGTGAGGGATGCCAAGGAAGTAGAGAATTTCCTATGGCAGATGGAACAATACTTTGACAATCTCAACCTGATGGATGAGACTGCAAAGGTGAAGGCCGCAACGTCTTATCTATCAGACACGGCCATGTTGTGGTGGTGAAGGAAGCACTCCGAGATTGAACAAGGGATTTGCCGGATTAATACTTGGGAAAATTTCAAGAAGGAACTGAAGCGGCAGTTCTATCCGGAGAACGTTGTTTACGAAGCCCGGAAGAAACTAAGGGAACTTCGTCAACGTAGTTCGATCCGGGAGTATGTGAAGGATTTCACAACGCTCATGCTTCAAATTCCAAGCATGACTTCCGAAGATCTAGTGTTCCACTTCACCGATGGGTTGCAAAGCTGGGCCAAGCTAGAATTGCAGCGTCGGGGAGTTGAGACAGTGGACGAAGCTATTGCGGTAGCTGAGTCATTGATTGATTTCCGCACCTCTGGACCGCCTGAATCCTCTAAAAAGAAGGACTAGGGCGGAGTCAAAGGTGGGGGAGCCAAACGAGATAATACTAGATCACCCAACTTAAGGAACTTTGAGAAGGGAGCTCGGCGGGAGGATTTTGAAGCAAGAAAGAAATCCTTTGTTCCTAAGGGAGGATGCTTTGTGTGCAAGGGGCCACACGCGATGAAGGACTGTCCAAATATGGGGTCCTTATCCACAATTAGGGAAAACCGGGAGACCGAGACTTCGGAGGAACCACCAAGCAAGATAGGGTCGCTACAGTTGCTGCACGCCCTACAAGCTAACCCGGTGGTAAAGCCAATGAGCAAGGGGCTCATGTATGTCGAAGCTCGGATAAATGATAAACCGACCCAAGTAATGGTGGACACGGGAGCCACACATAACTTCATGGCCATAGAAGAGGCCGTGAAACTTGGAGTCAGTTGGTCAAAGGGGGATGGCTGGATGAAGACGGTGAACGCTAAGGCGCAACCCGTTAGTGGGAAATCTCGAAAGGTCGGGATGCGGCTGGGAAGTTGGTACGGACCAGTGGACTTCTCAGTCATTCCCATGGATGACTTCAAGGTGGTTTTGAGAATGGATTTCATGAGACAAGTCTCGGCCATTCCTATGCCCGTCTTAAGCTCGGTGTGCATACTTGAAAAGGGATCACCATGTATGATTCCAGCCATAGAAGGGAAAACCGATGGGATAAGGCAGCTATCGGCAATGCAACTCACCAAGGGGGTGAAGAAGGGTGAACCCACGTTTCTGGCTATGATGAAAGTAGAAGATGAACCTAAAAACGTGGAGTCCATCCCACCAGCTATTGAAGCCGTCCTTGAAGAAAACAAGGATGTAATGCCGGCTAAGTTGCCCGACAAATTACCACCACGAAGGGCGGTGGACCATCAGATTGAGTTGGAGCCCGGAGCCAAGCCACCATCCATGGCTCCTTATAGGATGGCTCCATCTGAGTTGGAAGAGTTAAGAAAACAACTCGATGAGTTGTTAGGGACGGGGAAGCTAAGACCGTCCAAGGCACCTTATGGCGCCCCGGTTTTGTTCCAGAAAAAGCATGGTGGGTCATTAAGAATGTGCGTGGATTACCGGACCCTGAATAAAGTAACGATCAAGAACCGCTATCCTATTCCATTGATCGCGGATCTCTTCGATAGGCTAGGTGGGGCGAAAGTCTATACAAAGATGGACTTGCAGAAGGGATACTATCAAGTGAGGATAGCAGAAGGGGATGAGCCGAAGACGGCATGCATAACGCGGTATGGGTCGTTCGAGTGGTTGGTGATGCCATTCGGACTTACAAACGCCCCAGCCACGTTTTGCACCTTAATGAACCAGATCCTGCAGCCCTACTTGGATCGGTTCGTGGTGGCCTACTTGGATGATATTGTCGTCTACAGCAACTCAATAGAGGAGCATGTAGAACACTTACGGACAGTATTTCGGGTTCTTCGAGAGAACGAACTGTACGTAAAAAGAGAAAAGTGCACGTTTGCCACCGAGGAAGTACAGTTCCTTGGCCATGTCATTGGCCATGGGAAGCTGAAGATGGATGAACCAAAAGTTAAAGCGATTACGGAATGGGAAACACCAACCAAGGTAACGGAGCTGAGATCTTTCCTTGGTCTGGTCAATTATTATCGACGGTTCATCGAGGGATACTCGAGGAAGGCTGCACCATTGACGGATTTACTTAAAAAGGGAAGGACATGGGAATGGTCCGATCGGTGCAAGGAAGCCTTTGAGGAATTGAAGACTGTGATAAGCCAAGAGCCTGTCCTTGCCTTACCCGACTTCAATCTCCCATTTGAGTTACATACGGATGCCTCTGACTTTGCCATCGGAGGGGTACTCATGCAAAATGGGCATCCGGTTGCCTTTGAAAGTCGCAAGCTCAATGATACGGAACGGCGGTACACGGTGCAAGAGAAAGAGATGACCGCTATAGTCCATTGCTTGCGGATATGGAGACACTATCTTCTAGGATCACATTTTTCGATCAAGACGGATAACGTGGCGACGAGTTATTTCCAGACTCAGAAGAAGTTGTCCCCAAAACAGGCAAGATGGCAAGATTTCCTGGCCGAATTCGATTATACCCTAGAGTATAAGCCGGGAAAAGTGAACGTAGTGGCCGATGCACTAAGTCGGAAGGCGGAAATTAGCAACCATGAGCAAAGTCAAGGGGACCATCGTGGCTCGGATTCAGGAGGGGCTGGAGCGTGATCCAGTCACTAAAGAGCTAATGAAGCTGTCTAACGAGGGGAAAGTGCATCGATTTTGGGTAGAGAATGGGCTACTCTACACCAAGGGTCGTCGACTCTATGTCCCGAAGTGGGAGAGTCTTCGACGTGATATCATTCGTGAGTGCCATGATACCTAGTGGGCGGGCCATCCGGGACAGAAAAGAACCTTGGCACTTGTCGAAGCAAGTTATTACTAGTCGCGAATGAGGGATACCGTGGAGCTTTACGTGAAAACTTGTCTCATTTGTCAACAAGACAAGTCGGAGAATAAGCAGTCTGCGGGTTTGTTGCAGCCACTTCCGATTCCAGAAAGGCCATGGGATTCGGTTTCACTTGATTTCATCAGTGCTCTGCCGAAATCCGAAGGGTTTGGATCCATAATGGTGATTGTGGATCGGTTTTCTAAGTATGGAACATTTGTGGCTTGTGATCGGGACTGCACCGCGGAAGAAGCAGCAAGGGCGTTCTTCAAGAACGTGGTGAAACTTTGGGGCCTTCCACGGAATATTGTGAGTGATCGGGATCCCCGATTCACCGGGCGGTTATGGACAGAATTGTTCAGGATGTTGGGAACTGAACTAAGTTTCTCAAGTAGTTTTCACCCACAGTCAGATGGGCAAACCGAGAGGGTGAATGCGTTGCTGGAGTGTTACCTTAGACACTTCGTGAGTGCTAACCAACGGGACTGGGCAAAATTGCTGGATATAGCCCAGTTCTCATACAACCTCCAACGCAACGAGTCCACGGGGAGAAGTCCGTTTGAATTGGCAACGGGACAACAGCCATTAACCCCACATACTTTGGCAACACCAAGGGTGGAAGGGAAAAGTCCGGGAGCGTTCATAATGGCTAAATAGTGGGAAGAACATGCTGATCTTGCCCGAGCATGTTTGGAGAAGTCCCGAAAACGGATGAAGAAATGGGCGGATGAGAAGAGACGGCCTTTGGAGTACACAGTGGGGGACCTTGTTCTCGTGAAGTTACTCCCACAACAGTTTAAGGCATTTCAGAGCCTACACAAAGGCTTGATCCGAAGATATGAAGGGCCGTTCGAGATAATCGAGAAGGTAGGGAAAGTTTCCTACCGATTAAACCTGCCGGATACACTAAAGATCCATCCGGTCTTCCATGTGAGTATGCTGAAACCTTATCACGCGGACGAAAAGGATCGAGACCGAGGAATTTCGACCCGCGCACCTCCAGTCATGACCAAGTCCTATGACAAGGAGATTGAAAAGGTGCTAGCGTCCAAGGAAGTAAGGAAAAGGGGAGTTCCGAGACAAACCCATTTCCTTATCAAATGGAAGGGACTACCAGAGGCAGAAGCAACTTGGGAACCGGAAGAAGACTTGTGGCAGTTCCGGGAGGTACTGAAGGCGTACTCGGCGACGAGGGCGTCACCGACTTAGGTGGGGGAGGATGTCACGGGCCGTTGGATAAGGTCCGGCCCATTGGGCTAATCTTAGGATCTTACCTAAGACCAAAACCTTTGTAAATATCTAAGTAAAGATATTTTGGAAGAATATAGAATATTGTAGAATTCTATAGAAGAGTATGCAATACCATAGAAGGTTATGGAAGGTTATAGAATTTTATGGAAGGCTATGGAATTCTATGGAAGGTGATGGAAGATTATGGAAGGATGAAGAAGGTTGTGGAGGAAATAATCCCCACCGTTGGATCCATTTAATCTTAGCCGTCCATTAAGGAGGTGTATTAGTATATAAAGGGGGTGAAACCTCCCATTTGTAATAACACTTTCCTAATGAGAAAATATTTCTAAGTATTCTAAATCTCCCTAAAAACGTCCCATTTACTCTTAAGTACTAATCGTGATCCGAACAGGCTGACTTAGCTACTACAAGGGGTAGGAAGAAGCTAAGGCCGCACGTACTGATTATAGAGGAGAAAATCAGTCCGTGGCATTTTGGTGGCTTGTAACGCTCCATTTGAAACTTGTTCTTTGATCTCACTCTAATTTGAAGGTCATGATGTCCCCGAATAGCAATACGTCAGATGTGAATCTGCAAGATTTTAGACCGTTCAGATGCATCAAAAAGAGAATGGTTTAGACTTTCACACTTTTGTGAATCCACCTATCATTTCGAATAACTTATTTTCATGTTGCAACCTATATTTTCTTAACCCCATGTGAAAGCTAAGCCAACCTACATGGCTAGTTCAAAGCAAAAATGATCATCAGTCACTTTCAAGTGGAAAGTAGATTTACCAGAAACTCAAATAGGTAATCAATTAGCAGTTGTGACCATGGAGAATTTGATTCAACAATTTAGTTATTGCTATTATTAATGAGTAAATTAAACCGATGGATTGAACGGGTTAACAATCGGTATATAGTTTAATCGGTTTCATTTTTCGGTTTGTTTTATAATTTCACCCGTAACTTTTTTTAGCTTTCATCTTAAAATCTCTAGTTTATTTCTTTTAGAAAGATGTGCGGAATCGGCTAAGCACGCTTAGAAGATTGGACGACAAAACATATCATGAGGGACTCTTCATTTGGTTTGGTACTCGACCAACTATGACATAAGCCTCGACATAGACTTGAATCGTGTCTAAACCATATAACAAAACTCTAAATGCTTTTGAATTATTCATAATATGCATTGTAAAAACGACGGTTTTTGTTTGAATAAATTTAACATTCATACAAAAAAAAAAATAATAATAATGAAATGTCTTGGTTATGGTTATGCTCTGTTTAGAGCCTTGCTTTTTGGCTCTGTTTTTTTTACTTGTCAGTACTTTTGTTGTTGAAATAAATACGAAAAAACAACATTATAGTGAAAGTATGTTTTTCACTGATTTATGTTATGAATCGATATGCAATTAATATTTTTTAAAAGGAATTAGTAATTAGCGATTAGTCAATACTATCCATTACGAACTAGTAAAACACACATACAAAAAGAATTTGGGAGATAAAAACTACCTATCGTTGTATACTTGTATAACACATTTTTTTTTGGCATGCAATAGATTTTCAAATTAGATGTTAACAAAATCCATTTTTCAACTATTATAATAAAATTAGTGATATATATGTAACAACATAAATGTATACACGAGATTCATCTAATGTATTTAAACTTTTGTGATATAAGATATTTAAATGTTTTTGATGTTTTTAAATTACAGTCGAATTTTTATTTCATTTGCTCTATATTTATTATGATACCCAACATGAAAGTTTGCCCTAAGAACATTATGAGATTATCCTTAAAAATAAATTAAGATTAAAACTAAAAAAAAAATTTGTTTAATGAAAATGGGTGAGAAACTTTTTCTCTCCTACACTTGCCACTTTACAAATAATTTACATTTTTTTGTGATATATCACATTTGTTATGGTTAAGAATATTAATTAAATAGTTTATATATCGTTATATTTTTTTTATAAATCATAAAACAAATTTATCTCTATATCAAACACCATCTTATTATATAAAGGAGGATGCACACGATGAAAACACGACACGTACGAGATTACAATACATGTAACTGTTAATTTAGATTGTAACATGTGTCAAAATAAATACTAAATATTTGTGCACGTCGTAGTTTAGAATCTAATTACATTTATCAAATATAGACGTTATAAATTTTAAAATCAAAAGTATTTTCCGCAATGCATTTATATAAGCATGACACGTAAGCAAAATTATAACTCACGAGATCGCGACATGGATTTTCAAATTAAAATCCATTTACTATGAAGTTAATTACTGTATAAAATTTGAGTATATACTTTTAAGAGAAATAAAATGATGACATTAATAAAATACAGTTATCAATCATGTACTTATGTAATGGTTCACAATATTATTTATAGTTTTTATGAGATAACTAACATATATTTTACTTTTTCTGATTTAACTATATAGTATTTTAATTATTTTTATTTTTATCACAAAATTCATACATATTCATAATGAGTTAAAATATATATTTTTGTTTATTAAGAATATGATTTAAATTCCGATTATATATATTTTTGGATTTGCATGATATGGATTAAAACATGAGAATCATGATATAAACTGATTTCTACTAATGTTAAAATCTACATTAAATAGTATTTTTTAATTCAATGGTTTACTAATTTAAATTTTTATTTTTATTTCATTTATTTTCATTGTTTACGGACGTATTAACGCTGGTCCTATTCTAGTTATACATAATCTTAAATTATATTTAGCGCTTGGAAATGGCAAATCCGATATGTTAGCGCGGGTGCGCGATGCTCTTCGACTTATATTTCGCATATAAACTCCTTTCCTCCTGTTTGGATTTCTGAACCGTTTTAATATAGTTGCTGTTGACAAAAAAAAAATGATATTATTTTTAATTGAGATGATTTAAGGTTAATAAAAAAATTAATGTTATTTTAGTTAATAGAATAATATATTATTAAACAAACTGAGATTTTTAAAATAAAAAATCATATATTGACATAAGTATTTTTAAAATCTAATAATGAATCTCTAAGTTTAAAATATATATAAAAAAATTAATGAAGCAAATAGAAGGCGCAAATCTCATAGTCCAAAGTGTGACTCAATATGGGAGAACTCAGTCATATGTAACTGTTGGTTTCCCATGGTGGTTAAAGGGTCTTTTTGACAGTGAGAGTGTTTTTCCCTGTTCTTTGGCTCCTACGTCTTGATCTTAATTGTGGTATTTGGTGGTTTATTTTTGGAATTTTTGGTCACCTCCAAATGATTCAGAAATACGAAATTCTTTTGTTGTACATATGGCGTCGCCATGCCTTAAGTGTTGGATTGATGCAATGAACTCTTATGCAATCTAATATCTGTTTCGATGACAATAAAAAAAATATACAAAAAAAAATATTGATATTATAATGTAGAGATATATTGATCGAGCCTTGCTCTAATAATCTTTGAGCTGTACATGTATATGAATCAGGCTCGGCTCAATGTAATAGTAGACCCGGTGCAATACATTAAAATGGACCTCTTTAAATATTTAAATTGTTATTTATATTACTTAAATGTTTAATGAGAAATTAGTCCATATATTACCTAATGACCATCTAATTCATTATATAACATACAATAAATCAAAATATAGTAACTAGCAATTTGGTTACTTGATTTTTCGTTTTTATCCATAATGAAAAACAATAAAAAAATCCTAATCTACTTTTTTTTTTCTTCTTCTTTTTTTATCTATCGCCTCTTTTTTTGTCTTCTTCTTCTCTCTTCATTCTATCGTTCTCCTCTTTCATTCTATAGTTTTTCTTGTTCTTGATCCTTCTTCTTCTTCTTCTTCTTCTTCTTAACACCATAATCGATCTCGTCTCTATCTGGTGATCCACAAAATCAACTCTCAATCACTTTGTCTGATCTCGTTGTTATGGATCAAAACTTTTGAGTCAAGAATTAAGATGGTACTTATTTCTTCTATTAAACTCGCCACTATCGTGCTTTCACCTGGTCAAACTGAGTCGCTCATAGAGATCAATATAGTTAACTATGTTCGAAAGTTAGGTTACTATGTTTCTGATAATAACTATGTATGTTATTCTTTTTTATTATGCAAATTATAATGGATAATAATAGTTAACTATGTATATATTCTTTTTCAGTATGTAAATTATAATAGGTAACTACTTTCTGAACATAGTTAACTATGTTGTTTAAATATGTAACTACTAAAACTATATTTTCGTATAGTCAACTATATTATGAAAATGAAATCGGAATAGACAATTATGCTATGAAAACATATAACCAACTATGTTATGAAATCGGAGTATTAGACAACTATGATTTGAAAAAAGTTAACTATATACTTTTAAATTGATAATTATTTTTTAAAAATAGTTAACTATGTTTTAGATAGGTACAAAACAGTGCGAGATAGCTAACTATATTCTGGAATCAATAAAATATGTAGTTTTGAAAATAGTCAACTATGTTATTGATTTCCGTCAAAAATAACAACAATTGTGTAAATAGGTGAGATAATTGGTTTCCATAATTGATTATTGTCAAAAATAAAAACGAATTTTGAAGGAAAAGATTTTTACATATTTTTTTTAAAGATTTTTTATTACTTTCCTTAATAAATTTCATAAGGACAATTTCGTCTCACTTTTTATTCTCTCTGCTATTTACCTGAATCTCATTATAGACATGTTAGTTTCTTAATTATCTATATTAAAAGTAATATTCAGCTAATTAACCCATTTTTAATTTACTTTCTTAAAAGAGAAATAAAAGACACGAACAAGAGACAAAATGTACATTTACTTGTGATGAAAGTAAAACTCAATGCATAAACAACATGGCCTCTTTAGATAATCGACTGGGCGAAGGTAATTTATTTTTTAATCAAGTCATGTGTTTCACTTTCTTCTCCACAGGTAAAACCTAAATATACCAAAAAAATAAATCTAGGTCAATAGTTTGGATACATAAAGGAGAATAGTCGGGCATGGCAGATGATGATGATGTCCCAAAGAGAGATTCAATGGATTTCATCAGTTCTCTACCAGACGAGATCCTGCACCATATCCTCTCCTTTGTTCCGACCAATCTGGCAACCAAAACATGCGTTTTGTCCAAACGATGGAGGCATATTTGGCGCGAGGTACCTTGTATCTCCCTAGAATGCGAGGTAGATGAGTCACTTGACTTTGTAAGCCAAACCCTATTTCACCACACGGCTCCCAAACTCTTGAGTTTCCATATTTGTTTTCGCTTCAATGCTGTAGGGATCGAGTTTCCCAGTGCTCTCACCGGCCATAAGTTTTTCGTTGTTGATACATGGATCGATTATGTTCATTCCCACCATCCGGAGAATCTGTCTTTGGATTTGCTTCTTTATCATTACCCAAAGTATATCATTCCAGATATCTTCTATGTCAATTCCTCTGTCAAGCGACTCACCTTGGTACGCCACACTTACACTACGTTGATCCCTAGATCCACAGTGTTGTGGCCATCACTTAAGACCTTGTGCTTGGATGGTTGTATAATCCTTGACGAGTCTGCTGCTAAGATTCTTTTTGGATGTCCACTTCTCGAAAGCTTGACATTGAATTTCTGTAAGATGCTTGGACGTCTTGACCTTAGTGAATCCTTGAATCTGACAAGGCTGGAGATAGATCATCATAATTCGTATTCAGGGCCAACAGAGTTTGTAGTGCCACACGTCCATTATTTGCGATTGAGAACAACTACCACAACACCATGTCGTTTGGATGATGTCTCGTCTTTAACACAAGCTAAACTTGACGTGTCCGACTCCTCCAAAGACACCATGGCTGATTTTATTCATCATGTCATTAATCTAAACGTGTACCAAAACTGCACAACGTAGAGAAGCTTACTTTGGGGTCAAGATTTCTTGAGGTATGATGATAAATTGATTGATACGTGGCATGTTGAGATATTTTTGGATACAAAACTTCATTTAGTGGTATTTGCGAGAATTGTCCTTTTTAAAAACGTTAGTTAATGTGTCTATTACTGATAAGTATTGACAAATGAAAGAAGACAAGAGGAGACATCAAAGTATGGGTATGAGACATCAAAGTATGGGTGAAGAAGATGACATCAAAGTATGGGTATGAGACATCAAAGTATGGGTGAAGAAAATGACATCAAAGTATGGGTTAAATCAAAGTATGGGTTAAAGAAGACAAAAGAGCATGGGTTAGAAAAGCATGTCATTTTGTTCTTCTATATATAGATTGTAAACCAAAGAAATGGTAATAACATACATTCAATTCTAATTCTTCTCATTCTTCAATTCTCCAATGTTATTCTCTTTTCTTAATCTCTCATTCTAAATATATATTTACGCATAATTCTAACATGGTATCAGAGCGTTAACGCTCCTAGACCTTTTCTTCATCACTCACTTCCGCTCCTCTCATCATTTTTCTCTTCATTTTCTTAAAACTTTTCTACAAAATCTCTCTTTATCCATTAGATAAAAGCTTGTGTTGAGCATGGAAAGCTCAAATAACTCACGGCATGTGGTTGTTCCGGTGGTTCTCAAGGGAATCAACTATCTACTATGGTCAAGAACAACCAAGACCGCTCTATGTAGCCGAGGGCTTGGGACTCACATTGTGACGAATGAAGAACCAAAAACCACGGTTGAAAAAGATGGCAAGAAGACGGTTATTGATGGTGACAAAGGCCAATGGTTCCAAGATGATCAAATGGTGCTCTCAATCATTCAAAACTCGCTTGAAGCCTCTCTCCTTGAAGCCTACTCGTATTGCGAGACCACAAAGGAACTTTGGGATACTTTACAAAAAGTGTTCGGAAATATCTCCAACTTAAGCCGAGTCTTTGAAGTCAAGAAGGCTATCAATGATCTCAACCAAGAGGATATGGAGTTTACTCAACATTTTGGGAGGTTTAGATCCCTTTGGGCCGAGCTATAGATGCTACGGCCAAGCTCAATCGATCCGGAGATGCTAAATGAGAGGCGCGAGCAAGACAAAGTCTTCGGACTACTTATGACCCTTAATCCTACTTACACGGATCTCATCAAGCATATGCTCCGAGCAAACAAGCTCCCAAGTCTCGAAGAGGTGTGCGCTCAAATTCAAAAGGAGGAAGGCTCTCAAGAACTCTTTGGTGGAAAGAAGGAGCTTCTCACCGCAAACAAAGGAGTGTACAAGCACGATGACCGGAGGACGTTGGTGTGCGATCATTGCAAAAAGAAAGGTCACTCTAAGGACAAATGTTGGATTCTACATCCACATCTCAAGCCCAACAAATTCAAGGAACAAAGGGCTAACTTGTCTCGTGAACCGATGGAGGAGCCATCACAAGTCGGAACCTCTTCAACCGATGGTGTCGTTGCTAACATGGCTTCCGATGACTTCGTGAGGAAAGCCGACTTGGAGGCACTCATCAAGGCCATCGGCTCTCTCAAGGAATCCGGTACCACCTTTTATTCTCATAATCCTAAAGATTCAATAGTTATAGACTCGGGGGCATCCCATCATATGATTAGCAATTCTAAATTACTTGATAACATTAAATCGGCCTTAGGAAATGTGGTTATTGCTAACGGTACAAAAATTCCAATTAAAGGAGTAGGGAACCTTAAATTGTTTGAAAAGAAATCTAAAACATTCTACATGCCTACATTTACCTCCAACTTATTATCGGTTAAACGAGCTACTTCCGACTTGAATTGCCTTGCTATCTTTAGTCCTAACGATGTAACATTTCAGGATATTAAGACTTATAAGGTGCTCGGAAAAGGAGGTGTCAAGGATGATTTATATATGCTTGAAGATTAATCATTCATTCCCTCATTATCTTGTTCGTTTAGTTCAACTTCTTCGGATATTAGTAGTGAAATTTGGCATGCTAGACTAGGACATCCCCACTCGCGTGCATTAGGCTTAATGTTCCCTAGTATTTCATTTAAAAATGATGAATGTGAAGCTTTTATACTTGGTAAACATTGTAAATCGGTGTTTCCTAAGTCTTCAACTATCTATGAAAATTGTTTTGATTTAATCCATTCCGATGTATGGACTTCACCGTGTGCATCACGCAAACATCATAAGTATTTTGTCACATTCATAGATGAAAAATCTAAATATACTTGGGTAACATTATTGCCATATAAAGATAGAGTACTTGAGGCATTTGCTAATTTTCAAACTTATATCACTAACCATTACAATGCTAAGGTCAAAATTTTTAGAAGTGACAATGATGGTGAATATACAAGCAATACCTTCAAACAATTCCTAGCAAAGCATGGCATTATCCATCAAACAAGTTGTCCCTACACGCCCCAACAAAACGGTGTGGCCGAACGAAAGCATAGACATTTGATGGAAGTTGCGAGATCCATGATGTTTCACAACAATGTCCCTAAGAAGTTTTGGAGTGATGCTTTGGTCTCGGCTTGTTACCTCATCAATCGGATCCCCACCAAAATTCTTAACGACAACTCCCCATTTGAGGTACTCAACAAAACCAAACCATCTCTTAATCACTTACGTGTGTTTGGCTGTGTGTGTTTTGTATTAGTACCCGGGGAGTTTCGGAACAAGCTTGATGCCAAGAGCACGAAGGCTATGTTCATTGGATATTCTACCACCCAAAAAGGGTACAAATGCTATGATCAGGAGACAAAGAAGGTCCTAATATCGCGAGATGTCAAGTTTGTGGAAAGGAAAGGTTACTACGATCAAAGGGATTGGGAAGACTTGCAAGATCTTTTCCATACCTCTTCGGACCGAGCCACCAACCTTAGACGGATCCTAGAGACGCTTGGGATCGCAAGCCAAATCGGAGCCGGGACATGCCCAAATGAAGATGCTACACCTAATCTAGCCATGCCTAGTCCGACTGCTCCAAGCCCAACACCGCGGTCCACTCCCCTTGGCCATGAGGTGGGCAACCAATATGAGATACACTCCGACATTCATGACCAAGGTGAGTCAATCGAAGGAATACACTCCGACATTCATGACCAAGGCGAGTCAATCGAAGGAATGCCCAATAATGAATCAACGCAAGAAGAGCAACCACAACCTATTCCATTAAGAAAGAGTACACGGCAAACGTTTCCAAGTCGTTGGAAGGATACAAGGGTCTACTACAACAGCAATGCGGTAGCCCATCCAATTCAAGCAGTGTGCAATCTTACCCACATTCCTCAAGAGCATCTAGTCTTCATTGGCCAACTTGATGAAGAATATATTCCAGCAAGCTATGAAGAAGCCAAGGAACATAAAGTATGGAGAGAGGCCGTAGGTGAAGAACGCAAAGCTATGGAACTAAACCACACTTGGGATGAAGTCGATCTACCTAAGGGCAAGAAAGCCGTGAGCTCTAAATGGGTATTTACGATCAAATATTTCAGTAGTGGTGATATAGAAAGGCACAAGGCGAGACTAGTGGCAAGGGGATTCACTCAAACATATGGAGAGGACTACAATGATACATTTGCTCCGGTGGCTAAGCTACACACCGTAAGGATCATCTTATCATTGGCCACAAATTTGGATTGGGATCTATGGAAAATGGATGTCAAGAATGCGTTTCTTCAAGGAGAACTAGAAGACGAAGTATACATGACTCCTCCACCGGGTCTTGAAGATTCGGTTACACCCGGGAAAGTTCTAAGATTAAGAAAGGCGATCTATGGACTAAAACAATCACCAAGAGCTTGGTACCACAAATTGAGCATGACCTTGCGAGATAGAGGATTCAAACGGTCAGAATCAGACCATACACTCTTCACCTTAAAAGGCCAAAAAGGTATTGTGGTAATTCTCATCTATGTAGATGATATCATCATCTCCGGGAACGACAAGGAAGGTATCCAAAACACAAAATCTTATCTTAAATCAGTATTTGAGATTAAAGACCTCGGTGAACTAAAGTATTTTCTAGGGATCGAAGTGTGCCGCTCTAAGGAGGGACTCTTTGTATCACAAAGAAAATACATTCATGATCTCTTGAGTGAAACAAGAAAGCTTGATGCTAAACCGGCTAAAACTCCCTTAGAAGAAGGCTACAAAGTAGAACGAGAGGGGGAGATAGAAGACAACCCATTTGATGATGTGAAACAATACCGAAAGTTGGTTGGTAAGCTAATCTACTTAACTATTACTAGACCCGACTTGTGCTTTGCTGTGAATCAGGTAAGCCAACACATGCAAGCTCCAAAGATATACCATTGGAACATGATTGACCGGATTCTAAGGTATCTAAAGGGAACCTCATGTCACGACATTTGGATGGGTTGCAATGAGAGTTCGGAGATAGTTGGGTATTGTGATGCTGATTGGGCGGGTGATAGGAGGGATAGACGATCCACAACCGGCTATTGTACATTTGTAGGAGGTAACTTAGTCACTTGGAAAACGAAGAAACAGAAGGTGGTAGCGTGTTCGAGTGCTGAGGCTGAGTATAGAGCTATGAAGAAACTTACCAACGAACTCACATGGATCAAGGCAATCCTCAAAGACTTGGATATTGAGTCACAAGATCCCATAACGATGCATTGCGACAATCAAGCGGCCATTCATATTGCCTCAAATTCGGTATTCCATGAACGTACCAAGCATATTGAAGTGGATTGTCACAAAGTAAGACAAGCCGTGGAACGAAGACTCATCCTACCGTGTCACACAAGAAACTCGGATCAACTAGCGGATATATTCACCAAGGCCGCTAGCTTAAAGGTGTGTGAGTTTGTTCACTCAAAGCTCGGGCTTATAGAGATCAAGTAACCGTAAGGCTCATACTCTTTTTCCTTCAGTGTGTTTTTGTCCCACGAGGTTTTTCACACTAAGGTTTTAATGAGGTGAATCTTTACGGTTCCAAGCTTATCTCTATGGCTAAGCTTGAGGGGGAGTATTGACAAATGAAAGAAGACAAGAGGAGACATCAAAGTATGGGTGAAGAAGATGACATCAAAGTATGGGTATGAGACATCAAAGTATGGGTGAAGAAGATGACATCAAAGTATGGGTTAAATCAAAGTATGGATTAAAGAAGACAAAAGAGCATGGGTTAGAAAAACATGTCATTTTGTTCTTCTATATATAGATTGTAAACCAAAGAAATGGTAATAACATACATTCAATTCTAATTCTTCTCATTCTTCAATTCTCCAATGTTATTCTCTTTTCTTAATCTCTCATTCTAAATATATATTTACGCATAATTCTAACAATAAGCGGTTTTTGTTATTTTTTAGTATCAATTTTTGCTTTCGTAATCACTATCCTTTACTTAGTGTTGTGAATCCAAGGCGATAAAGCAAAGAAGAAAAGAGATTGAGACGAAAATAGGGTTTCTTATTACTCGTATGTTACAAAGAATAAAACCTAAACTCCATATATATACATCTCAAAAAACCCGGTTTACTGAAGTATACCTGTTTGTTCATCTGCCTACCTCTGTCCTGATTGTTCACAAACAATCCATCACCATGAGAACCTTCTGCACCCGTTTTCTGTCTTCGCTCATAATGAGATTGAAGCGAAACAGTGACCGTCTCACAGGAAATCGTCTCCTTGTTGCACGTAAGTGCTGTTAGCAGAGTCTCATACGAAGGAGGCAAAGAACACAACAAAATCATGGCTTTATCTTCATCGTCAACCTTCACCCCCACACGAGCCAGATTACCAACGATTTGATTAAAGGTGTGCACATGTTGCATCAGATCAGATCCTTCTGACATTTTCAACCCGTACAAACGCTGCTTGAGATACAACTTGCTAGACAATGACTTCGACATATACAGACTCTCCAGTTTCTCCCAGATCTCCTTACACGTTGTAAGATCCTCCACCTGAAGCATCACATCGTCTGAAAGACACAAACGAATTGTCGAAACAGCTTGCTCCTGCATCTCATTCCAATCATCATCCTTCATGTCCTCTGGTTTTTCATTCGTCAATGCTTTCCTGATCTTCTGCTGCGTTAGAAGATCCTCTACTCGTCCTTGCCACAGACCGAAATTTCCCTTACCATCGAATCGCGGAATTTCGAACTTAAGAGATCCTCCAGTCATCTTAACCTGGGTCTCTGATACCAGTTGTTGTGAATCCAAGGCGATAAAGCAAAGAAGAAAAGAGATTGAGACGAAAATAGGGTTTCTTATTACTCGTATGTTACAAAGAATAAAACATAAACTCCATATATATACATCTCAAAAAACCCGGTTTACTGAAGTATACCGTACCACTATGTATCAAGGTTATCCTCCAAGCGAACCACCAATGTTTCTATTGTCTTTGTGTTTCCCAGCACTAACTCGATGAACAAAGCGATGAGTTTTGGCTCCGAAGAGGTCGGAAAGACATCAATTTTCGAGCCTCGTGAATCGATATAGGTATCTCAAATTTGAGGAGTTGCCTTCGGCCCAGCAAGGGCTGGCCTTTTTCACTATGTATCTGATTATAAGTCATTTAGATAACACTTAGGTATTATCTCTTGCCGAGCTCCGTGGTGTTCCTTTTCCGATGCTCAAGATCTCATCTTTGACTCTTGAAGTGGAGATTCTCAGATTTTTTATTCCTAATAACGACGAGCTCCGTGTTCTTCCCGGTATTGCAAAACTGCTCCAAAATTCACCTGGGTTAAAGAAGCTAACACTATACTTGAAGAAATGCAAAATTGTTAATGTAAAGGTACTTATCATATCATCAACTTCTTTCACTTTCTTACATATCATACAAGATGATGAACAAGTAGCTAGGAACAATGCATATATATAAAAAAAATCTGAGATATTGAAAACAACATTTTTGCACAGGAGAAGTATACCTATATCGATTCACGAGGCTCGAAAATTGATGTCTTTCCAACCTCTTCGGAGCCAAAACTCATCGCTTTGTTCATCGAGTTAGTGCTGGGAAACACAAAGACAATAGAGACATTGGTGGTTCGCTTGGAGGATAACCTTGATGCAGACAAATTTGAGGAGTTGCTTCAAATGGCTCAGACTCTTCCTCAAGACCATAATAATGTCTCGATTGTGATCAAGGATAAGGTTAAAGGTCCTGCAAATTATTATAAATCTCAGTTGGCTGCCTTTCGGGATGGAATTCGTGTTCTATTCGGATAAGGTTTTCTATTTTTTCAAACCTTGACATGGTTTATCATGTGATTCAATTAACAATTGATGGAATAAAATGTTCTTTTCGTTGGATTTAGTGTTCGTCGAGTGTGTGTTTCATTGCTTATATTCTGACTCTGTTTATGGAGTTTGAATTGGTTGTATAGGATGCATCTCTGCAACTTCAAAATATTTTCCTCATAAAATTCTGTGACCATAATACCAACTTGAAAAACTCTCTAGAGGCTCTGGTTCCATGTCTTGCAGATTTCTGAAAAAACCACTTTTCATTCGAATATTTTAGTTTGCATTTATAAAAGTAGTAGTTTTGGATAAATCATGTTCATGGAATTTGTATAATGTAAAAGCAATCATCTGAGAAACAAATCTATACGGCTTTTTGTCGCAACTATACAACTCCAAATGCAAACAATAGTAAGAAATAAACAAATCAAATCTCATTCTGGTCCAAACCATCAACAATTAGTAGCTCTATGACCAATGCTTGATCTTGACCATTTCTCAATCACTCTTACCTTGTTGAGATCCAATCTCCTGTAAATAATGTTCTGCATCCAAAGCTGCCATGCACCCTACACAATCAATCAAACAACGATTGATCCTCTCTATAAACCGAGCTAAAACAGAGCGAGAACCAAACGATTCAAGATCTCTCCTTAAGCAATGGAACAACACACTCAGTGAAAACTAACTCCAACGCTTGCATCAAATTGTTACTCGATTCACTTTATTTACAAGTAACTAAACTTCAAGACCACAAAGGTAACACCTTTTGAAAACATCTTCGACTAGTTCTATATTGATACGAACAATTGCCCACATAACTAACATATTTACCAGAAACACTATTGCAACATTTTGAGACTAAGTTAAAGCAGAGAACTAAACCTGTTCCTGCAGCTGTGATCGCTTGCCTATACTTCTTATCCTGAACATCACCCGCAGCGAAAACACCGGCGACACTAGTCTGCGTAGTACCAGGCTTAGTCACTACATACCCATCAGAATCTAACTCAACCGCACCATCCAAAAACTTAGTAGCAGGCTCATGACCAATCGCAAAGAACAAACCCGAAACTTTCAAATCCGAAACATCTCCAGTAACCACATTCTTCACTTTCAATCCTCCAAGAACACCTTTTTCTCCATCTCCATAAGCTTCCAAAACCGTAGAGTTCCAAATCACATCGATCTTAGGGTTAGACAAAGCTCTCTGTTGCATAATCTTAGAAGCTCTAAAAGCATCTCTCCTATGTATTATATGAACTTTCGATCCGTATTTCGTTAGAAAGTTAGCTTCTTCCATGGCGGAATCTCCTCCTCCGATAACCGCAAGAGGTTTGTTCCGGAAAATCGGAGCAGCTCCGTCGCAAACAGCACAAGCGGAGATTCCACGATTCCAGAAACCTCCGGTACTTTCTTCACCAGATCCAACGAAGCTAAGCTTTTTAGCTACAGCTCCTGTAGCGACGATCACAGCATCGGCGAGAACGGCTTTTGAATCTGTGAATAGCTTAAAAGGTTTCGATGAGAAATCGACTTTCGTCACCGTCTCCGTGAAGATCTTAGTACCGAATCGTTCCGATTGGTTTCGGAATTTGTCAGTGAGCTCTGCTCCGAGAATACCTTCAGGGAATCCGGGGAAATTCTCGACGTCGGTGGTTGTTGTTAATTGACCTCCGGGAGCGATGTTGTTAGCCATCCATCCTTCGAAGAGAAGAGGTTTTAGCTCAGCCCTAGCTGCGTAAATCGCCGCCGTGTGAGCAGCCGGACCACTACCGACGATACAGAGCTTTGTGTTGTGGGTTTCGAGGCCGTTCATGGCGGCGGATGAAGAAAACGTGGCGGAGAGAGACGGTGGCTGAGAGAGAGAGGATCGAAGCCGTGAAAAGCTTCGAGCTTTGCTTATCAGAGACTTTATAATAAACCTTGAACGATTCATACAACTCATTGAGAATGAATAAGACATTACACAAAGACTAAACCTTTAGGGGTTTTTGTTCCTTTTGTATAATAATTATACTTTATTGTAAAAATGTGATTTTTATATTTAAAAGCTTGAGACTTTGGAAAATTTGGAACAACCCAAGAATAGAATCACTTTGATTTCAAGTTGTTTTGGGCTTGCACATCTTCCATACCAAACATGATTCTTAAATTAATCAAAATACCAAAACATAGATTTTTACACAAGTAATTTCAGCAAAATAGATCACCTACAAGAAATAAATCAAAATGCAAAAAGCAAAATAGATCATTACAATAAACCATAAATAAAAACATGAATTGCTCTTTCTTTCTTTATTGGCTTAATGAAATGAAAAACAACACAAGAGGCAATGTAGAAGAAGAGGGGAATTAATAAAACACAAAGTAAATTAAGAAAAAAAAAAAGTATACAAAAAGTCTGTGAAGATGGTTCAGGACACAAAAGATAAATCTCTTAAAGACAATATGAGCTTAAGATCTCAAAGGAAAGCATCCTTCTCAAGTAGCTTCACCACCTCGAGCTGGTTGTTGAGCTTGGCTACATCGATGGGTGTCTTCTCGTCCAGGTTTTGCAGAGTGCTGCAACCACACACACACACACACACACACACACACACACACACACACACACACAAAGCGTAAATATAACTAAGTTGTTTGATAGAGTTGTTTCTATATAAGTATTGTGTTATGAGACTTACACTGCAGCGCCATTCTCTAGGAGAAGGCTTACACACTCTTTCCTCCCGTAACCCGCAGCGTAATGCAGAGGTGTGTTCTTGTTTTTGTCAACCGCGTTAACACTTGCTCCAGCATCGATAAGAACTTGAGCACATTTCAACTGTGGAAAGGGCTCAATAGGGTCAAACTCAGTTCAATTCATAGTTATAAACAAAAGGTAAAGTATGTAAGTAGTGGCCAATTCAATCTCAGTGTTCTTTCACTAAATATTTATTAATCATGCTACAAGTAATCATGTCATGAAACTTGTAGACTTGTTACTTCTTTACGAAGTGAATGATGATAAAGATTCTTAACTTCAACACCAGCTAGTGATAAAGGAGAATAATCTAAATACGAATATTTAATTCCCGGAATTGATAAGAGAATGGCATACCTCGCCGTATCCACAAGCAAAGTGCAATGCTGTCCTTCCCTCTGAATCTTCTTCATCTTTGTTACCACCAGATGCCAAAGCATTTTTCAAACCCTAATTGAATCAACAAATCAAAGTCAATAAAGAGTTCGACAAAACAAGTTTTGAATACGGTATAGAGTGTGAGAAAATGGCACAAAGCTTATTTCTTGTCCCACCTAATTCCTCAAGCAATACATAAATGATAAATCCCAAATGGCCTCGAGCACATGAATGTTTAACGAAACAGGAAACAGCCTAACCTCAACATCACCAAGACTGGCAGTTTGATGAACAATAGACTCTTCTTCTTCGCCTTCTTCTGCTGCCTCAGGTTCAGCTGAAGCAGCCGCGTCTGGCAAGTTAACAACAGGCATACCCATTGCTTCACCAAGCTTTTTCAGCACATCTTTGTCATTCCAGTACCTAAACACCAGATAAAAATTCTTCCTCCATAAGCAAATACAAACATAAGCAGAAACAATCCTCAGAGTCTCTATGTAAAACATTTATTAAAAAAAAAGTTTGTATCACCCACTTCATCATGGCAGAAGGACCACCAGCATCTATCTCATCTAGTATTGGTTTCAACTCAGGATCCTCTTTCATCCGCGCCATACGCTCAGTAAAGTGCTCCGCTGTTTCAGGATTCGAGAAAGCATCCAAAAATGGAGACATTTGTGGATCCTAAAGGCAAAAGGAAACAAAAAACTAGACATCTCAATTTCATTCCAAAGTACCGGAAATTAATGTAAACGTAATATCATCCTCTCTCTCACCTGCACTAAAGCGTTACCAAGTCGCTCTGCCATTGTCTGAAACTCAGGGTTATGCATAACCTGTTGCATTGTGGCGACATATTGTTGTGGATCAATGTTAGGGAAACCACCTCCTCCTCCTCCTCCTCCTCCCTGAGCTGCGTTAGGAATGGATCTCTGAAGTTGCTCAGCCAATTGGTTAAATGCAGGATCTTTAGCTATTTGCTCAGCTAATTCCCTAATGCTTGGATCCTACAAACAACAAAAAACCCCCATCAATCTGAAAACGCAAAGACGATAACTTTTTCCGATTTTGTCATTACAACAAAAGATCACACTTACGTTGAGGATACCAGCCATATTCGAGAAATCAAAAGCATTGAAATTCAAGGCTGGATCAGCTGATGAAGGTGAACTCGCAGAGGCTGATTCCGGTTTAGTACTCTTTTTCTCTTCCGTAGATTCGGTTTTCTCATCTACAGTGACCAACAAAAAAGGTACAATTTTTTCTCTAAACTCGAAGATAAGCAAATCTGACTCGAAACGATTCAATTCGAGATTGAAAAAGGTGAAAAAAAAAAATCAATCGGAAAATGAATAACAGATCAGATTGAAACGGTACCTGAAAGAAGAGGATTTTTCTCTGAATTGGAAGCCATTAGAGAAGACTTAAAACCCTAAAAAAAAAAACAGATTCACAAAATTGATTAAGAACAAGCATGCAAATGGAATCAATAAGATTCAAAGCGAAATTAACCGAAGAAGATAAGGAGACGTAAGCGAGAGAACCTATCAAAGAGAAACGAGTAAAAAACAGAAGAGAGAAGAAGAAGAAGAAGATGAAATTTTACCCGGAGAAGACAATGTTGTGGTGGCAATCGCACACGAAAGTCGAAAACAGATAAATTGTTTAAAAAAATAAAAATAAAATAATATTTAATATTTATTCAGGATTGGGTTGGACGAGGCACAAGAGCCACAGCTTCCATCGAAATTTGAACCTAAAAGCCGAAGAGTTTTTTATCTTTAAGAAATAAAATAAAATGTATAGTTTTTGGGCCTACCACGAGATTAGCGATAATCCACATTTATACGTTTCTATTAAACCAATCAAAGTATCAAATAATCTTTTTTATACTATAAGCAAACCGTAAACCAAAATTAATACAGTGATCCGGTTTACTTCTAGGCCCAAACCGGAATAAATAAGTTACCGTAATGAGCCACGTCAGACTTATGAACCAAACCAATTATTTGTTCGGTTTAGTTGAACGAAATTTTCTCCAATCCAGAAAAATGGAGAAACAACAAAACCGACTTCTGGAACAAACCAAATATTTCTTGTGTTTAATTTGACAAGATTCTCTCCAATCCCCAAAAATGAAGAAACAGTGATTAAATTTCCGGTTTACTTCTAGGCTCAAGCCCACGGGTTCGAATGTGAACCGGAATAAATAAGCAAACCGTAATGAGCCACGTCAGACTTATGGATTTTTGTTTCAGTTACGTTTAAGAATCCAATTGTATCCGTTAATGGATAAACACGCGTCACTTCTCGGAAGCAGCCGTTCATGGCAGCCACGCCTCCACTCTTCGCTGCTCTCCGATCTCCAATCTCTTCCCGGAGATTCTCTCCGATTCGCAACGCTCCTTTTCATTTCAATGTCGTCGCTGCACCGTTTTCCTCACCGTCCTCGTTTACATTGCATGGACTGTTCGATTCCGTCGCTATCGGCGGCAGAGTTTTCCCGTTTTCTCCGGCGGCGAAGCAACAGGTTGATCAGGATGAGGTTGGATTCGATGAGCCTCCGTCTCAGGAGCTTGCGATAGCTTCGGCGTGTTTGGTTGGTGTTCTCACCGGAATCAGTGTGGTTCTCTTCAACAATTGCGTTCACTTGCTTCGAGACTTCTCTTGGGATGGGATTTCTGATCGTGGAGCTTCGTGGCTTAGAGAAGAACCGATTGGTTCCAATTGGTTGAGAGTGATCCTTGTTCCGACTTTCGGCGGTTTGATTGTCAGTATCCTGAATCAGATTCGAGAAGCTGCCGGATATTCCGACGCGGATTCCGGTACAGATGATTCTAGTCTCGATCGATTAAAGGCGGTGCTGCGTCCTTTCCTTAAGACTGTTGCTGCATGTGTGACGCTTGGGACTGGGAATTCGTTGGGTCCTGAAGGTCCTAGTGTTGAAATTGGAGCGTCAATAGCTAAAGGAGTGAATTCTCTGTTCAAGAAAAGTCCTCAGACTGGGTTCTCACTTCTTGCTGCTGGCTCAGCCTCTGGAATTTCCTCTGGTTTGTTCATCTTCAACTCGAATACCATCTGCTATTTGCAATTTTGTTGGTTTCTTGCTTGTTCTGTTGCGTGGAGAATGAATGTGTTTTGAGTACTATACTACCATTTTGGATGATTCTTTTGTGCATATTCAGATATAGTTTGTATTTCTGTTATGATGTTCTAGTGATTTTATTGTTTAATGTAAAGTAAGTTGGTTTTGTTTCGTTACAGGGTTCAATGCAGCTGTTGCTGGATGCTTCTTTGCTGTTGAATCCGTTTTGTGGCCTTCATCAAGTGATTCATCAACATCACTTCCAAATACAACTTCAATGGTTATTCTTAGTGCGGTTACTGCTTCAGTGGTGTCAGAAATCGGCTTGGGCTCTGAACCTGCGTTTAAGATTCCAGACTATGACTTTCGCTCTCCTGGAGGTAATGTAATGTACATCACCATTCTTGTGCTCGCATTCTTCTCCTTTTTTGCTTTCTTGTTGGAAAATTCTGAAGAGCTTTTGACAGAACCGGAAGCCAAACTTACGAGAGCTGTTCGCTTGCTTGCAGAACTTCCACTCTATCTTTTACTGGGCGCTCTGTGTGGCTTGGTCTCATTGGCGTTATCTCGATGTACATCATTGATGGCATCTGCTGTTGACAGTCTTAACAAGGATGCTGGGATACCAAAGGCTGTATTTCCTGTAATGGGTGGTTTAACTGTTGGTATCATTGCTTTGGTATACCCTGAAGTCTTATACTGGGGTTTTCAGAACGTGGATATTTTGTTGGAATCTCGTCCATTTGTGAAGGGTCTTTCAGCTGATCTTTTGCTTCAATTGGTAGCGGTCAAGATAGCTGCAACCGCATTGTGTCGGGCTTCTGGACTGGTCGGTGGATACTATCACCCTTCTCTCTTTATTGGCGGGGCAGCTGGAATGGCCTATGGAAAGTTTATTGGACTTGCTTTGGATCAGAATCCCGAACTCCATCTCTCAATCCTTGAAGTGGCATCGCCACAAGCTTATGGTCTGGTACTGTTCTCATGTTGTCAATCTTTCAAATTCAAATAATTCTCTTCATTTCAGAGTCTCTTGATTGTTTACCTTCCAAAAATTTCCAATAGAGACAAAACGAATATCACTATATTCGGTTAATTGAGAAATGAACGCTAAAATGTTGCAGCTTCATTGCCAATGATTCTGTTCGGTCTCATTGTTTTGCAGGTTGGAATGGCTGCTACACTTGCAGGGGTTTGTCAAGTTCCTCTTACATCGGTACTTTTGCTATTTGAGCTTACTCAAGACTATCGTATAGTCTTACCCCTATTGGGAGCTGTAGGCATGTCTTCATGGATCACATCTAGACAATCAAAGAGACAAGAAACTAGAGAAACAAAAGAAAGTAGGAAAAGAAAGAGCCAAGAAGCTGTACAGCATCTGACGTCATCTGATGACAGATCATCAACGAATAACCTTTGTGAAGTTGAAAGTTCTCTTTGCATTGATGATTCAACCATCCAAGCTGAGGAGCTGCCGAAGAGTATTTTTGTTTCAGAAGCCATGCGAACAAGATATGCAGCAGTTATGATGAGCACTTCCCTGGAAGAGGCAATAACTCGTATGCTGATAGAGAAACAATCCTGTGCGTTGATTGTTGATCCTGACAATATCTTTCTCGGTCTACTTACACTTTCAGACATTCAGGAATTCAGCAAAGCAAGAAAAGAAGGAAACAAAAGACCCAAGGTAATTTGAATAATCTATTTTTGCCTTATTCTATCTACTGGTAACCTGATCAACTAATTGAATCATTTCTTTGGTTTAGGATATTTTTGTCAGTGAAATCTGTTCGAAGACCGGAGGAGGATGTAAAGTGCCGTGGACTGTTACACCTGATATGGATCTTCTCGCTGTCCAAACAATCATGAACAAGCATGAAATTTCTCATGTTCCAGTTGTTTCAGGCGGCATTGATGCTCGCAGAATACACCTTGTTGGGGTCCTAGATAGAGAATGTATCACTGTAACACGCAGGTATGCCTGCATCTGTCTTCCCTCAGTTTAATCTCTTCATATGGAATTTTTTTAATGTATCGACCTAACTGAATCTTCCGTATGGCAAGACTATGTGTGGAGAGTAGTGCGTTTCTGTAACTTTAACTGCCAAGTTTCCCATATGGGATGTAGTTGAAGTTAAACTAGTGAAATTAATTTTACTTGCGACTTTTTATTTGCTCATCAGAGGAAAGTAATAAGTAGCAAAGTCCGGTTTGCTAGATTCTTTGTTCTTAGAACAGTCAACTATATCTAGAGTTAATACGAAACCTATTGACCCAGTGAAAAAGTTTCCCCGGTTCATTTGAAAACTTTTTTATGCATTATTGCTTTTGCCTTGTGTAGATGCTGCAGTGGAAATGATACTGGTTTTCCTAATTTTTTTTCTCTGCTTGATCTGGCAGAGCTCTAGCAACCAGAATGTTCCTCGACGAATCAATTCTCCGTCCGTAAACGGCCTTGCTTTGTATCTATTCTTGAGCTGACCAGGATGATTTCAATCTTTTTCTTCTTTGAGACCCGAGGACTATTTTTCGTTTCTTGTATTAGGAGATTTGGGAGAAAGAGTTGGCTGGTGTCTTCTCCATCTGTTGATTGAGCAATCGAAAGGGAATAGAAACATGGAACTTGGGTACTGAGAAAATCTTCAGAAGTTTTTCTGAGACCAAAGTCACTGTGCTCAGGTGATTCGTTACCATTTCCATCTTAGTATGTACAGATTGTTACTGTACCTTACTCAGTATTGTCTATTTTGTAAATTGCTTTTTTAGTTTATATCATATTGAGAAAGTTTTGACTACTTGAAGACTATGGCAGTGTCAACCATTCCTTTTTCACTATTTTGTATACTGAAGAACACTGGAACATTGTCGTCTAATTATGTGGAGATTTTTCTTGAAGCAAATCCCTAGAGAAAATAGTAGTCAGGCCATTGTGTTGGTTGAACAACCCTCCTAAAACCATGTTAGGTAATGAAGAAGCAACCCACATGGTTTGTATGACCTACCTAATCTATACTTACCTCCTGCACCGTATAGCTAGTACCCTCTTAACATGCATGGATACACATGCTATATAACTACTCGGGTGTGATTCCATCGTTACCTGAGAATGGATAAAGCAAAAGCAAAAGGAAAAGTTTGTGTAACCGGAGCTTCAGGCTTCTTAGCTTCTTGGCTTGTGAAGAGGCTTCTCCTTGAGGGATATGAAGTTATCGGAACAGTCAGAGATCCAGGTTTTCCGATCCTTGTTGTTTCCTTGTCTTGCTTTGTTCTGGTTACTTTGAAATCGTAACAAGTGAGACTCATTTACGTTTCCTCTTTTGACAGGAAATGAGAAGAAACTCGCGCACCTTTGGAAGTTGGAAGGGGCAAAGGAGAGACTCCGGTTGGTGAAGGCCGATTTAATCGAAGAAGGAAGTTTTGATAACGCCATAATGGGATGCCAAGGAGTTTTCCATACCGCTTCTCCTGTGCTTAAACCTACCTCTAATCCAGAGGCATGCAACTACAACATTTTTTCTGGTCACAATATGCTTTTACTATTCTCTAAGACTTTTTTTCTTTCTTATGATCTGATAGGAGGAGATTTTGAAGCCATAGAGGGCACACTGAATGTACTGAGATCTTGCCGGAAGAATCAGTCCCTGAAGCGTGTGGTTCTCACCTCGTCCTCTTCAACGGTCAGGATCAGAGATGATTTTGATCCCAAAATCCCTCTTGACGAATCAGTTTGGACCTCTGTTGAACTCTGCAAGCGTTTCCAGGTATAATCATTTTAAAGAGCTATGTTTGCTGACTCAACACAGAAATCATATTAACTAACAACAGTTTGTGTAAATGCATCTCGATGCGACATGGCTTAAAAAGATCTGGTATCCTTTATCAAAGACATTAGCTGAGCAAGCTGCATGGAAATTCTGTGAAGAAAATGGTATTGACCTTGTCACTGTTCTACCATCCTTTCTCGTGGGACCTAGTCTGCCTCCTGATCTGTGTTCTACAGCATCCGATGTCCTCGGATTGCTTAAAGGTACAGACTCATCACTGGAATAATTCTTACCTATCGTAACTTTTTCATCTGTTATAATATGTCATTAAACACAACAGGAGAAACAGACAGGTTTCAATGGCATGGACAGATGGGTTATGTTCATATCGATGATGTGGCAAGAACTCATATACTCGTTTTCGAGCACGAAGCAGCTCAAGGCAGATACCTTTGCAGCTCTAACGTTATCAGTCTAGAGGAACTAGTTTCCTTCCTATCTGCTCGTTACCCATCACTCCCACATATCCCCAAGAGGTTTGACACTGATCAATTAACATTTTTCTCATTGAAAAAAAAAAATCCAATCCAATCTTGTCTTTTGAAAATTTTCAGGTTTGAGAAACTAAATAGGTTGCATTACGACTTTGACACTTGGAAGATAAAGAGTCTCGGGCTCAAGTTCAAGTCGTTAGAAGAGATGTTCGATGACTGCATTGCCTCATTTGTCGAGCAAGGCTATTTATCTCATGTTGTTCCTTAACTCTTAGACTCTAATAAGAGAATATGTGCAAAATTAAGATTGGTCTGATATAGTACTGCAGTAATGTCGCTTTACAATAAAAATTATGATTACGAATTTACGAGGATAAACTTATATGATGTTGTGCTTTAATACGAAAAATCCCTCAGGAGAAAAAAGATTTGAGTAAACAATTAAGAAATCCACAAAAAAATGTCATCAAGAAATTAAGATGCATAGAGTAGAAAATCAAGTGTTCAATGGCTTAGTCCTCGAGTATTTGCGGTGTGTTATTTACCTTGTGGAAGTTAAAAATCAAATCGAGTTCACACACACTGTTTGAAGGTCATAGATAAAATCTAGATGTTTTTGTTAACGTAAAAAGATATAAAAAGTGGAAGTAGAGGTTCTTTTTTTACTGATAAGTCGAAGTACGTCGTTATTCAACGGCGTTACACGTACGTCGAGAGAGAGATTAGTAAAATGTGACTCGTGTGTATATTCCGTGCGAGAACAAGGAAAAATCAACGGTTCTTGATATATTTGATGAGTTTATGAGAGCGATTAGGATTCTGCCACGTGGATCAGTCGTCGTTCTTATTGTTCTGTCTTCTAGGGTTAAATATAAATACTCATTACTCTACTCGCTATTCGCCTCGCAGTCGGCTTGAAAAACAAGTATTTATCCCAGTCAAGTCAAATAAAAAGTCAACATATTACATTATTTGCAAGTCCAGACCACGTATCAAATCAATAACTTTTTTTTACTATTTGGTTCGTTACTCGGCTTAATACTCGTTTATAAGATACTCGTTAATAATATTCATAAAAAAATATTTCACAATACCGAGTAGTGTAGAATATGTAGGATCTAAATATTCAGTTTTTTTAATCGACAATTTACAAAATATGTTTTAAAGATTATGTTTTATTGTTATTAATATCAATTTATTTGTACAATAACCAATAAATGATCTCTAGTGTAATTGGTTTAAGTATGTGATACTCAGTCCCTTTGTTAATGGGTACGAAGTCACATAGTGGCAATTTTTGCATTTTTGAGTTTCGGCTTTACACAGAGTTCTACCACATAATCTAATGATTTATAAAGAAATATTTTTATAATGTAAACGAAAGATTTTAAAAAATCAGACATCATCGAAAGTATCGAAACCCTTTCATCTTCTCTTTATCTCTGTCTTCTTCGTCGCCACCGAACACTCCGTTGACTCCTCCTCACCTGATTAAAACTACCACAAGAGGTGATAACCGGTCCACCACTTTAATTTTCTCCAATAAAGCCTTCTCCGCTGGACTCCACAATCCTTTTACTAAATCCTTTAAGCTCCATTGCCAAGGCTCCATGCACAAGTATACGGTATGATCATCATTCTCACAACCATAGAATCGAAGTACGTTTGAGTCACCATCAGATCGAAGGAGCTGTGTTACTTCTTTCCAGATCTTTGTGACATTAGTATTCGACATGGGAAGACACATCACAGCCACTTGACGTTGTGATTGATAAAGACCTACAAACACTTGAATATTCCTGGGCTCGTATGCAAGTTTCTTTTTGGAGATAAAAAAATCTGGGTAAACCTGTTTTCTGTGTGCTTATATATCTCCCCTTATCTTTGTTAAACGAGAAGTCAGCAAGACGGAATTTCATTAGGTCATTCAATACTCCAATGAACTCGGGTGTTCTCTTGTCTGTAGGAATTACATCACGAACTGGCGAAGAAATTGCTTCTCTCAAGAAATTACTCATCTCTTTAACTTCTCATTTTTTCTGCATCTGTATTTGACTTCTCATTCTTTTCTGCATTTGTATCTGACTTCTCATTACCAAGATCGGATATAGCTGGTTTTTCGCAAAATCTATTTATGTTGCATTCGTCTCTGACTTGTCATTTCTTCCTGATTTGTCTCTCTCTTTCCATATATAGGACCATGCTAAACAACCAACCAGAACAAACACCCAAAAAGAAACCACTGAACTGAATTAAATATCTTGCTTGCCTTGAGTGATCGGTTAAATAAAGTGTCCAAGGGTGTAGAGGTTCACTGATCATAAGACATAGAAAACAAACCAGAATTAATCACATAATAAGTCTTTCAAAATAGAAGGAGGAATAAGAGAAACAGACCATAATCAATCAGATAATCAGTCTTTCAAAATAGGAGGAGGAATAAGAAAAACTCATAGATCCATGTTCAAGTTTTGCACATATTTCCTTTTATTGATTGCAAAGATTGCTGACATGACGATAAGCGAGAGTCTCTCTGCAGATGTGGCATCTTTTCTTCACCAAAGTAAATATGTTGATTTATAGAAATCTGATAAATATATGGTGATTCGATTTTCAAATAGACTCAAACCAATTTTAAAATTGCAAAAACAGGTTTTGGTAATCCGCTTTGGATGTCACCAGAACAGATGGATGGAACTCGGGCTGTAGAATTGTTTAGTCTAGGTTGTGTGATATTCTATGTTTTAAGGAAATTTCCTGAAACTCATAATTAACCTGATCTTTAAATTGCTAAAGAAGCATCATCATTTATGGTAGTATCATATTCTTCTTCTGTAATGATATATAATTAACTCAACAAGATTAATCATCTCTAATACATTGTTTTCACAATTGTAGTCCTACTGCAGCTGAAGCGTTTCGGCATCCAATGTTCTGGGACTGGAAAACCAGGACGTGTTTCTTGCAAGATGCAAGTGGAGCTAATGGAGGTCTACACAGCCTTGTCAAGGAGTTGCAAGGAAGACTCATACTTAAAAAGATATTTTGAATTATACCATCTAGAGAAAGAACTCATTTCGGAATCTTATATGTTCTACTGCTTAGTTTTGTGCTTGAACCGACCCTAGTAAAACCTTTTATTTTTTTGTTTTGTTTTAAATAGCGCTCTCTGTAGAAATGCAGAACTAACACGTGCAAGTGAGTCCCTTACAAATATTGCATTACTTATGACTCATCCGGTTTACAAGGGGAAAAAGACACGTATCATTGTGATACAAGTTAGATTCTAGATTGGGACTACAAAGAAGCTTCTTAAAGACAAAATACAAATGATTCAACCTGGTTGGTTTCCGTGGTGCTCAAGTCAAAATGATTCAACCCATTAGAAATTTCACTATATAATAAAACACCTAATAATTCAAGCAACCAACCATGATCTTACATCCAAATTACAAGAATCGTCACTTTCTTCATATCTGCTTTAGCTTCCAACAACACATTTTCCACCCTCTCAAAATTTTACTTGTCTTATTCATCTTAATTTTAATGATACAAAGGTATTTCTAGCAAATCAATAATCTTATCTCAACGTTAATCAAATGGAACTTTATCACAATCTTTCTATTCATATCTAAATCATTACATCTTTATCACGATAGGATCTCTATGAGAATATATTTCACTTCATAGATGGGTGACCTATCTCCCTTTCTAGATAACGAACCACCCTCAAAGCTGCATTCCATTGATTTTCCCTTGGCGCTGTGAAAGTATATATGTACCGAGTAGGTAATATCCGGTCGAGTAACCAACAAATAGATCAAACGTCCAACCAGTCTCCTGTGTTGTCCAGGATCACCTAAAAATTCACTCGTGTCAGACCCCAATTGATGATGCTGCTCCATTGGCATAAACACATGCTTCGAACCAAATAAGCCCGTTTCTTTGACAATATCAAAGGGTATACTTCCTCTGTGAAAGCATGAAACCCTTCCGACTTCTATCCCAAGGAAGTATTTAAGCTTTCCCAAATCTTTTATGTGGAAACACTTTCCAAGATGTTGTTTTAAATTTAACCAAAAAAATCCAATGTTGTTGCCACACACGATTAATTCAGCTCCACATTATCACTTGAATAAGTGAATAACGAATAGTCTCCATATGAATGCTGAAAACCAAACTTCTTAAGAACGTCCATGAGTTTAGCATATCACATTCTAGGAGCTTGTTTTAATCCATAAAAAGCCTTGTGCAATCGACTTCCCCTCGAATCAATCATTGGTGCATCATGAATAATCCAATCATCATCCGGAATGTGAGCCAATGACCTCGGCCCTGAATTTATACATGAATTCGTTAATTCAACAGCAAACGGAAACTCTTTTTCTCAAAACACAGCATCCCTTGAAACCAAAAACTCATTTTGTTCATAGAATCGCCAGCCTTTCTTACCGAATATAACCAACAAAAACGCAGCGTCCATGAACATAGCATAAAGTAGAACCAAAGACTTGAAGCTGCTCGTAAGGAGGTTTCTCTCCTCAAACGGTGATCTTCCATCCTATATCTTTGTAGGAGTCATGTTAAGCACATGAGTGGCTGTTCCATACCGTAACTTTTTCCTTTGTTGCAAATACTTATAACATGGCACGAGAAACAGACAAGTTTCAATGGCATGGACAGATGGGATATGAAATGTGGCACGAACTCACATACTCGTTTTCGAGCACGAAAGCAGAACATTTGCAGCTCTAATGTTATCAGTCCAGAGGAACTAGTTTCATTCCTATCTGCTCGTTACTCAAGAGGTTCGACACTGATCTTTTACCCTTTTCTCAAACTTAATTATTATCCTTGAAATACCACAAAGGATAATCTTCTCTTTGAAAACTTTCAGGTTGAAAAACTAAATAGGCTGCATTACGACCTTGACACTTGGAAGATTTGTCGTCTCAGCCTCATTTGTCGAGCAAGGCTATTTATCTGATGTTGTTCCTTACCTCTTAGGCTCAAGAGAATATGTGCAAATTAAGATTGGCCTGATATAGTAGTAATGTCGCTTCACAATAAGTCAGACAAGTGTAGAACCAAGGTTACGATTATGAGGATAAACTTGTTTGATCTTGTGTTCCTTAATCCAAGTTGTGCTTTAAGACGAAAAATCGAAAAAAAAATTTCTCAAAACATTTACCATAGCATCCCAAGGGAAACATGTTTTAACCACGTAAGAGCGCACAGCTGATGAATGAAACTATTTAGTAGCCTGAGCGATTATATTACTTATCGAACCAGCTTCCTCTTTTGCAGTCTCCACCAGTTGATCCTTCAAGAATCAAAACAGACAGATATTTTCATTTTGTCAGCACAGATCCTATCAATACTTAAAATCTTTTCATGATGACTTAAAATTAGAATTCAGTACCTGGGCTGATATAATCCTGGCTACTGTTTTCTTGCTTGACTCTTGAAGCTCCCCAGCAATCAAGAGCTCATCCAAAATGTAATACGCCTAAGAAAGCAACAAGAAATCCACAAAGTGTCATCAAGAAATTAAGATGCAGAGAGCAAAGTCGCCAGAGTGTTTGTGGTATGTTATTACCTTGTGAAAGTTAAAAATCAAATCGAGTTCACACACCTGAAGGTCATAGATAAAAAAAAATCTCGATCAAAATCTAGATGTTTCTTTAAGGTAAAAGATAATAAAAAGTGGAAGTAGAGGTTCCCAGATGCTGTTTTTTTTTTTGTTTACTCACACTTCCGAAATAGCGATCGAGGATCTCTACGTAGTGATGAATTATCTCAAGGACCTCTAACTCGTTATCTTCCTGATCAATGCACATGCAGAAGTAGAGGCTTGCATATCTTTTGTAAACAACTTTGTATCCTCTCCATTCAACAAAATTGCAAAGTTTTGGACCTCGATTCAGAATCACTCCACTGAGTTCACGTATAACCTATCCATATAACGTCTTTCCTATGTAAGATAAAACGTCTGCAACGCACAACAAGGTATTAAAGCTCAATAATTTGGTATTCATACCTTGGATCTTTCCTTCTGCGTGTAAGGAGAATACCATTTGGTGAGCCTTACCTTTCCTTGCCGACTGACTAGAAGCACAAAATGTATCTGAAAAACACACAACATTTCCCAATGTAAATTAAGACCATTCACATTTTCACTCAAAAAATTTTCAATGACAATATCCAAACAATTGGGGAAGGCACGATAGCAGATTCATTTCACCCAACTAAAATCATTACTCATTGCACAGAAATGGTCGCAAGTTTCCCAAAGTCTATAGAATTTTCACCAGTAAAAGTACTCAAAAGAGGAGAAGCCAAGATCACCCAAAAAGATCCTTTTAAAAACCATAGCTTTACGATACTGGAGGTTAAAGATACACAAGGTAGCTCGTTGAGCAAGCCAGAGCGAAAGAGAAAAGGCCACGCAGATCAACTAATAAGGAGATCAATCCCCAAAAACTCAAATTCCATCACGATTTATTCGTATGAACACAACTACATTCACTTCTATATATCAAAAGAAAATCCAGACTTCTACCAAAAAAAAAAATCCAGACTCATTATCTCAACCATCAAGCCATTGAACTAATTAGGAAGATCAAACCCTACGAAATCGAACCCAGAAGCTAGCGTTATCTCAAGGATCAAGCAAGAGGAAATATCGACTGGGTTCGAATAAAGATACCAAATTTCTATCTGTAAAGTATAATTTGATCTGAAACATAGCATTCTCAGGCTCCAAACGACAAACCCAAAACGTCTATCAGATGATTCAAGTCGGAAAACTAACACACCAGACGATCGGGTACAGAACTAACTATCGAAATGAAGAACGAATCCGAGAAATGCGAAATTCATATGCAGAAGAAAACGATCAGAATTCGCAGAGTGTATAGATTTGTTACCATGATTTCGTAACTCGAAGACGGAACAAATCTGTAGCAACGAAATCCAGAAGCTGCTGATGATCCGATCCTTCCTCGGAGAAAGAAAAAATTGCTAGGGGTATAATGGTAAATTAAGGGTATTGAAAGCGGAGTCCATTCCGGGTCGGATCCATGCGAGACGACCCGACTATGATCTACAATTTTTCTAATCATTTTGTTCCATCTCTCTAAAATTTTATTTTCCTTTGGTATTAACAAAAAAAAACAAAAGTATAACAATGGCCCAATCATAATTTTTTTTTTGCAGTATGCTTATTTTTAATAAATAATAAAACATCACTTTAAATAAAATTCTACGACAAATATGATCACAACAAAACAGAAATTTACTACTTATTCCTTTTTTGGTTTAAATTTTCTTCGCCGCCATTCGTGAAAGAAATTATAGTTTTTTTTTGTTTCATAGGGAAAATAATTCCAATATGGGTTTGCTAAGTTAGTGATCATCTTAATTCTTTTTTTTTTTGTTTTTTTTTGAAAATGATCATCTTAATTCTTAGTTCACATATAAGACTAAAGATTTAATATTTTTCAAAACTTTGTCATTTTAGACTTAATTTTTTGTTATTCTACTACAATTTTAATGCACATTATGATTTATTTTTTTCATTTGTGTCCATACTTTTAACCTTATTAATTATTCATATCAAATAAAATATTATATTAATTAGAGATAAAACATATTTTTAATATGTGTGAAATAATCTAAAATGACAATTATTTTGAAACGGAAAGAATAATATATAGAAGAGATAAATGGCTTGTAAATGGTGTCGAGTTTCATACATGAATGCGCGCGGGTAACAAAAATCCATTGTGATTAAAGTGATAGTCTTCTATAAAAATTTAGTCAAACTAATTGGCAAATGCTAAGAAACCTAATGATCAAATTCGTCATCTTAGATGCCTCTCATTCCGTAAATTAAAGCCACATAAACTTGTAGTATATGTTTAGTTGAACGCGCCATACCTTGGTAGAGAGGAAGCATATTCTTTGCATGCAGGCCTTTTTGTTTTTCTAAATATAGTTTTTGGTTTTTCTCAAGTTTCAATGTTTTTTGAAGTTGACATCATAGAAATTAATTAGGGTTTAGTTATTCTCCCAAAATATTCTTTCCCCATCTTTGCCACTTGCCAGACAGTGGAAGTTCAGTTTTATGACCAAATTATATAATACAGTATATGACTTGGCTGTATTATACACACAAATTATAACATGTTATGACAGTAATTAAAAATTATTTGCTCCGCATTCTTCACCTAATATATAACTAGAACATGTCATAACAATAGTCTAAGATGTCACAAAATAACAAGCAAGAAAGAAAAAGAAATAAGTATCTTCTTTTACAACACTTTTACCGATTCTATTCATAATAAGCAAGAAAAAAAAAAAGAAATTTAAGCTTTCGTCTTCATTTTCAGTCACCAAATTTTGTAAAAGGAAAAAAAAAAAACCAAAAGAAACCCTAATATTCGCATTTCACAATCCCTATAGCTAGTAGTTTGAGATCAAACTCAAACGCAACAAAAAGTGTCACCAAAACGCTAAAACGCCGGTCTATTAACACCCCCACCTCCACCATCTCCTTATCCTCGGCCACCGCCTCCGCTCATACCGAAAATATCTCCGCCGGAGAATTGAAAATTGTTCATATTCATTCCAAGATTATAGAAAGCTACTCCTCCTCCTCCTCCGTTTCTACCTCCGAGATTTGAATCACACACTTGAGCACCAATCCCCGTAACCTCCGACGACTGAGACGCCGTCGACTGAGGCTGCTGCACTCTGGTGGTTCTCGGCGGCGGAGTTTCTTCCTCTTCAATCGGTAACCTATCATAAACCGCGTTTGCAAAAGACGCAGCCATCAACACTACTGGACCTGAAGCAATCAACGAACCAGCCACATTCCCTCCCACAACTTGTCCTTGTCCTCCGGCTAGATACACCGTCAAACCACCTGCTCCAGGCGGTGCAGGCGGCGGAAGCGCAGTCCCGGTCAAAGACAATATCTCAAACCGACCATGCAGTGTAACCACACCTCCACCTGTCGGAGCCGCCGGTTGCCGTATCGTGACATTAGTGACCGCACCGGTCCCGCTTATAACGCAAACGCCGCAACAGCGTCTAGTCGCGTAAGTTGAAACAGCTTGTGATATGTCCGAGCCGGAGGTGATTTCAAGAACGTGGGATCTAAGGACGTTAGGACTATCTCTGGTAACAATCGTCGGAGGTTTAGGTTTGTTCTTGGAACCAGCAGGACGGCCACGTGGACGGCGACCGGAGGAAGAACCAGAGGCGGTGGCTGAGCTAGTTGCTCCGCCGGTAGGAGTGGTTTCGGCCTTTGCTTGGATGTTATCTGCTTCAGATCTGTTAAGTTCCATGTTCTTATGGTCAGGTGGGGTACTTATGGAATCTTCAGGTCTCTGTAGATGCAGTTCTTGCCCTAGCTGAGGGTGCGTATAACCAGACATTGAGAACAAAAAAACAAGAAACTAGTGTTTGGATTTTTTTTGTTTATAGAGAGAGATAAAGACAAAAGTCTCGACAAGAAATTTAAGTGAGGAAGTGGTTTCTCACTGAGAGTGTTTCAGAGAGTTGATGTTTGATTAAACTTCCATTAATTCTATAAGGACAAAACAAGAAGAGGACAAGAAAGAACAAAACCCTACTGAGTAGTGAGTGAGAGAGAGAGACGTCTAGATATGTGAAAGATGGGTCGGTGAAATTTGTCTGGACCCAGATCCAGATCTTCAAATGGAATGAAACAAAGGAGAGAAAGAAGTAAAGCAAGAGCATCAAAACAATATTTAAATTCAGCCTCTCTCTTCTAAATTATAATATCATAAAGATAAATATATGTATACATATAGAATATTGAAATTTTTTTAAAAATATCACATCCAATTTTTAAAAATATTATTTTTTTAAAATCTTTGCAAAATGCCATTTTTTCAAAACTATTTTTTCGTTATATAATTTATGTTTGGATTAACTATATTATATTAGGGTTTAGTTTTAAGTGTTTAAGAGGTTTTAGAGATAACACATTTTTTAGGGTTTAGAATTTGAAGATATAGACTTTATAAATCTATAATTAGTGGTATTTTTGCAAATAGACACCCCTAAATGGCATTTTTGAAAATTTGCACATAAAAAATAGTATTTTTTCAATTACCTCTAGAATATTTTGTGTTTATACATGTATAAGAACATAATATAAAGTTGGGGTGTTAAATATTTTTTTATTATATGTATTGTGTGTAAAATTAGAACCCCATTTTTTAGGTTCTATAAATGCTAAAATTAGAAATCTAGTTTTAAGGTTTTAAAATTATTTAATTGTTTTTAATCGAATAGCAACCCATTAAAAAACACTAAGATCATGCTCTAAGAGGGTTGGTGTATATATAATTATATAGTGACATGGTTGGTGTATATATATAATTATATAGTGACTTTTCCTTGAGGAAAGCAAATAAAAAAAACTAAAATAAGAAGAAGTTTTCGGTATAGTTTTGATTGGTATTTTTAGCTAGATGCTATTGGGTTTTTTTTTTTTTTAATAAACCGTGAGAATTCCGAACTTTTGGTTCATAATTTCTTCGGTATCCGGAGACAATTTTTGGAAATTCCGATTTAAAAAATAACTCTCTGTCTCAAAAGGAGTTTGAACCCGGAACACAAAAAAAACCAATCCATTTTGTTATCACTAAGCCACCACCCCGTTGGTTAGATGCTAAATGCTACTAGTTTTCGGAGGAACTTGGACGCATGTGGTGTATGTGATCGAGAGTTTCGAGAATGTTGTCGTTGACAACTGGTGCTAATGTTTCTAATGTTTCGGGTATTGCTACTTGTTTTCGCAACTACGTCTCAAGCAACAAATTTTTTTTTGAAAGAATGTTAAATTATTCATTCAAAAACCAACTGTTTTACAATGAAAACTACAAATTTTACAGGTTCTTAGATTTTTTGAATTTTACAACAAAGTTCGTCGTTAACTTCTTCTTGTTCGAGTCGTACTTGCAAACCATTCGACAAGAGCATCTTTGTAAATTGTATTTCCTTGTCTCCTTAGTGTACTAAGACGATTCCTCACCGATTTATCCACCATGTTTGCTATTTGCGTGGTTGTGCCTACTTGATGACCATGTCTTCTTCCATTTCTTTCCTTCCACAAATGGTATATAGTTGCTTGAAAGGCATATCGTAAAATGAATGTCCTTAGATGGTTGAAGTGTGTGTTATGAATTAGTTCTATAAGCTCACTCCACACGTTTGTGTAATGCAAGCCTAAGAACCGCCTCATTAAGCTTCTCCAAACTGTTGAGGAGTACCTGCATGAGAAAAATAGATGGTTTCGTGTTTCCTCTTCATGGTTACATAGGGTACACTTGCTGTCCCCTCCCCAAATCTTAATTCTATCACCCGTTGAAAGCCTATCCAGTGCCGCGAGCCAAACCACGAACGAGTACTTTGGTGTTGCGTGGGTAAACCACACACCGTTGTACCAATCCTTTACTTGGCTTCGACTTCGAATTTTATTAAATGTTTCTTTGGTGTTGAAGACCTTTTTGAACTTATCCTCTCCACATTTCCATAAAATCGAGTCCTCCTCATCGGATCTCTCTAGTACCACCTTGGCGATTTCATCCTCAATTTTGTTTATAGTCTCTGAGCGATGCCTTCGTCTACTATGTGATCGCATTACTTCCTCCAATGTTGCATTAATTGGAATCCCCATGTCTATTCGTCCTCTCGGTCCAAACATCTTGCTGATATTTCCCATTGTTGACCAATTGTCAAACCAGAAGAAAGTATTTCGACCATTTTTCACTTTTACCTTAAGGAAGTTGCTCGCCTTGTCTCTGTATTTTAGCATTTTCCTCCAAATCCAAGAACCCGAGGCTGTCGTGTTGTTTAGAGACCAAATAGAGCCATTGCGTAGTAGCATTGTCTTCACCCACTTTACCCAAAGTGTGTCCTTGTTCCCTACAATACTCCATAGAAGTTTTAAAATACATACCACATTAGCCTCCTTTAGCGATTTGAACCTCAGGCCACCTTCGTTTGTTGGTTTGCATATTGCACTCCACGCCACCTTTGATTTTCTTGTGTTTAAAGACGGTCCCGACCACAAGAAAGCAGCACACATCCCCTCAATCTTTGTGATACAGTGATTCGGAAGGCGGAAAGCTTGGATCCAAAAGTTTATGATACCTTGAATCACCGATTTTAGGAGTTGTTGACGTCCTGCAAAAGACAAGAACCGCCCTGTCCACGAGGTGAGTTTGGCTCGTACACGTTCAATGAGTGTTTCTGAATCGCCCACACTCATTCTTTTAGTCAGCATTGGTAGTCCTAGGTATTTGACCGGAAGTACTCCTTTTTTGAATGGGAAATGCGCCAAGATATCATCTTGTGTTTCCGTCGATACACCCGCTAGGAATAAGGTAGATTTTTGTTGGCTTATTTTCAATCCTGAGAAAATCGCAAAATCATCAAAAATCTTGATTATTTCTTCCAATGATCGCTTTGTTCCATCTATGAATACCATTAGATCATCCGCAAAGCATAAATGTGTGATTTGAATGTTCTTGCATTTAGGGTGATAACCAATACGTTTCTCCAACCCAGCTCTGTCCAACATTTTAGATAAAACCTCCATGCATATTACAAAAAGATAGGGAGAGAGCGAGCAACCTTGTCTGAGTCCCCTCGAACTACCAAAGTATCCTGCCAATTCCCCATTCACTTGAACCGAGTAGGATGCTGAGCTGATACATAACCGTATCCAGTGAATAAAAGCCTCGGGGAAATTTAGCGCCGTGAGAGTATTCAATAGGAAGTCCCATTGCACCGAATCAAAAGCCTTCGATATGTCAATTTTCATTGCACATCTTGGAGACACATCATCTTTGTGATAGTTTTTTACCAATTCTGTTGCAAGAAGTATATTTTCCAGCAATAATCTATTTTTCACAAATGCAGATTGGTTTCCACTTACGATCTCTGGAAGCAAACCTTTTAGACGATTGGCAAGGATCTTAGAAATCACTTTGTATATAACATTGCAGCAGGATATTGGCCTGTAGTCTTTCATCTCTTTTACGTCATCTCCCTTTGGTATTAGGGCCAAAATTGTTGAATTAACACCCTTTGGAAGAAATCCTTTTACAAAAAAAGATTTGATGGCTGTCGTAAAATCTTTTCCTATAGTTGACCATGTAGACTTGAAGAATTCACTTGTGAATCCGTCGGGCCCCGGTGCTTTGTCATTTGGCATAGAGAACAAAGTACTTCTGATTTCATCTTCCGTGACATCTCGAGTGAGAGAGTCTCTGTCATTTTCAGAGCATCGAAATGTTAGCAAATTCTGAATCTCCTCTAATCGCATACCTCTATATTCCGGTGGGTGGCTGTTGAGAAATTTGTTGAAGTAATCGGCTGCTTCCTTCTTGATGTCATCTATGTTAGACAAGATCTCTCCTCTCGATGATGTTATTTCCCGTATAGAGTTTCTTGTTTGTCTTGCCTTAACCGAGTGATGAAAAAAGGCTGAATTTCTGTCACCCACCGCGAGCCAATGTAACTTCGACTTTTGTTTGAGATAACCTTCTTCCAACCTTAATAGATGCTGCCACTTTTCATAAGATCTTGATTCATCCTCTATATTCCTCATGGTAGGATTCTCTAGTGTTTTCGATTGCTTTAAACACATATCCTCAAAAGCCTCCTTTGTTTTCTTTGATAACTCTCCCAAGTTCCCTTTGCCAAGCACACGTAGAACAGGCTTCATGCCTTTTAATTTCTTGGTTAGCCGATATAACGATGATGTAGATAAGAATAACGGCTCCGTATCATTCCAAAACTCTTTCACCTCTGTGTCAAATTGGGGGAGCGAAGTTAGCACATTGACGAACTTAAAAGGTAAACGTCTTCCTCTTTGCTGAGCATCAAATTTAAATCTTGCTCGTGTGTGATCAGAGCAGCCTCCGGACTCGAAAACACAGTATGATAGTGGGTATTGATCGATCCATTTTTCATTCACCAAAAGGCGATCCAATTTCTTGCATACAAGTGCGTTAGCCTGCTTGTTACACCAAGTATAACTTGATCCATGGTATCCCAAGTCCATCAAAGAACAATACGAAAACATCCCCCTGAGATCTTGCATACCCGAAGACGGAGCGGCTGACACTGAATTTGATTGTTCATTGCCGTGTAGTATTTCGTTGAAATCTCCACCTATCATCCACGGCTTATTCTTGAACATAGGTGAATCATGGTGATGACATAAATCCCCCCATAATTCTTTCCTTTCCATCATTGAATTTGATGCATATACGAATGTACATAAGAACTCCTCATCTTTACCTTCCAATCGTACCGAAACCGTCATCATTTGGGAAGTCTTATATATTGGGGTGATCCTCACGCTATCTTTCCAAACGATCCATATACGCCCCAATCTATGATGTTCGTAGTTTGAGATGAAAGACCAACCGGGGAAAACATGGTTAACAATGCGATCCGCTTTGTTCTCTTTTACTCTTGTCTCCAATAATCCTCCAAACTGAAAATCTTCATGCTTCACCCATTGTCGCATTATGGAATGTTTTGATTGTTGATTGAACCCGCGCACATTCCAGAAGAACCCCGACATTTACTTCTTCTTTTTTGGTAACCTCGATGTTTGACCTTTTTCCATTGTTTTCTTCCGAAATTTTGAGTTTCCGACGACTTTGTGGGCCGATTTTGATGCTCGTTTGAGCATTGCTCTCATGGGCGATTCCTCGGTTAATATTGTTTCCCTTTCCTTGATATTTGTTATGATTTCTCCCTCCTCTGTTTCGGTCGTCTCCTCCTCCACCTCTACGTCTGTCTCACTAACGTCATCTTTATCTCTATTTTTTCCAGATTCTATAAGAGTTGTGTCTTCAGGCACCTCATTTTCCGTCTTCTTACTCTCATCCAGCTCCGGCTCTAGAACAGAGAAACGGGAGGGCGAGGAAGCAATTTGCTTCTCTGCTTGTTGTTGTGTGGCTGCAAAAAGCGCATCAGTTGACACATCTTCCTGACTCTCTTCTATCTCCAGAACAGAGAATCGGGAAGCTGAGCAGACAAGGGGAGTAGTTGATTGCTGTTGTTGTTCTTTTTGTCTACTTGCTTTGTTTGGTGAGATTGCAGTCCAAATTGCCTTACTCGCTCTTTTATTTTTTTCCTGTGATTCTTCCTCTGTCTCCGATTCCACCATTGGAGATGTTGAACGTGGTGGGGGAATTGGTTCTCTGCTTTCCTCCGTTTCTTTCTCACTACTTGGGATTGACGAAGCAGTAGCTGCTCTTTGGGGTTGTTGTTCCGATGTTGAAACATTTGTTGGTTCCTTGATTTGTTCACCACGTTTCAGGATTGTGATGTTTTGTTGATTCGACGTACAGCCATCCGTGAAATGTCCCCAAGTGTTACAAATCGCACATCGCGAAGGTAACCAAGGATATACAAAATTCACAGCCACTTCTTTGCCTTCAAGCTCAAAAGCAAAATGTTTGGGAAGGTCTCTTGTCATGTTAACCTCTACGAACACTTTAGCTTCATCAAAATGCTTGCAGGCTTCCGTTTCCGGGTGTAAGCGTAGCGGTATTCCCACAGCACTGGACAAGAAGCTAAGTCCCTTCCAGGAGAACATTTTGTGCGGTACTTGCTTGATTGTTATCCACATCGGCATGGATTGGATCACCGGTTGTGTTTCTTCAATAATTGGAGACCATTTTGATACGAGCAAAGGGACATCAGCGATGTTCCACAAACCTCTACGCAAGATCCTTGTTCTGACTGCTGCATCCCTTATGCGGAATTTAACCATTTTGTCGCTTACAACGATCACATCCACCTTCACCGATTTGTCCCCTAAGGGCCAGATTTTATTGACGATGACGTGAATTTTTGCGACGTGGGGAGCAGAAGACATAAACTGGCCGAGCAAAATATCCTCCCAAAGCGGAGCATCTTCCAGTATATTCGCAGGTACTTTGATAACACCAGCTGAGGTTGAGTTTTCAAAATGATGTTTAGATAAGCTTGGTCTGTTGTTAACCATCTTCGCCCAGGACGAAGTCGGAGCATTCACCGTAAAAGAGTCACTTGTCTGGCCTCTGTTTCCACCTGTTTCAGGGACCACCACCGGAGAAGCCGGGGGCTGAAGCGGCGGCATCGCACGTAGCTCCACCAGCTTCGACGACTTTCAGCCTACACTTTTCCTTTTCCGACACTTTAACAAAAAGTTGTAGATCGCACTAAAAGTCGCACTTTTTCACTCACCTGCTCTCCACTTTTTTTTTTTTTTTCGGAAAAGCAATTTTTCACTTTGTTATTAAAATTTGTAATAAATTATGTTTTCATGTTTTTAGTTTTTTTTTATTGTGGTAGGACCATTTCTATGGGTTTATAATGTTTCGATTTGTAAATCTAAATAGTATTCATTTTAGTGAAATATTTATTTTTTAGCAAACAAAGAAAAAAAAAACTAAAATAGATGTTTAAGAGTGAAGAAGTGATTGATTGATTCTAGGGTCCCTTGATTCTACGGGAGACAAAAGAAGGAATCTAGGGAAGGAAATTTACGGAGATTGAGAGAAAGAGATATTATTGTGTTCATTTTCCATGATATAAAGCTGAAGGCAAACAAGAAATTAAAAAAAGAACAACAAAGAGAAATTAAAGTAGAGGGCTTTTGTGACGGTGAAGGGATGGTTTAGTTGGTGATAATGATGATGGTAGATTATTTTTTTTGTTTCTTTATAAAGACAAACCAAATGGGAATGGTAGATTGTTATTCCAAAGTCAAGTTATGCTGTTTTATTTCAAGAACAATAATAACCGACCTAGCTTTATGTTAGTGTTTTCTGTCGGTATAACAACACATATATGAGGATAAATCGTCCTCTTTTATTTCGACTATTACGATTTACAAGATTTTGGATCCGACACTTTACATTTTACCATATATATGTTTTACCATGATAAGAACCAATTATCAGATTTTGTTTTGTTTTTGGTAATCATAGAGAGGTTCACATTCTATGACTCATAATTTATTCGTATTGACGTTTCAAGACCAAGAGATGTAAACTAGTTTATTTTGCCTGAAACTCCAATTTGAGACAACGATTCAACATATCTCAAATTGTTCAACCAAATAAGCTTTGTGCTAGCTAGATAATATTTTCTTAATTCGGAAGCTACAGATCTTATGATTATTTATTTAAATGAAATACATTCTTGAATAATATTATAAAAGCGCCCTTAGTGGAAACTGGACCAACGAAAAAAATACAATATTTGAATGTTTTAAGTAAGAGTAATATATATATATATATATATATATATGATTATCTTCTCCAGTGATCAATAATCATAAGAGTGTTGTGAACAAAAAAAAAAGAGAATAGCAGTGTTAAAGTATGGGATTAGTGTAGTGGTTGGGTATATATATATATATATATATATATATATATAAATAAGTTATACACGTTTTGGTATATTTAAATGAGAAATCAAGCCTTTTCCTTTTTCTAATATTTAATTTTCAAATTCACGTGTTCGTAAAGGACATGCATAAATGAAAACCAGACTCAGTCAATTTTTTTTGATAAACCGTAAAAGTTCTAAACTTTTCGCTAATAATTTTTTCGGCATCCGAAGACAATCTTTAAATTTTTCTATTGAAAGAATAATTTTCCTTACAAAAAATGTTTGAATTCCGAATACAGAAAAACTAACCCCTTTGTTATGCATTTTCATTCATTCTGTGGTGTATATCTTTTTTATTCTTTACCTTCATTCCATTGATAATTTCTTCTCGCAACCTTTGGAATATAAAATCTTAATTTGAATTATAAAATATTAGAGCATCTCAACTCTATTCTTTCATTTTTTCATTTTAAAATAGAGTTGGGTATTGGGTTGTACTCCACCGTACTCATTTTAGAGTAAATAGATTAATAAGATTATCCAGTTGGATTATATTTTTCACCTCAGATTCTATTTTGAAATAAAGTTTTCTCCAACCCTACATTCATTTTTTCAACTCTAAAAAATTAGGGTTAGTCAAAATATAAAAGTAATTCTATAACTATTCATTACTATACTTTTTTTATTTATCATTCCACTTTTTACTTCAAAATAAAATAATTTTAAAATGGAACTAAATATAACTCAAATTCCACTTCATTTTGGAAAAAAAATAAAATGATGAACAAAAAAATGAAATAGCAAATAGGATTATTTCATATTTGGAATAAACCTATTTTTACTCTATTTTGAAATTGGAAATGGAATATGATTGGAGAGGATTTATTCTAAACTCTATTTTGGAGTGGAAAATAGAACAAGGTTAAAGATGTCCAATATGTTTATAAAATGAAAAATTTCAAAAAATGCCACTTTTCAAATGCAACTTTACAAAAATGCCACACTTTTAAAATCTTTACAAAAATGCCACTTTTTCAAAATTATTTTTTCTTTATATTATTTATGTTTGAGTTAATTATATTATATTAAAGTTTAGTTTTGAGTGTTTAGGGGGTTTTAGGTATCAAAACATTTTTTAGGGTTTAGAATTTTAAGATATAGGCTTTATAAATCTATAATTAGTGGCATTTTTGTAATCAGAAACCTCTAAGTGGCATTCTTGCAAATGTGCACACAAAAAGTGGCATTTTTGTAATTGCCTTTTAAAAAATGGAGAATAATGTTTTTTCACCATATTCATTTATTTCATTTTAGAATTGAAAATGAAGTATGGTTATAGAAGATTTTACTCCAAAATAGTGTTTAGAGTAGAAAATAAAATGAGGTTTAGAGATAGCTTTTGAAAAGAAAAAAGAGGAAAATTCAAATGGCATTGAATTCAAACTGAGCCATGATCGTACCTTCTTCAACGACCAACCCATAGCAAAACATGAAAAGAATATTGTTCCAAGGAGTAGATGTAAGTTGTTCCAACAAAGTTTAGAATGAACACATATTTTGATCATCAACCTGAGGAGGTGCAAATGGTATAAGTTCTAGCTAAAAGAGCCATTAATTTTTTGACTATTTCGATTTGGATTACTTATCATCACTCTTGAATCACCAATTCTTAAATTTTTGACTTATCGTTTCTGTTCCTACATGTGTAGTCTACGTACAGCCTCATCTTCATATAAGATCTGAAAAATAATTTTTATTATCTCTCTTAAAGAGGCATAAACTTCTACTTACAATTATATATACTAAACCTTAAAGTAAAACTTAAGCCCAATTAAACTATACATAGGTCCAATATAATATATCTCTTAATACCCCCTCAAGTTGGAGCATGGAGATCTCGAATGCCCAACTTGGACAAAATCGCTTGGAAAGAACGTCTACCAAGTGCTTTAGTAAACACATCTGCCAACTGATCATTCGTTGAAACATATTTTGTGCAAAGAATCCATGCTTGTATATCATCTCTGATGAAATGGCAATCCGACTCTACATGTTTCATTCGCTCACGAAACATAGGGTTTGCTGCAATGTGTGATGCAGATTTACTATCACAATATAAATCCATGGCACCAACATGTTCAATACTCATTGATGATAAGATGCCTTTAATCCACTTCAGTTCCTTTAAGGCAGCAACCATAGCTCGATACTCTGCTTATGCGGAAGAAAGAGCCACCACATCCTGCTTCTTTGACTTCCATGACACTGGAGAGTTTCCCAACTGTATCAACCATCCATTCAAAGATCTTTTCGTCAGAGGACATCCAACCCAATCTGAATCACACCAAGCTGTGAGATGAAAATCACAATCAGCCTTCAAAATAATTCCCATTCCGGGACACCCTTTCAAATAACGAACAACTCTCAATGTAGCCATCCAATGATCTTCCCTTGGCTTATGCATGAACTGAGACAGAATATGAACCGAGTAAGCAAGATCTGGTCTAGTCGCAGCCAGATAAAGTAACCGGCCAATAAGTCTTCGATATTTTTCCGGATTGTCAAGCACCTTTATTGTTGACTTCGCCAACTGATGGTTTGGTTCCATTGGGAACTCTACTGGCCTACCTCCAAGAAATCCAACATCAGCAATAATATCAAATGCATACTTTCTCTGGGATAAATAGATACCTTCCTTACTGCGTGCTACTTCTAATCCAAGAAAATACTTCAGTTTCCCCAAATCTTTCATACGAAAGCAACCACTCAAATATGTCTTGAACTTCTGAATAACCTCTGGACAATTTCCTGTCACCACCAGATCATCCACATACACCAGAATATGCAAGTGAACCTTACCATGAACTAATGATAAAAAGGAGTAACCAGATATACTTTGTGTGAAACCATACCCCAAAAGTGCATTTCTAAGTTTTGCAAACCAACATCTTGAAGCCTGTTTTAAACCATACAATGACTTTTTCAAACGACACACCATTCCTTTCTGTGGAGAACGAAAACCTTGAGGTAATCTCATAAACACTTCTTCCTCCAAATCTCCATGAAAAAACGCATTGTGTACATCCATTTGATGCAATTCCCAGTTCTTCCCAGCTGCAACTTGAAGAACCAATCTAACAGTGCTCATTTTTGCTACTGGAGCAAATATTTCTTCATAATCAAGCCCTTCTCTCTGTCCATTACCACATGCAACAAGTCTTGCCTTATACCTTTCAATTGATCCATCTGCATTATACTTGATCGTGAAATTCCACTTACACCCAATAACATGTTCACCTAATGGCAAGTGTTCAATCACCCATGTTTTATTCAGTTCTTAAGCTTCAATCTCCAATCTCATTGCTTCTCTCCATCTCGGATCTTTCATTGCCTCAGCAAATGTATGTGGCACAACCGTTTCAGTTATGCTACAGAGAAACGCTCTGTGTGACTCAGAAAACCTATCACAATTCACAAAATTCTCAATTGCATATTCATGACTCTGCTCTTGACTTACAGTGGATAAATTCATCTGAAATACCGTGTTAAGCTCATAGTCGCGTAGCCTAACCGAGGGTTCTTTCTTCCTCATTCCACGTCCCAACACTTCGTCTCGTACATGAACTGTTTGTGTTACACGAGGCTCTGTTTGTGTAACATCAGCATCTATCTGCATGATCGTAGCTTCAGGTTCTGTTTGTGAAACATCATGTGTTACACCAACTTCTATCTCTGTAACATTCTGCATCGTTTCATCCATTATAACAGGAGTTATGTCATCTTCGAGAACCCTTTCTTCAGATCGGAATCTAACAACATCATCCACAAATAACCTTGTCTCTTTGGAATTGCAAGCATCATCCACATGCTTATCTTTAAGCTCCAAATACGGAAATCGTTCCTCAATAAAAGAGACATCACGAGATACAAACATCTCTTTTGTGTCCAAATCAAATAAAGTCCATCCCTTTTTCGCATAAAGATACCCCAAAAACACACATCTTCGACTCCTACTCGCAAATTTATCTCCATGTCGCTTCTGGTTATGAGCATACGTCAGACATCCAAAAATCTGTATTTCACTATATGTAGGAGATTTGCCAAATATGATTTCATAAGGACTTTTTCCTTTGTGTAATTCAGATGGTGTTCGGTTGATTAGATACGCAGCACTCAACACACATTGATCCCAAAATTCTATTGGGAGATTTGCTTGAAACATCAACGCTCGTGCCACATTTAGTATATGTCGATGCTTTCGTTCAACTCTACCATTCTGTTGAGGATTTCCCACACAAGAAGTTTGATGAATCACACCTGTTCGACGAAAATAATCTTTCATTCGCATAAATTCAGTGCCATTATCACTGCGCACTATTTTCACCTTTTTGTTAAATTGTCTTTGAATGAGAGCAAAGAAATCTACGATATTTTTCTCTACTTGTGTTTTGTCGCTAAGAAGAAATACCCAGACAACTCTAGAATAGTCATCAACTATAGTGAGAAAGTAGTAAGCTCCACATAAACTCGGTGTTCTATATGGCCCCCATATATCACAATGTATCATCTCAAAGCACTCCTTGCTTTTATTAGAACTTAAAAGAAATCCACTACGACACTGCTTTGCTCGAAAACAAACATCACAACCAGAAACCCCAATACTTCTATCATCAACTCCTGGTAATCTTCTAATCACTTTCTTTGAGGCATGATCCATCCTCTTATGTCATACTTCTAACGATTCCAACTTACCAACTTTCTTCACATTCTGAATGTTCTGAATACCTTGAAGAAAATAAAATCCTTCTTTCCTTTCACCCATTCCAATCGTTTTCTGCAATCCAAGATCATATAAAATATAACATGTTTTGGATAACAATACAAGGCAATTCATCTCATCAACCAATTGCGACACAAATGAGATTGCATTTTAGTTCTGCAACGTATAAAACATGTGTCAAAGTCACATTATCTGTCAAAACCACACTCCCTTCTCGATCAGCAATCACAGTGTTACCATTAGGCAATCCAACCAAACACGGTGAAACTTGATGTACATCTACTAGACCATTCAACATACCAGACATATCGTGTGATGCTCCACTATCAATTATCCATTCATCTTTATAACTCCTACCAATAGAATGATTCCCGTACTCTGGTTTCGACTCCATCATACTCAAAAGTCGATCCCATTGTTCCTTTTTCAATCCTGTGATGGCATGTGTAACATTCATGTGTGACACAACATGTGTGTGTGCCACATCAATATTCTTTCTCATAGGGACGCTTTTCGCATCTCTACTTTTTCCGATTTCAAAAGCGTCTTTCGCGTCTCCATTCTTCTCAATAACCATCTTTTCCAAAAACGCTTTCTGCGATTCTATCTTTTACAACTTCAAGAGCGCCTTCCGCGGCTCCAAATCTCTCAAAAATCATAACTCTAATCCGAAAACAACAACGTTGGAGATGATTTCTTTTCACGGATCAAACACTCTCTCAAGAAAACCTGTATCTGATACCATATAAAATCTGAAAAATAATTCTTATTATCTCTCTTAAGGAGGCATAAACTTCTACTTACAATTATATATACTAAACCCTAAAGTAAAACTTAAGCCCAATTAAAGTATACATAAATCCAATATAATATATCTATTAATATGTACACACTCAGTCCAAACCACTCATGATGTATACAGCTTATTACACACCTGGGATTCTATTAAGGTGTTTCCAACAATCAATAAAGTAAAAGGTTTGCAGTTATATAGAAGGTCAAGTGAATGGCCGTTATTAACAATCACGAAAGTTCTATCTAATTAGATAATACCTCAAGGTCTTAGATACGTTGGAATGGACAACGGTTAGAAGGCGTGGAAAGCGAGGTCGAAACCGCAGTGGCAGTGGCGGCTAATCTCCCTCTTATCCCACCATAAGAGTTTCATGTTTGACCTCTAAATATAATGCATCAAAGTTTCTCAAAAAAGAGAATATATTTTATCTTCTAACATTATAACTCAAATTAATTTGACAGACTAAACAAGAAAACGATTGATTGCAAAAAACGAACTACTTTTTGAATACGTATGTATACTCAAACAGTTCCTTAAAATTTTATTAGGATACAAAAAAATAAACTTGACAAATAAACAAAATAGACAGACATGTATGTATATGTATATATATATATATATTGTCATTCATATGAACATCTAAAACTCTCCTTTTTGATCTATTACTTACTCTAGTAGTAATTATATTTTTTGCGTTCGAGCTATAGTTAGATCTAGCATATTATCTTTTTTTTTTGATAAACTGTAGAAATTTCGAGTAAAAAATCTAGCATATTATACCGAGACTAGAAGAGTCTACTACAACAATTACGGACAAGGAAGTTTCGTATAACATATGCAATCATGGTAATCTTGCTTTCGCCATCTTACGCCTTTACAATCACAACGAGCATATTTAGGGATTCTAGGGTCTTTCATTTGACCATGGCACAACTTGTTTCCGCCAGCTCCACATTTTCCAGGCAATCTAGCAAAACGTCGACACAGAAGAACGTGTGCTTCCACTTCTACAATTTTCAAGCAACCACAAAAATATTGTAGATGAAATTTAGCTAAAGAATTAATAATCAGTTTAAAAGGTTTTTGCCTCTTTATAGTTCAACACAAACCTTTTTGGATGGAATGATCAATGTTTTCCAAACTCATAAATACTATAATCAAATCCAAAGAAAAATAATATATTACCTTTCATAATGTTTAAAATGAGAACACAAAAAACTATAAAGAAAGTAACAAATCTCATAATTCCAGATTTTGTTTTTTAAAGTTGTTTATGGTTAATTGCGGAAACTTCTTGTTTTTCTTAATCTCGTGATAACTAAATACTTTGTTGATACAAATAATATAAACTCAACACACACACTAAAAATAGATCTTAATATTAAATTACGGGAAAAAGGTAAAATATTAGAAAGAAAGAAATGTGTGGCAGCCACTGGGATAGATAAGATTAGTAGTGTATTCTTGGAAAAAACAAAACACTTTCATTTAGAGGAAGATAAACCATGGAAAATTTACGTCGAGAAAAAAACCATGGAAATTTTACATTTGGGTGTTTATTATTGCGAAAATAGTGGTGGGTTTCACATGATGAGCATTTTCCCTTTTTCTTTTTTTTCTTTTTCTTGATTTAATTACCGTTTTATATTTCTCGAGCCACTCAATAGAGCATATGGCTTCACTTTACATCTTTTTTTCTTTAATTGTCAAATATTAAACATGTTAAAACTTTTACAGAGGGGATCTGTTTTGTGTTACAAACAAAATGCATGTAATCGCCAATATATTAATTCAATTTCAACCGATATATTGGTCGACCAGTATCATAATATGGCAAAAAAATCAAATCGAACCAACCGAACTTAAACCGATCCAAACCAAACCAAAATCAATGTATAAACATATTGATTCTGTATCTTCTCAACCCGTATGATTCGATTTGGTTTGGTTTAAATCGAACAAAACCAATAAATCACTGTGCTTTAACTAGATAAATATATTCAAATAATATTATACATATATAACCTTTAAGTGTCGATGTCCCATATATTTTTTTAATTAATCGTATGGATTTGTATTAATTAAAAGAGAACCAAGAAACAATAAAAGTCCAAAACCAAAACAACATAGAATCAACTCAACCAAACATCGACTCCCAATGATAAAGGAAAATGATGCTAAGTCCGAGCTTCGCGCAAAATCAATTCCTGGAATCAAGATGGATCTCCTCTCGCAATGTATGAATTAAATCTTCCATCTTTAGACACACTTGATGCTATCTCTCTTGCAACCGAGTTCGTACGCTGAATCTCAAGTTCAAAAGAACAATTAGGAAATTCTGTTTTCAACTAAAATATGTGCTCTGTAGCAGCTCTGTACCGCGGCCATTCATGCGGTTTTTTTAATCTTTCAATATAATTAATCAATTAACTAATGTGACTAAAGTTTAATTAGCTTACTTATCTATCTGTAACCTTAAGATAAAATCTAAAATGCTAACCACGTCTGACGAAGTTTTACTAAAGTATATATTTAGATATTAGTTTTATGTTACTGGTGTGATGGTTCATATAGTACAAATATAAAAACATTCGTTTAGTTTGTATATAACTTATATTCAATTTATTGATTTACCGTAAATTCTTTTCGATATCATCGAAGAGAAAATATTGTCATCTCAAAGTGTTGAATTTTTCATCTTCTTTTTAATTTATTTTATATCAATTAATTTTTAAAAAATTAAATTAAATTGAAACCGAACGTGGAAGCCTCCATGATCCAATGGTTTAACAAAAAGTTAATTAACGCTTCTACACACGGAAATTTGGGATCCGATTTCCAGATAATGCGGTTTATTAATAAATATGTAGATTAATGGAAGGAAGTTTACACGAGATTTCCAGCGTTGTACAATTAGTGTCGTCCGCCGTAATTTCACGCATTAAAGGTAGAAGGTGTCCATCATAAACATTGAGTAGGAAGTGTCGTCTGTCGTGAATCTAATTGGGTCGGAATGAATTGACCGTGGTAGAATCGTCTTTGTAATAGTTCTCATAATTTACAATAAAAATAATAAATTCAGACGTTTTAAAAAAAAAATTGAAACTGAACCAAACTACAACTAAACTGAACCAAATCATACAATACAAAACCAAACCAAACTAACTTTGGTTGAGATCGGTTAGAGTTTTATTATACCCAAATTAGTCGAACCGAACCGAACCTGAAATAAAACCAAAAATGCCAAATCCCTACTTAATTCGGTAATTTTTTTGTCAAATTAAATATATTTTAATTGAGTATAATAATAACAAAATCTATAACACAGTGATGGCAATGATTTATTGTAACCATTACTAAAGAAATCAGTGAAGATACGATATTAAACCCTCAAAAAATTTAAACCAAATCTATGAGTAATATTTTGTCTATGCGTTCCCTTAATATTTGATTAATCTTCTGACTAATTTTTTATTTGAAAAAACTTTCAAAACGTCTTGATCAACCCTACAGATTTTAGCGAGTGCATGACAAAACCAGTTCTGCAGTGCAAAACAATTTTTTTCTGCTAGTAATGAACTACTATTTTTTTAGATCATACCACATTTCGATATTAGCCTTTCATAAGATTGTCGATGACTACATAATTTTATTCATTAATCGCATAGTTTTCATTCTGCTACCCACACATTATTATTTTTATACGACTACTACACCAATTTATTTTGTTATCAATCAAAGCTAGTTCATTTATTTATATATACTTTTTACTCTTTTGGCGAAACTCATGTTATCAAATGAAACTGAATCACTTAATTAAAAACAAAAATTGGATATATTTGAACATCATATTTTCCCATATATACAGTCGTCAAGCGATAGAATGCCAAAGAAACATCATATATAGGTTTAAAATCTCCAAACATCACCAAGTCTCAACATAGATACAACGTCGTCCAATGCCACATAAATACATAATAAAAAAAAAATATATATATATATATATATGGTTACAATAATAACGAAAGATCAACACGATTTAATTTCCTCATGATCGAGAACCAATATCAGGAAGACTGCGATAGATATAGCCAGAAAAGAAGTTTTCGCGAGGCTTACAATAATAATAACATGTATGCATGCAAAGATCGTGATCATGAAGCTGAGGCATGCATCTATTCCTGATACACTGTTTCATGCGAAACTGTATATCCATTGCACTATTTGACGATCCATCAGCAACAGCACTCTTTGGAGTGATATAGCACCAAGTCATGTTCATTAACATAGCCACCACTATCATCAATATCATTCCTTTTGCACCCATTCTCTTGTTTAAAAAATTGATATATTACTAGCTTTGGTTTTGTTCTTCTATTTTTTTTTTTTTAAGGAAAATAAGAATCGATTGTGATTTGGATTGGTGATACTGAGATTTGTGAGAGTATTTATATGCGTTTATTTTTAAATATTTTTCAGAAACTCTATTTTGTGTGAGTAACAAATCACTAAATATAGCTCTCTTTTGGTTTGTTTCTTGTTTTATATATTCATAGAAAATAATGCTGTCTATAACTCATTGACTTATTGTTGATTTCATAGTATGAGGCTGTCTATGACTTATTGATGATTTATGGACAGTGTTAATTCGTTGCTTTACATTTAAGGATCGATCCTTAATTAAGTTGTGTACTTGTTTATGCCTTGAATCACATTGGTTTGTAATCACTAACGTTAGAATTAAATTATTATATATTAATATTTGTTCATAATGATGACAACAAGTTAGAAACTTTGAATAGAGTACGACTCGAAAGTGAGCATCTGTTCAGTGACATTTTTTTTCAACGGATAAAAATAGTATACACTTTTAATAAGAGAATCTAATACGAAAATTTTGCCGTGATATTGTAGATAAAAAAATGTTACATACCTTGGATAAAAACAAATACCAAAATGTAGTTCAAACAAAGTTAGATTTTGTGAAAAACTCTTAAAAATTATACTAAATTTCCAACAACTATTTTTAAATATTCTAGAGTTTTGGATAAAAGCCTATGAGAATATTTTGGAATTATGTTTTCTTCAAAACGTGTAATTTTTCTTTTTATTGATTCAGAATCTCATTCGGTGCCCGGGTCAGTCGTTGATAATACTACATTCAAGGCGTAAATAATCCATTCCAACTAGAGTTGAAATGATGACTATGAATTTGAGTATTTATTCTCAAAACTACTAGATCACTATCTATTTGGTCAAATCGTGTAGTTACAAATTTACAAATTTGGAAAACTGAGTTTTTGTAAAAATGATAGGAGAAAAATTCCAAAGTTAATGATTAACGTCGGCTCATGGCTATATTGGAAGATGTTCCTATATCCTTCTTCAAACCTATGTCTTTATTGGTATATTGAAAACATCCGCTTTATCGCAAACATATGAGATTATATATGGAGATTGGTTTGCATGTTTAATTTTGAAATTAATTAAATCTTATAAATATTTTAAATATGATTTTCATCTTGTGTTGAGCTAATGTTTTTAAATTACTATAAAATATTTTACTGTATTTCCTTATTATTTCTACTATGCATGATATTATATAGTTTGAGCATAAAACTTTAACAGACACACTATTCTTAAATTTTGCTTGGTAAGTCTTTCTATATCAATCCAATTTAGTTTATAACCTCAACAATAAAACTGAGTAACTAAAAAACAAAAACAAAAAAGGGCACTCCACAGGATCGACCATATTTTTTTCTATACACTCGTGAAAAGAAATTGTTAAGGAAGCTATATATTGTTAAGACATATCAGCTTGCCACCAAATCATGAGAATGTCACGAATCAAAAAAAAGAAAGGTTTTTATTTCTTATATTAAAGTAACAATCTTATGGAAAACCATCAATAACCCGACAATCCCAAGTCTCAACATAGATGAAACGTTCTGCAATGCCACATAACAATTTTGAAGAAATTAATAAATAAAATGCAATATATGTGTGTGGTAACACATATATATGTAATCACAATTTCAGAGTAATTGAAGATCAACACGATTTTCCGCATGAAGGTGAAGGAGAGCTTGTAATATCAGGAAGATGGCGCTGGATATAGGCAGATAGGAAGTATTCGTGAGGCTGAGTACAATAATAGTTACATATCTTCATGCAAAGCTTGTGATCATGAAGCTTAGGCATGCATCTATTCTTGATACATTGTTTCGTGCAAAACTCTACATCCACTGCACTATTTGACGATCCCCCAGTAGAGATATAGCACCAAGTCATGTTCATTAACATAGCCACCACTATCATCAATATCATTCCCTTTGCACCCATTCTCTTGTTTGAACAATTGGTACCTTACTAGATTTGGTCTTAGTTTTAAGGAAATAGGAATCGATTGTTGTTTGTATTGCTGAGGTTTCTGAGAGAATATATATACGTTGGTTTTTGACTATTTTTATAAACTCTGTTTTTGTGTGAGTAACAAATCACTATGTTTAGCTTTTTTTCGTTTTTGTTTCTTTTCTTGTTTTATAATCTCGTGGTAAGGCTGTCTTTGACATATTGTTGATTTGTAGACAGTGTTTTCCACTTAAAGTTTTACATGTCCATCTGGGGGTTTTTAATAAGAAACTTATTATTAAAATAATGAAAAAAAAAAAAAAAAAAGAGATGGAACACCGTCTCTCAAACGAGAAACTACAAAAAGAATATGAGAATATGAGAGACTTACATGCAATTTATCATGTTTTGATTGGTTGAAATTTTTTAGTTTTTTATATAATCTAATTATATTGGAAAATATTAATATTAAATTAGGTAGATACTCTTTATAAGAGACTTAGCAGTGGAGATGTTATTATGTTGTTGTTAGACCGTAAATTAAGTTGTATATATATACTTGTATCATCTGAAATATAACGTCAAAGTTTTAAAATAAATTACGAGTATATGAATTGTAGCTAATAACATTGTTAAATGAATTATGTTTTCACAACTTGGTCTACGTTTATAGCATTACTTTAAAATAATTTCCCTAGTCATTTTACATTTAAAAAAAAATATCGAATTATATAATATTTTCTGTTTCTTTGCTAATTGTTTTCAGTTTATTTTTTTTTTCTTGAAGGAGAAGAACATTTCACTGCTCAGTCTTTTAGTTTTTGTATCAGTCCAATTTAGACCAGACTATGAAAGACGAGTGAACCCGTAAATAAAGTTAACCATGTGTAACCCGGTTCATACTAATTTTGATCCTCGGTTCAGTACGGTTCTTTCTTAATGTTTCTTCATTGTTCCAAAAATTTCCCGCCCTTTTAGTGTTAATAGTTTCTTCAAAATTAAAATTAAAATTTCATTTCATTTTAAGAGAATAACATAACAATCGCCAAAATTTATTCGGGAAAAAAAAAATATTGTGGACGAATCACAAATGAGAGGGAAATGGCAATAATAACTTAAGCCAAAATAGGACCAATGCACGATTTCAAAACATTGCTTAAGACGTACGGAACTTGTGGAGAGCAATGTTCAGTCCTCACAAGATCCACCAACAAAGGGAAGAAGCTCGACACGTGTCGTTTCAGAGACTCTGCTTCTAATGAACACAAAGCTTCGAGCGACGAAACAAGCAACGAAGTTCTCGCCGTAGCTTCTTCAATCCGATCTGATTCCATCGGAAGAATCCAATTCAACGGTTTTCTTTGTTGTTCTTGTTGTTGACCTGTGCATCTAAGGTAGATCTTGACGACTTTCGCGCATTCAGCGATTAAACGAGACTCTAAATCGAGTTCTTTAGAGACGTTTGGATTGCAATTGACCATGTCTTGAAGGAAATTCATGTAGGCTTTGTTAGATTCGTTCTCGAAGTTAAGTAGTTGAGGCTCTGTTAGGTTTTGTACTGAGCATGCTCTCTTGAATTTCCTTCTAAGGACTGTGTCTGTGTTTAGTTGCTGCGCGTGAGACGCGATGCACGAGAAAATGTCTGCGAGGATATCTACGTGTGTCGCGGAAAATGAGTATTGGTTTTTCGTGTATAAATCACTCACAGCCTGAAAAAAATCGAAACAGAGAAGTCAAAAACAGAGCAATTAGGGTTAGTCGAAAGAGACTGAGAGAGAAAGGAGAGACCTCGACGATTTGAGACAGAACATCAATGTGTTTCTTTGTTCTGGAGACAACATACGACATGATGTGAAGGTTATCGTCATCGAGATCATCTTTGTTTACGCTTTGGCCTGAGATTGTTTCGATATCATCCATGGTTCTCAAGACTTTCATGAAACCCGCGAAAGTAAGCGAGGCTGCTTCCTTGAGAGCCAGGAAAATCTCTCTCCATTCATCTTTAGTGGCGTTTCGAGCTAATCCATCAGCTAAACGAAGCAAGACAGAGATTCCAGATCCCGTTGAGCCTTGAACTGGACTCTTTATAAACCCTATGATGATTGACACAACGCTCGAAAGCTGAGATCTCACGGAACTGAAAAAGTTAACGAGTAGATCTACGAGAAGCTGCAATGCGAATGTTGATGTCTCGGAATCCCATGTGGTTTCTTCGGTGTCTAGAGAAGCCGAGGATGGAGAATCTACGCTTTCTTCGAATAGCATATCGGTTTTACTACGAATGTTGTTGAAAACAGGGAGAATGATTGAGCTGAAGATTCCGGTCCAAAAGGGTCTTGTAAATAGATGACCATGATCCATCAAAATGTTGAAGAGTACTTCTATGGACCGCTTTCGAATCGCTGGTCTCGGATCTGAAGCTTGCTTAGATAAACCTGAACAAATGAAAATAGAGGGATGCAACTTAGCAAGTGTGTAGTAATTGATAAAGCATAGAAGCCAGATTTGATTACAACCTGAAAGCAGAGGAACCCAATAGGATACTTGTTCATCGAGGTCAGTAACACTCGGTGAATCAGATGAATCTTCCTTTAAAGCTGAGATATTACTGTTCTTGAGTTTTTCGTTCCATACAAGTCCTCCATCTGCGAGCTTTGAAGCGCAGAAGCGAAGAAACTCTATGGTGTTGAAACCAATGTCGCCTTCAAACTTGCTGTTTGTGAAGGTGATGAGGCATCTAATGCAGTCTGCGTATACCGAGATCTCTGTCTCGGCTATGCAATGAAAATGATCCCGCACGATTTTCTCGATAGTCTCGAAAGCTAATAGTACAATGTTCTTCCTCTCGTCGATCGCTGCAGTTGTAAAAACCTATACCAACAAAGATCATGGTTTGTAAAATAGAAAACATTCAAAGAAGAATATTGGATTGAGAAAATGTGTTTGTTACTTACTGTGAAGACACTTTTCCAACCAGATTGCACATTACTAACTCGACTTAGAACCATTTGAGAAACACATCGGACTATTAGCTCTCTAATCTCCGCGGAACTACTTTTCTGCATGACAACGACGAATGGTCGAAGAAATTCATGCTGGAAATGGTAGTTTGCTAGCTCCTCACGCTCCAAGAATTTCATAGAAAGCTGACGAAGCGAGTCCATTACAAATATTGCAACAGAGAGATTCTCTGACAAGCCGACTGATACGAAGAAATCAGACAAAACGTTCCATATGCGGGACCAAACTAATCGGATACGATTCATGTTATAATGCCTGTCACAGAGAGAAAAAAAAAAGATTTGCATCAACCACTGTTAATTTGATCAGAGAGTAGCAAAGCAAGTGGACTAATTTAGTCGAGAACTTACGCTGTCTCGACTAGTTTTGTGAGGCTAAAGACACGAGGATCTGCTGGTGACTGAAGTTCTGACATGGAGACTTTGCAGAGCGCTTTAACAAAAGCAACTATAGCTTCACTATTCAACCTTTGGCTATTAGCATAGACATGGTTCAGCTCAAAGTTGCCTATTTGATCAAGTAGATTCAAATTGGCAATGAAACTCTTGATCTGATCCGGAGTAACTAGTTTGGGAACGGTTTTCACAAGCGAAGTACTATCATAAGAACCTCCTCTAACTACAGCCATCACAGATGGATTCTGAAGAGCTCCGCGTTTCTTTAAATGCGGAAAACCCAAAGCTTTCTTTTCATCTACCTCAGCTTTTGTTGTAGGGGTATAACGTGTATCTGAAGGTGATACTTCTCCCAGGAGTTGCAGATGTTCGATACGGGAAAGGCAAGTTAAAATATGTTCCCAAGATCCTTGTAGATGGTTACCGTCTTCTATGGCTATTGTTATTATCGCCTGCATACAGTGGGAACAGATTGTTAATCTAATCAATTGCTGATTTTAAAACATATATTAGCTAGGCTGTGATACAGAGCAACAGACTTACTTTTACGGCATCTACATTTTTCTGCTTCATATCTGCAGCACAATGGAGATTAGTGAATTTGGCCATGGAAGTGACAAAAGCATCTCTCTGGGTTTGCATTCCCATAACTGAAGTGACATGCACGGCATATCGAAATCCCTGTAAGCACAGAGAAGTTGCCAGTCTATCATCACTCTGGTCAAGAGTGACACTGAATGCAGCAAGCATTGGTCCCCAAGAGACCTCGAGAATGAACCTCAATATCGAGACATCTGTAACAGTATGATAAACTGACCTGCAGACCATGAACAAAACAAATAGATTGATATTAACTCCAATTGATAAAAAAAAAAAAAAGACACGAAATCGCGAAACAGAGGATAGTATGACTCATAATTTCTGGTATAGCAATAGTGTGCTTACTCTGATTTCCCTGACTTAGCTTGGAACTGTTCCTGGATATCTCTTATAAGAAGTCCATTAGCACCATGCGGTTTCTCATCTGGTTGCATCCAAGAAACAAGATTGAGGATACCATCTAAACCCAATAGTTTATTCAAGCCATTCACTTGTTTGCTTTGTGGGGCTAAAGTGTCAGAGTTCATCTTGATTTCGTCTTTTACAACTCGATCATATAGAGAGCCTAGATACTCTTCAGGTAAGTCCTTGCCGTCATCTATTCCCCGATTGTTGCGGACAAAGTCAGCTTTCGCCATCTAAACAACCATTGAAGGCATCAGAACAATTCGAACCATTTCTATATATGGACAATCTCTAAAACAGAGGTAATGAATTTTCCCATCCTATATCATGTAGAAGCTTCTAAACAGAATCCAAAATGCGATATATGAGTTCTAGAGATGATTTACACTTTAGTAGTAGAAGAAAGGAATCATACCTTATCCTTAACCATGTTGTTGTGTGCATCTGTGTTGAGCATTATCACGGAGTATGCAAGAACATAAGCAGTGTCTGCGCTTGTAAAAGAGTCAGGGTTGCATTTCCAGTAGTGTTCTGCAAATTTCTCCATGATTCGGTCTATTTTCTGTGCTTCTCCTGGTAGCCTAAAGCCGCGTAGGAAGAACCTTATTGCTTCGACAAAATCCTTCTTTTCGAAATTAAACGAGTCCACATATGCATGCATAACTTTGAGTGGAAGTTCTTCTCTTTCACCAAGATAATCACCAATCACCGTTCCATTAAGCCCTGCTGTCTTAATCAGAAACGAAGCCACTTCCTCAGGGGAACTGCCTATTTTCTTGCTGCTTATGAGGAACTCGATACCTTTCGAAGGCTTCCTATTAAACAGAGAGATACCCTTCTGCAAACCATCAGGATTATTTGTCAGTGAAGCAGAAGCATTCTAAGCATAAACTCATATATCATAAAAAAAGCTAATATGTGCTCAAGGACTTGTAAATACTGGACCTGTAGTTCAATTTTGTAAGCTCTTCGTTGCTCAAGCATTGAAGCATCATAAGCTTCGGGATTCGTATCTGGTTGCGAATCGAAGTCAGATATAGTTCCTTCTTCACCAGTCTGGCTTGCATAACTGTCCATAGAAGCATAAATTTGTGATCCCTTAGGCCAAACAGTCTCAGTCACTTTTAACTGCTGATCCATCCAATTTCCCATTGCCTTGACTACGTTAACCAAACACTTGACAGATTCATTCCTAAATGTACTATCTTGTCCTGGAGACAGCGTTGTCGATGAACCGGTCGGTGGTCCTAGAGCAGTTTTCAAAAGACCGTTGACAATCCTGCAATCATCTGATGGAATTATAAGAGCTTTAATACAGTATATTACTCTTAACGAGCCATGCAAAATTTTGTGCAAGTTCTTAGACTAATCTAATACCTTTCAAGTATATTCGAGGAATCCACATCGCAGTCATAGTTCACAAAGATATCAACAATCAACTGCGGATCCTGCGACATTTTATCCAGCAAGTTGAGAACAGTCATCTTCTGCAAGAAACTAGGATTGAGTACATTCTCTAGCACACGGAGAACAATCATCGGAAAGAAAATGCCGATTTCCGCTTTCAATACTGATCTAAGCTTCGACAACAAGCTCATGAATATAGCACATTGCAATTGGAATATCGACATGATTGACACCGCACTGTTCTTCAGTAGTGACAAGCATAAGTATTGCTTAACCGCATTGATGAAACTGCACGCAGCGAAAACAGAATTAAGATATAGCAAAGCATTACATCATGTAAAATGATTTTATGTTAAGTCACTAACCTTTCATTAGAGCGCCAAACAGGACCACCATTATCGACAATGACCTTAAGCAACTCCAAAGACAAAGTCTTACCTCTAACCATAATCTGATCATCGTTATTCTCCTGCGACGAAAACCTCATAGACAATTTACACAAGTTCTTGAACAAAAGGAAAGCATCTTGCCTCATCTTACTCATATCACCACCCACAGAATCAGCTTCACCGTTAGTAACATATCCTCGAAACGAAGGCGAATCCGGAGTCATAACAGTTTCAGTCTCCGGATTTGCCAACAGAATCTGAATCACATCAGGAGGAGGAAGAGGACTACCTTGTCCTGCAGCCATAACTTCATTCACAAAGCCTTGACAAAAATAAACAGAGCTACCTTCGTTAACGCTCTTATCCGTAAACGTTAATAACTCATTGACGTAAATCGTTTTCACAGAAACATGGAGCGAATCTTCTTCGGATCTTGTGAATATCACAAGCATCATCTGTGCTAACACCGATTTCGCACAGATCTGAGTCGTACCGTTTAATCCACCGAGGTAGATATTGTAACAAGTCTTCACGACGTGTAACAAACAATCGCCGCGGATCAAAACGCAAGGAGATCTGACTGCGGCGAGGAGAATCCGAAGAACGGCGAGTTGAATCGGTTCTTCGGCAATCGCGCCGACTTTAGAGACGGCGTTAACGAGCTTGAAGAGGATTGAATCTTGTTTCGATGATTGGATCTCGCCGCGGAGGATTGAGAGAGAGAAGAGTTTGAACGCGCAATCGAGAGCTGGTTCGACGACTTTTGAATAACCGGAATCGAGAGAGAAGAGGAATGGCTGGAGAACGGAATCTGCGTCGGTGGTGGAGAGTCCGGAGACGACGGAGGAAGGATCGTGAAAGTCGTCGGGAAGAGATTCGAGCTTATCGAGAACGGATTTACATGAAGAGACGAGGTATGTGTGTTTACGCCACGCTGCGTTTTTGATGATTTTGTCTAAGGAAGGACCGATTACACGGCCGCATCTGGTTGCGCCGCCGAGAGTTTGTGACGTCGACATCGCCGGAAAAAATGATCGGAGTTTTTTTTATTTAGTCCATATCGGAGTTTGAATCGTACGTTTTTTCAATTTTTGGTAAGCGTTTTGCGTTTATATACCTTGTTGATTTGCTGAATTGGTAAAAGGCTTCCTGCTGAAGCGGGAGAGCGCGTGGGAGTCACGTGTTAAAAAAGGCGCGTCGTGATTCTTTTAGTCGTTTATTACCCACTCGTCTCCCACGTCGAAATGGTATCTATGAGCTAATCAAATGTTTTCAACAAATTTATTAATACGTGATTAAATGTTATATTGATCGTCTCTATTTAGTTGACTTCCATGAAACGTAACCGTAGTAATTATAGAAACGTAATTGCACGTAACAGTGGGAAAAGTAAGTACAAGTGATTATAGTTTCTTTTTTGGTAATTTAAATTAGTCTTTTTAAGATAATTCTGTAGATTGATTCGATTATACTCCTTCTGTATCATTTTAAATAATTTTTAAGGTTTTTACACACAAATTAAAAAATTATTAAATTGTTTTTTTCCACATAAAATCACCAACTCCAATACAATTTAACCAATAGAAAACTAATCTGCAGAATTTAAAGAGTCAAAAACAACAAAAACATAATTAATTTTATTTTGAAAACTTAAAACATCATCTAATTTGAGACAAAAAAATTTCTATAAAAAAATCATTTAATATGATACGGAGGGAGTAGTAGATTTTAGGCGGTTATTATCCGAGCATCTGATATATATTGGTATTTATGGGGAAAGAAGATTTGTATTTGTTGATTAACGAGAATAAAATATTCGTAAACTAAAGAGAAACGAACAAAAAAAAGTCTCTCAATTTTTTTTTTTTAAAGTCTCTCAAATTAGGTTATCAATCAATCCATTGCAAGAAAAACTAACCCCACTTGTATAATTTTATAACTACAAGTCAAATGATTATTTTTGCTTTCTACATAACAATAGGCCATATATTATTGTGGATTTAATTTTAATTCAATCAAACTATTGTCTAAGACGCCAAACATATATTACTTCGTTACCTTCATTGAGTGAGCTATTGAAAATTTTCATTTTTTTAATCAAGTTATGTTTAATGTTTTTATTCTTCTCGTAAATCTCGTTCAAGAACATGAAGATACAAAGGTGTACAATGTAGCAATTTTTAACCCAACACAACCAACTCGTGTCACAGTTACCAATTGTCCAGATTTTGGTGCCCAAGGAATGATAATTTTGAACTACCCAGACCAACAGTTTTTTTTCCCGCTGGTGTTGCTGTGCATAAAGAGTAAGTTAGTCAAATTGCTCATGTGTTAACAATTTGTATAGGGCAAACGTGTATTGTTGTCTAACTACTTTGGTTCAGTAGTCTTCTCTCGAAAGATATGAGGGTCTATCTCTTTCTCCAAAACATTTGTAGGTGTTAAAGTCTATCTCGGCAGGCTGACGGATATTCAAACGGTTGTCCATGGTAGAAGTCTAGGGGACTTTAGCAGAATAAACTTTGAGCGTTCAGTTATTCTAAGACTTTATTTTTCTTTCATAATGAGTGTCGTTTTATATTTTGATGCAGAATTTTGAATAAAAATTCGGTTTTGATCTACTATTTTAGTATGTTTATTAGAGAAAATTTTATTTAATATATTAATAATGAGTAGAGTTTAACTCTTAATAATTTTTAAAATTTACTTAAAATAACAGCATTTAAAAAACAGAGGGAGTATCAATCGGTCTAACCACTGCAAGAAAAGTTAACCTCATATGTATAAGTGCAAGTCAAATGATCCAAACAATAGACCATAGATTATTGTGAATTTAATCCAATCAAACTATTTTTAAGGCGCTAAACATAGACTTTTTGTTATGTCTCTGTTCACCATATAATACAAAACTTCACATATATAATCATACTAAACATAGACTTTTTGTTATGTCTATGTTCACCATATACTACAAGGACTTCACATATATAATCATACTACTTCATCACTTCTGCAAATGGATGTATATTATACAACATAAATGATACTATTTGATTGGTTGCATTAGTTTTGTATTAGTATATACATAAATGGACGTTTTCAAAGCAAGCAATGGTGTTTGATTGGATTAACCAAATGGTGATGGAAGGAAAGATGTTACGTTTCAACTTGTAAAGTCTCGACATTTAATCAAGATGAACCTTAAAATTAGTATGTACCAAATAAACCGATTAGATAACATACCAACTTTGGGTTCTTTTCTAATATCATCCACTTTTTGGAAAGGTGCATGATAAGTTCAACATTTAAATGAACTAAACCATTAGCATTTAACATATAAATATAATAGAGAAATATTTATACTCGTGTTACTAAAATGAATAACATCACACATTTTTCAAAAAGAAAGACAAACACATAAATATTGAAAAGAGTTTTATGCAAAACAAACCGTCACAATGTTTTTTCTGCAAAATTAATTTTCAACTAAAAAAAATACGAGTCAATATAGCCAACTCAATGGTCACCGTAATATAGTCTTGGCCATATATAAAAAAAAATTGAATCGTATAAGAGGCATCCAATTCTTCCAAATGATTATTTTAAGCATTTGGAAGATGGTCGTGTTTATAATCAATTTCTCTATCTATTTTAACAATAAGTGGTCGTGTTTGCATATATTCCATGTTGGTTTTCTCAGGAGATGATTATGCTTAAACAGTTAAAGTTTCGTTTGAATCCACTCACCCCTTATGTTTTCATGTTGAGGTTCTTAAAAGCCGATCAATCAAACAAGAAGCTTGAACAACTCTCCTTCTACCTTATTGAGTTGTGCTTGGTTGAATACGAAGCTTTGAAGTTCAATCCATCGTTACTCTATCTATGTTGCCCGTTGCACTTTACGTATGACACCAATTTGGACCTCGCTCCTAAACCATCATACCCACTATACTACAATGTCTCCCAAATGAAGGATTCTTCTGACATGATGCAGTAATGTTGCAGTTTTGAAGCTATTGGATAAACTCCCTCTCTAAGTCTTTACCTTTATATCTGGAAGCAATGAGGCGGTATATACACGTATGTCCCTCCCCCCCCCCTCCCAAAAAAACATGCATGTTCATTTTTGTGTTGCTATACATATTTTCTCTTTCTAGATGTTTGACTTAATTTTGGCTCTCATTGGTGATTTCCTTTACCTTTTCATGCAGTCACGATGTACACTAATTAGAAATCATATGCCCAAATGAGACTTGGACGTTAAGGATGAATTTCATCACATACATTTATATTTCAAACTTGTTTTGGGATATGAAATGTCTAAAATCTCTTTATTCATTGTGAAATTGATGAAAACAAGACAATACACGTATCAGTTCAAGTCTATGTGTGCCTAATAGACGGAGTAATATATAGTTACGAAAATCGGTGGTTTAATGAGATAATTAGTGAAGATCAAGATAAATAAAAAAAATGACAATGAATTTCTTTGAACAGGTAAGGATAATTGAATAATCCGAACCTCTTTATCACGTTTAGCAAACAAACAGATATGCAAAAGATGGCTTCAAGCAAGAAGAGGGTTCGAATTATTCGACAGATGAGGGATCATATAATTGAATGTGTTGATGATGTTTTGGTTGTCGAATATGTCTTTGAACATGTAACCAACAAAGAAGCTACTTTCTACTCTAGGACTGCTACTCTTGGAAAGGAAGTCTGCTATCTCAAAGAAATTACCAAGAAATCACCTTAATAAGACAAGGTGAGATAGAGACTAATTGATGTCTTGCTAATTAAAATCCATAAGAGATAATTATGCATGTTTGATTAACTCGGTGATTTTGGATACAGCATTTGTTTTTCTGTAAGGAAACAAAAAAAATCACAAAAAAAAAAATATAATTCATTATACTTCTTCAAAAAATAATAGTTATGTACATTTTTTTTTCATTATTGTATATAGTGATAATTTTGTACAATATATTCTGCTATTTCGCCAATTTATCCACTCACGAAAATATTTTCATTTCGTAATATTATAGTTGGCAGTTTATTTCATTGCACCAACTATTACTTTTTACGCGATTAACAGTCAGAGCCAAAATTTAAACTACTCTTATTCTTATTGAGAAATTGTGAAATCCGAAATACACAATATTGCAATTATCTTTTTATTATAATTAATGAAGCCATAAAACCATAAATAAAAAAAAGGAGAATTCAAATGTATATGTTCATATTCATGTAAACCGATAATAAACCCACCCAAAACGAAAACAAAATTTTGGCATATACGGAAAGCTTTTTCGAAAAAAAAAAAAACAATCAGAGCCAAAATTGATTAAACCAAAAGAAATTAAGATAACCGAAGCGAACCAAGTAAACCGATAATAAACCCGCCCAACGAACACAGAGTCCACACATGTGTTTGTTCATCGTTACGATACGGATCGTGAAGAAGGAATCTTACTGATTTTCTTTTGTTCATTTGTGAAAAAAAGATTTTCAAAATCTCTCACACGTACGTATACGCTTTTGGGTTTTTGTTGAACAATCGACGAAAGAAAGAAAAAATGGAGAGCGATTCAGAGATGGTTGCGTTTCCTCTGTTACCGACTCCGATAGAATCAAATTACAGGGCTTGCACTATTCCTTATCGATTCCCTTCTGATAATCCCAGAAAAGCTACTCCTACTGAGATCTCTTGGATCGACCTCTTCGCCAACTCAATCCCTTCTTTCAAGTTCCATCTCTTTCCTTTATCTTTCAGCTTTCGATTCTGATTCTTTGATAGGCTTATGGGGATTGTTGTTTTTGTTCATGGGTCATGTCAAGTTTTGATTTTCCTGTGTTCAGAGAAGCTCATTTCCCTAAAATTTGCTCAAATTTTGGATTTTTATCAGTCAATTGATCTGGATGATCTATTTCTTCAGTATTGGTTTGGCGATTGTTATGTTGAATCTCTGATTCATACTCTTTCTGGGTTCTTATGAGCTTTGGATTTGTTATGAAGAAACTCTAGTTGTTTATGATGTTTTGTGTTGTTGTTGTTGTAGGGATCGTGCAGAGAGTGATACAAGTGTTCCAGATGCTCCTGCTCGAGCTGAAAAATTTGCCCAAAGGTACGTTTTGTTGCCTCGTATGTGATTTCATAGTGTCAAGAAGGTTCTTTGATTTTTCTACTACAAAGAGAGGTACTGTTTTAGTTGAAAAGCATCAATTATGCGTTTAATTTCTCGATTGGAACTCGTAAGGTATGCGGAAATTCTTGAGGACTTGAAGAAAGATCCGGAGAGCCATGGTGGACCACCGGATTGCATTGTAAGTTGAAACGCTTTACTTGGTACGCTAAATTGCTTGTAGCGAGCTTGGTTGTTCATGAATTAGTTTTGGTGTTGTTTTTATCTTTGCAGCTTCTCTGCAGAATCCGTGAGCTAATACTCAGAGAATTGGGATTTAGGGACATATTCAAGAAAGTTAAGGTGTGGTGGTATTCTTGACTATGGATTTTTCGGAAAGCGTAATTTCTCTTGTACTCTTTTCTGATCCGACGAGTTCATTGTGAACTTTTTAGGATGAGGAGAATGCTAAGGCTATAACACTATTTCCTGAAGTTGTCCGTCTCAGTGATGATATTGAAGATGAAGGAAAACGCATAGAGAATCTAATAAGAGGGATTTTCGCTGGAAACATCTTCGATTTGGGTTCTGCACAGGTATTTGATCTCTTGTCATAAACAGTTGCTTCCATAACATCTCTTTTGTTGTTTACTCTGAATAGAAAGTATCTTAATCAATGTGTCTTGATTTTTTCCACACACTGAAGCTTGCCGAGGTATTCTCGAAGGATGGAATGTCATTCTTGGCTAGCTGTCAAAACTTGGTTCCACGACCATGGGTCATTGATGACTTGGACAACTTTCAAGCTAGATGGATCAAGAAGCCTTGGAAGAAGGTCAGTCATTTAAATTCACTCTGTTTTGTCTGCTTAACCTTATGCTTTATCCTAACTTAAAGAGTTTGTTTCATTCTCTCTTTTGTTTTCATGACAGGCTGTGATTTTTGTCGATAACTCTGGTGCTGACATAATTTTGGGTATCTTACTGTTTGCAAGAGAAATGCTACGTCGAGGAATGCAGGTGCTTATAACTGGGATCTTCTTGCATAGTTATTGACATTATTCTTTGCTAAATTCTTTCTCCTTTGAAGGTGGTGCTGGCTGCTAATGAGCTTCCATCTATCAACGATGTAACTTATACCGAGCTTGCAGAGATTTTGTCAAAGGTGATGATTAGGAAAATTTCTGCTATTCTCGTTCATTAGAGATTAAAGAAACTCGACCCTGACTGAGTCTTGATTTACCAGGTGAAGGATGAAAATGGACAATTGATGGGTGTTGATACCTCAAATCTTCTGATTGCAAATTCAGGGAATGACTTACCGGTATGGTATTCCAAACCTCTCATAATAAAAATGGACCTCCAGCATCGCCTAATTCGTTCATTGATTGGCCACTATTAAAAACCAATTGTATACTTGTTGCAGGTTATTGATCTTGCAAGAGTATCACAGGAAGTTGCCTACCTTTCAACCGATGCAGACTTGGTCATCTTAGAAGGAATGGTAAGACCTGTAAATCCCTTCACAGTGAAACCGATGCAGTCTAGTCTTAGGTTTCAACTTTCAGTAAACTGACTCGTAGATTGTTCTGGCCAGGGACGAGGAATAGAGACAAACCTTTATGCTCAGTTCAAGTGTGATTCCCTCAAGATTGGAATGGTAATAAACTTAGTAGTTCGACGGTGTTACATTAAGTATCTTTTCTTCTCCTGTTTAAGCAAAGAAGACTTCTAGTTTTCTTAATTCCTCCTCATTTTCTCTGGTCTATTCGATTTGTTATGCAGGTGAAGCATCCAGAAGTAGCACAGTTTCTCGGAGGACGGCTTTATGACTGTGTCATCAAATACAATGAAGTTCAGAGTTAATTATGTTTTCACAACCCACATTTTTACTGAACCAGCCTATCAGTTTATTATATTAAAAACTGTTAGGCTTTGTAAGTTAGAGATCCAAATCCTACTCCCTCTCTCTCTGCATTCAGATGTAAGAATTGAAAACTCTTTCGGCATTCTTTATTAAAAACACGAGAAAGCACCAATCTTTCTGATTGGTCCTTATATACTATTTGAAAGTTCCATCTTTTTATAACATACTCTTATTGAGAAAGGTAGGGAGCTCTATGGTCATGGTTTTAGGTTTCTTAAAGCTGGAGGAGCATTTGAAGGATACACATTACACAATCAGAAAAAGGTAAGAGAAGTCTGACCATATTATTTTAAAATCTCAAATTCATCAATACAATGCGATGTGCTTTAAAATGGTAAAATAGAAATGCATTCAAAGGAAAAAGAAAGTAGTAGGATGCAGCAACAGAGATGAAGCCATCTATCACTTGGTCTTGGTAGGATATGAAGCCATCTTGTTGATCCCGCAGAGTCCCTCTGGTTTACCGGTGTTTCTCTTCATTCTAATAAACCCTTTCTCTCCCCATTTTGATCCCCATGAGTTCTTGACAATAACGTAGTCGGATCCCTTTGATGAACCATACCCAACTGCTGCTACACCGTGGTCTAGGTCTGTTCCACATCGTCCATTAAACACTCCCTGTAACCAAAACAAAAGAATCATCAATTTGTTCTTTTGAGAGAATGCAAGATTGGATACATAGCACAAAGTTTAGATATCAGAATTATATGTTATGTACCCCTTTGTAGAACTGGAAGTCTCTTCCTGAAGCCTCAATAGCCACACTAACAGGCTGGTGAGCTAAAGCCTTCACCAGGCTTTCGTCATCGTTTTGTGGTACATCTTCGTATCCGGTGATTGTCACAAGTTCGACATCCTCCTGTAAAAGATTCATGAATTGATCAGTGTTTGTAAGCTGCATTACAAGTAAGTTCTGATTAATGTTTGTGTTTAGTGTTTGTTACCTTCTGCTCTTGGCAAACTCCTTCCTCCATTAGATAAGGGTAATCGTCTTCTTTGTGGAGACCGCCTGTCGAAATTATGTACTGGAATGCATAGTCCATGAGGCCTCCATTGCAACCACTGTTGAAAGTTGTGTCACAGTCTATGAGTTCTTGCTCTGAAAGAGCACTCAGATTCCCTGTTGCAATCTGGTGAATCCCCTCAACAGCTGCAACTGTCGAAAACGCCCAACAACTACCTGCAATATGACAAAGTAAGAATGTTTTTTAGAAGATCTATTTCAATAGCTCTGGTTCTATCTATCTAAGTTGAGATCAAGAAAAGATAAAAAGAGAGAGAGATGTTACCACATGAACCCTGGTTCTTGACAGGAGTCACGGCGCCTTTCTTCCTCCAGTCGACGGAATCTGGCAAGTCGGTGATGTCTCTGTACCTGAAGTTAGCAGAAGGCTCTCTCTTTCTAGAGAATTCCGGCTTTGCAAGTCCTAGATATCTTGCCTTGAACTCTTCATGGGTCAAATCTGCAAACTCGTTCAAACCGAGCCAGTAACTCTCGATCTCATTGTTCCTCTGGTCTATATGCATCAGGTTCTCTCTGAACACCTCGAACTTGCGAACTTTCTCCTCCACGCTTTGATAAGCCTTGGAGTGTTCTGACATCCATGACTCAAAAAGCTCTAGAAGCTTATCAGTGGATGTCAAATGCTCCGGATTATAACCAACGATGGAGAAATCACGAGCAAGAGCAGAACAGAGGAGGGCTGATGCTGAAATGGCGACGAAAAGAGAGAATTTGACAAGTGATGGTGCTGAAAAAGCCATAGCTGCTAAAGGTGTTCACTTAGAGAAGAGGAGGAAGAAGGAGAAGAGATGGTGTGGAAAAAGAGTTAGAGGAATAGAGTTTATATACAAGACAAAGTCTCTCATAGTATTGGCTTTGAAGCAAAGACAATGATTAATTTAAAAAACCAAGTACGACGTCTCTGAGTCTTCACGGTTGGATCTTTTCTTAGTTATGTCTTTTGCTCTAAGCTTGCCATTTTCCAACAAATTGGCTTCACTTTCAGACAGTTAATTTTATATTAAAATATCCAAAGAGAGGATTGATAAAACAAAGTTAAGAGCTAGAAAATTTGTGGAATTAATTTATACTGCTCTTGATAGTTTTTGGTTGCATACAAATGAGATTATATAGTAGAAGAAACCAATACAGAAGAACAAATGTGAATGTACCCTACACGAAATACAAAACCGCAATCGTTCAAAAGCTTTATATCTCTGTACTAAAATGATGGCGGTTTTCTTTGGCATATGAAGTTTAGAGATCTTTCTTTACTATCGTAGCTTTCCAGCGGAATGCAAGTATACTGAAACAGAGACGACCCTGCAATGTATAAAACACAGCAATGCATATTAAGATAAAACCTTTACATCATCAGCTATTATGTCTATAAATGTTGGCTGCTTTCGATATGAAAAATTGAGATGATTATATTGGAAGAGGCAAATGTGTTTTGCTTACGTTGAACCTAGGAAGAAGGCTAGGGAAAGATGAAAATTGAAGAGGAATACAGAGACGACCGCGGTGAGAAGCATCGCCACTGATGTCGAATAAACCTACATACCGGTTTGATAAAGTTAAATCCCGTGAAACAAGAGTGACTACTTAGAGGAATCTGCTGGCGAATGAAGGTGCATTTGCAAATCTACTACCTTTACAATATTGTCTGCATATTTCATCACCATCGACACAGCAATGCCACTGCAAAACAAACAATAGAAGATTGTTTGATGTGTTAACTTCACTAACTTAAATTAGAGATAAGAGAATAGTCTGGCCTCTTAAGTAGCTTTTTACCTGAGAGCATGGTTAAGAATCATAAGTACTGTGATGAATGAGTAACCATGGAAGAATCCCCTGAAAATGGAAAACCGGCCCGTTCAATACCAGAGCAGGTGCGAAAACAGCATGATAACTCAGCCAGCAGAAAATAATGAGTGGCATAAAGTAGTATTTTCTTTAAGGTACATAAAGAGTGGGGAAATCTCAATGGAGACGCACACAATCAACCATATGTACTAATTTGTACCAAATATGAAAGGAGGCAGGTAAGAAGATGGTTTTTGGATTTACTTATTTGCAACGGCATCGAAATCTTGGATCACTATAGCAATAGCATTGAAAGCCATCCCAAAGACATATAGCCAGAAGTTCTGTACATTTATATTCCTTGAAGGCCGCTTTTTAATAATTGCCTGCCAAAATGGAAAGAAAACCCCTTATCAGCTTTATAAAACATAAATTATCAATGGAATGACCAAACTATACGGTTTAAACAACAGAGTGAATCAGTGTTACACACAAACAAAATAGCAAAGCAGTGATGTGCTAGCTTTGAGAATTTAAAGTACACAGTCCTAATAAGCTCACCTCTGTGTACACTCCAGCGAAACCACTTAAAAGAGCCATGACCTAGAAACGCCAACGAATGATTATATCAATTAGTGTGGACATGGAAGATGCTTCACAACTCTTAGTAGGTAATTAGCATGCTAAGGTGGCTACCAACTTACAATCGCCATAATCCAGCCAGGAAGAGATGTCTGAAGAACACGATCAGAGCTACAAAAGCAATTTCAAATATGAGACTACGAAAAAGAAAACCCGTAGAAGCCTCAAAGTTCGCAGAGCCAAAAAAAATATAAGCCTTAAAAAATGAGCTTGCATTCATTTTATCCATCACACGCAAGAATCAATGAAGCTCATCTTGATAGCAATCAATAAAATCAAAGGGGAAAGAGTCAGGAGCCAAATTTACTTTGAATTCAACTGAGCAGTGGTGCATCCACAACATAATAAAATGAAACCCGCCCACTGAATCTCGCTCAATCTGTTAGCAAAAGATAGTAAGCAAACTGATTAAAAGCGACTCTCCACACTTGAAAGAATTGTGGGGAATATAAAACGGAAAACTTATGGATTCCATGATCAACTATTCACTGAAAATTATGAAATCCATTTGGATGAAACAGACAACCTACTTTCTCTTTAGTATAATTCTGTACAAGACACCAGTACTAATGATGTTCAAGTTCTTCAATATCTGGTACCCCGGAGCGTCTACGTATGCAAAAATATAGTACTGCCACATAAAAAGGAGACACCACAAGTAGTTACATACACATCAACATGGAAAACAGAGGTTACAAACATCTGACATAAGCCACACAAACAAACAAAAAACTCAGGAAATCCCACCTGTAACAGATTCTTGAAAAGATACAATGCCGCAGGAATCGGATATACTTTGACTTCGTCGTATGTTGTGCTTAATCTGATCCAGACACAGAAATTGAGTATCAGTAAAGGCAAAAACTCGACAAGCAATCTATGGTCATTTTCAAAGATATAGATGAGAAGTGATTCTATGCAACTAAAGCCTTAACAAACGGACAGAACTACAAAATAAGCTCGACCTCAGAATTTATAGGAAACTAATTGAACATGATACTCATGGCAATTTCCCTGAAACCAAAGCACATCGAGTAGCAAAAGAATACGTAATAACCTATTGTCGTCAGTAACACCTTCGTTTTTCCATATCCTTGTCAACGCAAGCAGAGATAACGCACATTTCAGAGTCTCAACCTGATATCCAAAGATCAAAAAAACTCGCTATCTTAGCCTGATTTCAAAATTTTGATTCAGAAATGAGAAATTACAAACACACACACTATAACAATCACTCCAATTTCAATACACAGAGTAATACAACGATCAATACTCACCAAAAAGTTCGCAGTCGTAACACTATACTCATACTTCCCAGCTCGCTTCGACCATACTATGAGTATCGCTTGAGAACTCGTCAAAATCGTCAGTGCACATGTTACTACACCCCTACACTCACAAAACAACAAGCTCTTAACAAACAAAATACGAATTCTCCATAGTTTCACCATTTTTACATTCAAAAGAAGAATAAAACTCACTTTCGTTTCCAGTTTATCCGTTCACTGGATCCAACACCCAAAGTAGCCATAGCAATATTACTCGAAGCAACTACCAAATCGAAGCAACAATGAGAACAAAAAAACGAACGATACAAGTGGAGATTGAGAAAAAAAAAGTGAAAGAAAATTTTTCACCGGTGTGAGATTTTCCCTTCAAGCTCTCGACATCAGTAGCAACGTCGTCATGACCGTCCTGAAGCTCTCAGTATGATGAAATTGAGCATTAATTAGAGATTCGAAACCTAAAATTGAAAGCAGAAGAAAGAGAAAGCAACGAACCTCGTCTTTGATTTTTCTGTATTCCATTGTTGAAGAAGCTCTCAGATCTCTCTGCCTCAACACACTCAAGCTAGTTGGAAAATTTTGGCAAATTATATGTTGGAGCAAAAAAAGCTTAATAATCTGTTGTTGGGCTTGAAATTTATTGGGCCTTAGTCCAATACAGATCGACGCTTTTGTACAGACGTTGTAATTAATTCTCTAATTTCAAAATTTATATACTACAGAAACTCGATAAATCAATAATTTTCGGTCCTAAATTGGTATTTCGATTTAACTAATCTTATTATATAAAGTTTGATGGGTCAAACGTAATAATTAATAATATCGTGACACATGTCAAGTCGGTTAATTGACACGTGTTAAAAAGTTTCCAATTAAATTGTGTCATATATATCATATAATCAATCCT